>AP027107.1:47453465-48053465 GCA_028142955.1 Pinctada fucata | reverse complement strand
ATCTGGTTATCCGGATTTATAATAGCAATGAAAGAAAACAAGCATTTCCTTAGCATCATGTTGTCATAAAAGCATGATTAATTATTGGTTTCTTTTCATAAAGGTCTTGCAATTATCACATGTGCTAGAATTGCTAATCTGGTATTGTCTTCTTCGTGGGATTAATCTACAACTCGCACAGATTCAATGAAAATGTTCCAAATAAGACTTGTAGTCTATCTCGATCTCCACCCCGCCCCACCACTTCCCAAAGAAAAGAATGCTCCATTAGAAGCCGTTTCATTCATTCATAAGAATTTGTACGCATGGAAATTGAAAGTTTAAGACAATACACAAGGAATATTTTGCTTATAATTAAACAAGAATTATCGTGACAAAATATTGATAAAATCGGGTAATTTCATCTTCGCAAATTTTTAAGCTAAGATACCGGGGAATAAAATCCATTTTCGGTCATTTTCCAGAATTAATAAAACGGGAGAATGCATTAATGGAGTACTTTAAACGATAGAAAATCTTATTCAGTCATATCTTTTTTTCTGTTTTTTTAACGGATAATGTTGTTAGATGGTTCTTTGCTTCTGAAGAGGGCTAAAATAGTTGACATTATTTGATACGAGCCTCCTCTATGAGGGATTTTGTGGTCCTTGAGTCCAGAGTAAAGCCACTGACCAGGGTGTTTGAGTATCTGTTCTCCTCCTTTATTTGCATTGTTACTTGTTTATTAAAACAGCACTTTGAAATTTCGGGTGGCACTAAGAAGATTTGGTGCCAGTGTGGAGTGATATAACTAATAGAATGTTAGTAGGTGAATTTATGTCAACAGTATGAACAGTATGGGGATATTGTCCTACGCTTGTGTTGGCAAAGGGTCTTTATTTGTTATTCTTTAAATCAATAGACGGAAAATTGATATTTCCCTGATTTTTGACACTTATCCATGTTTGAAGAGAGAATGTTTACCTTCCATTCATACTGTGCATATAGGATTTTAAGACTTCATTTTTATGTACATTTCATAAATATGTAAAGAACGGATGATATAGAAAAAAGAGGGGAATCCGGATATATATAAAAATTACAGTGAAACCAACATTCTCAGTAAACATTGATAAAATGTAAAAAAATCAAAACAGACCATGTCGGACAAAGGTGCAAGAAAGACAACTGAAAACAAGAAAGTTGTAGGTGGCGCTATTTAAATTGATGTTCTTGAAAGTGATCTGTCAAAAGAACAAGCATACAGGACCATCGTATTGAGTTTTATACAAAATTAAAACAGAATAGGCAAACTGGGAAAATATAAATTACCAAAAAAGTCCAAAACCTTGCCAATTTTACAACACAAGGCGGACGTTTTTCCTTTCTGAATCTTTATTGAATTTTAAGCTTAATATTTGACATAATTATTTTGGATGTCCATGCTTGTAATTAAATAAGCGGTTAACTATTTTAAGTTGACAACATATCATAATTCTCCTATTTGGCCACTTTGGGCCACAAATCGTGACATGGTCCACACAGTGGTCAGCGAGCACCTGTTGAGATCGTTATTACGCAAAGTAAGAAAATCTCTACGAAAATATTGATAAGGAAAGGCTTAGTGAAATCAACAGTTCTTTTGTATGTGTTTTTATTTCTTATGCGGTAATTTACACCCTATAAGTTCGGAATACTTCAAAGAGAAAAGTTTGCAGTGTTCCAAAAAGTACACAAAAGTTTCTTCCAGAGACACAAATTGTGTCATAGATTATGCTTTGAGCAGAGTTTGTAGGAAAAAGGACATGATGTTTATTGCAATAGAGCTCTCAGGAAATTGACAACTGGCTGGTAAAATCTTCCGATCGTGATGAAAATAAAATTTATAAATACAGGTGTGTTGTATGTAGACACATTGGTTATACACTTGGGAGGAAGAGAGCTCTAAATCTACAGCTTTATGAGCGTTCATATTTCAGTCATGAAAATTTACATGCCGTAAAATTTATATCATGAATTTATAGTTATATTTATTGTGGGTAGAGCTTGCCATCTTTATGGTTATCAAACAAATATCTAAAAGAACGGGGTCAAATTGCCGAAAATGTTATAAATTTGATTGTTGTTAACCCACAAAATACTTTGTTCTGGGGTATTTTATTTTAATTTTTTTCTTCTTCCTTTTTTTTCAATACCGATGTTGGATACCACGTAACTTTGGACATTAAAAAAAAAACAGAAACAAAAAAACAAAAACAAAAAACATTAACAACCAAACAAACTATGATGCTGTGACTAAAGGTGGGCTCCTCCATATTTTTTCATGTTTTTTTTTTTTTTTTCTTTCTTTCTTTGTAGGGCGATGAGCATACAAAAACGATTTTTTTTATCTAATTTTAAAAGTGAAACTACACCTAAAAGCCTTCGTAGGTCTATTTATTAATGCTACAAAAAAGAGCGCTTTTCAACAGAATGTTTCCCCGCATAAATACAAGAAAATACTAGTATTGAAATCAATATTCAAATATTAAAATATATATTTCTCTTTCTTTCTTTCTTTCTTCTTTTTTTTCCTTTTTTTTTTTTCTTTCTGTCGGTTATTTCTTTTCGGAGATAGATATTGGGTAGCGAAAAATATCAGCGAAATTCTCAGTTCGTCGATTGAGTAAATCAAGGACCCTTGATACCAAACACCATTCTATACATTCTCCAAAAATAGACAAGTATACATAGTTAGTTGGAGAGTATTTCAAAAATTTTCGCCAGACTGCAAACTAATTTGAAACATGAATGTATACTGTGCATAATATACGTCAACTTATGGTGCTTGTTTTAATATTTGATTTTAATATTGCAGGTGAAAAGGCTTGACTTCTTCACGAGTCGATGGAACTCTTCTTCGTGGAGATACACTTGACGAAGTACTTGATGTCACTTTGTCCTTAAGAAGCAATGGAGGCATTTCGCTCAGAAGAGCGTGTTTATGCTATTTTCACTTAAATAAGGAATTCATATACCAAGGTGAAGAAAACATTTAAATTTATTATTAAGTTATCACGTATAATCACAACAAAATCAAATAGTGCCATTTTTCTTCTGCGTTGTTGACAAGAGTTAATTTAAGCGTCAAAACGCCCTTGAGGTGTTTTAACGTTTCAAACGAACCGCGTAATAATACAAAATAAAGAAAAATGGTATTATATGTAAAGTCTTTGTTAAAAATCCGTTTCATGTCGCAATGCTACAGTATCAGGTGAGCGAACAATTTACTAACGTCCTTCGTTGACATCGCTTTTTCAAATATTTAATTTACGCAGGAAAACCTTATATCCAAATTAATTTTCAACATGACCTTATTTCTTACGAGATGTCCCAATACATTAAATTGATTATTCATCAAGCTTGTACAAAATTTTACAAATTTTAAAGAAGATTGAGCACTGACATACAATGGTCTAGTTTACGTTTTACATCATTGCCTTTGGCGACATGACGGATAGTCTAAAAGTCAAGAAACTCGTGCGATTTTTTTTTATTCATTAAATTTTGTTTTATAGTTATCTATTCATTCATCTAAAGTATATCTTTTTTTTATTCATTTATTCATTCATTTATCTTTTCATTTTTATGTATTTATGCCAAACATTATGTCTCCTCTATTTCTTAATTTGTTTCTTCTTTTTTTTTTTTTTTTTTTTTTTTTTTTTTGACAATTTTTACTTTTTCTCATTAAATGATGTAAAGTGTCGAAAATTCTAATCCATCTATTTCATCTCATCAAAATCGAATATAAAATCTTTTAGTTTTCATATTCTAATATAAGTTCATTCTCTAATTGATCAGGTGTTCGCGGATTGAAAACATTTGTTTCTCAGTTAAATGCTGAAAATTGACTTGTTTCTCGTCGCCAACTTCTTCATACAGTTTCTTTACTCAAACTCTATAAAAGGCAGGAATAATGGCCGTCTACAGTTTAATGATTTGTTTACCTTCCTGTATGTTTACAGAGGTTTTAGGCCAGTATAGCTCTCTCAGATCGACTTAGGTGGCCAATCTCATGTCGGCAATCCTAAGCAAATCACAATCTCATATTTTACAAATTAAATATGATGGATTTCCTCTACTTTCTACCCAATCCTCAGTCGTATCTTCAAATTCCATATTTTAAGAAATATCAAAGACCAGTATAAGGAGGATTCATTACCGGATTTCCTTTCATCCAGAACGGGTTTTTGGTGTTATTGTGTACTTTTTAAAAAGAAACATATCCGTCAAGGGCCCTTGGATGGGGTATATCTCACACCTAATTTAAAGTTTTCAACACGATACCATTGCGTCAAGTTCTCTTTTCTTGCGTTTTATAAACTCATTGGCCCTTTACAAAGGCAAACTGGAAGGAAAATCAATTATCAAATCCATTAAAAATGAGCTCCTAGTTATAAAAATAATTTTCACTATCTCTATGTGATAATCCGAGGATATTTTTGTTTATTTGTTTACAGAGAGCTAGGACTGTCCTGAATTATAATTTTGTCCACAAAGGTCATGATGTCTGACTTCCGGTCGTAAACCGTCAAGGATTTATGGTTTGTGACACTTTAGGTTGACCAAAGTCACCCTGAACAAGTATCTAAGTGACCATGATAATAGATTAGATGAATTAATAAACAAAAATGAATGTAAAAATATTTTTTGAAAAGCTTAAAAAAAAACTTTGAAACACAGAAACCATTCAAAATCAAAATTCACAGATTTTGAAAATATCTATCAGTTAGGACGCCAGCTGGTTTCATTGAGAAGGAAGATACATAATAGTACTTTATTAGACGGTACCTAAACTGATCATTCTTATCGAGCTGGAGTCTATCCGTATTGACGGTCTCTCGGTCGCCATTACATTCACACATTGCAAAGCTGCATTCAAAGCGCCATGAATAATTTACAGGACGGATATCGACATCTAGAAATCGCAGTATTAATTGAATATGATGAACAAATCCCCCTAATAATGATCATAAATTAATCAGCTATCTATTGAGTATTTCGTTTTGTGGAAGGAACAAATCCTGTCTTTAATGCCGTTGTCGCAATAATTGCTGCCAGCAAAGATTTCTGTCAAAACGATTATTTGGCGGTCAACTCGTGTCGCGGACTTATCGATCTGGATAGAGATCGACATCCGTTTATCAGTTTGCCATTGTTGTCCTTTTGATTGAGTTAGTAATGGTTCATAGCCAGGCAGTGAGTCGTAATCTGTTTTGTTTATTTCACTCTGTTTCAATTTTATTAAATATTCAAATTTAAGTTTCAATACATAAATGAAGCCTCTTACTTTTTTCCATCTTAGTAGGATGTGCCCGTCTAGTGAGTTTATATATTTTTGCCAAGTAACGTCAATGTCGGTTGTATACAAGGAAAATCAGAGAAGCTGCTTGTATATGTTAGGAAAAATAATAGCAAAAAGATACCTTCAACTCTTTTTAAGAAATACAACAAAACAAAAAATATATCTACAAGACATGGAAAAAAACCCTTTTATTTTAGGGCTAGCATAAATGAGGTAAAAAAATATATATACAAAAATTGAATAGATTTTTTTTAATATTCCAGATAAAAATGAGCAAATGTGTAGTCACTCTATATATGCAATGAGAAGTAAAAATAAGAATTTCCGAATAATCCAGTATTGTAAATGACGACAGAGGTTTCAATAGTGGGTCATTCTATGTTTCTTTGAGTTTTACACTTTTCTTTGATAATTCGTTCATCTTTTATTTCTTTATTAATTTTTGTAAACTTTTCTTTGACAATTCGTTCACCTATTATTTATTTGTTCATTTATTTCTGTTCTTCAATATTGTTTTAAATAATGTAAGTTTTAAAACACGAGGGCTGATTGATATGTTGTGAGCCTCGTATTGATGGATTTGAATTGTATCAGACATTTTGCATTATTTTTCTACATAATCCGCTTCCGTATCGATACACTTTTGCCACCGGTGTTTAAGGGCCGTAAGGACTCCTCATCTTGACTGGTCAGACAGCCATTCATTGCAAGTATTACGTCGTCATCGGGCTGAAAGTGGGAGCCAGAAATAGCTGCTTTCAGTTTTGGGAATAGTTGAAAGTCTGATGGAACAAGATCAGGTGGATAAGGCGTATGCTCAATCAAATTAAAGCCACAATCATGAATGGCAACCTTGGCAGTGACAGACTTGTGAACAGGAGCATTGTCCTGATGGAACAACACACATTTAACTAGTGAGTTTTCCGCTGGTCAAGTCAGAAGTGAAGCATAGTATGTGCCATTAATTGTTTGTCCTTTATGGAGATAATCTATCAGCAGAAAACCATCCTCATCCCAGAAAACCCGAGGCTCAAAACATATCAATCAGCCCTCGTACACTGTATACAATTCAATATGGTGAAAATCAATAATTTGAATTTGAAATAATTTGAATATATCTATATTACTTATATTTTTTTTCATTCATTTATCTATTTATATTTTTGATATTAATGCATTTGTTCATCTCTCAGAATAATATTTTTTTCAATACAAATTTCTTACGAGTCTTCTTTTGTGCTCTCGTGTTTCATTTACAGATCTATGGTGTCGATCTTCATGAATAAGTTCAATTTTTGAGAAGAATGGTAAATTCTATATCAGATTATGTAAGTTTGATTATTCATAGACTATTTTACTTCACACAAAAAAATGATAAAATAACCTAAACAATTTCTAAATTATTATTACATTACTATTAATTTTTTTTTCTTTCTTTTTTTTTTTTTTTTTTTTCTTTTTTTTTTTTTTTTTTTGGAAAAGGAAGGAATCCCAATTAATATGCTTCACAAGGTTAAAGTGATTTACAGTATAAAGGAAAAATCAACACAAAAGTCTATGATTGTAATATCTCTATACTCGAAGTACTTGATGTCAATAGGTTACCATGGCAACAGACACTTCAGCATTGGACGACGTTTGAGTGGTAGATGTATCTTTTAATTTACAGAGCTAGCACGTGTACGTTGATGGAAGTTTCGTATAATTCTGTGATATGTTTTAGCATTATCAATAACAAGTGATAGCGGAACATATTCCTGTAAAATGACGATGTAAACTTGTGTTTATACAGCTTTGTGAGATAGTCCAAGGAGATGAGTGAGGGAAGTCCGGGACTTGGGTCAGTCACAATGGTCCATTCGGATGCCACGTGGGATAGTCTGGTTGCTATGAACAAAAAATAAGGACAGATGCTGCACGTCAAGGTTCCATTTTTCAGCGGTCCCCAGTCTTCAGCTTACTCCATGATATCATTCCGACCTCCCTGCATTTCTACATGTCGCACACATGATTCCTTCTGATTTCTCAGATAAGATAGTTTTGGCGCGTGCAGAAAACCTTTGAAACTTTGATTTTTAAGGTAACTTGAGAATTATTGATGGAGAATTCTGTTATGTAATATTAGTTATTGGTTGTGCCATTATAGAATGTGTTTGTCCGGAGCGTATGTCGATGACAAGATTTATGTGTTATTTTCTGTCAACAGGTGGTATAGATCTATATATAATTTTTTCATAGTTTCAATTTTTCTTTTATAAGCGGGCTTGAATGAAGATTGCAAATAAGGCAAAAACTAATGGTCATTTTCAGATTTGAGAATCAGAGAATAAAAAACGCAAATTCGGAATGGCTTGTAAATGTTAACAGTGCTAGTAGTTATCGCTAATATTGGCATAAAAAAAACTGCGAAATAAGATGCTTGCGAAAATTCTAGCTAGATACGGTGTAATCTCGATGAAAATGCATTATGCTTTTTTATCGCATTATTTATTTATATCATTTTTATATTTGACCTAGTGTAAACAAAAAAAAATGGATTGAAACATTTTTGTTTTTAATTATTCTTAGCTTAAGGTGGTTCGGGTATCGCGTGACGTCATCACTTATTTCCAAAATATATAAGAATAACGTTGTATTGCCTAAATTAATTGCAGATGTTTAAAATAGTTTGTTTAACAAATATTTAATCATGTTTGTATAATAAATCCTTCAATTTTTAGAACTTTTTTGTTTGTCATACAGGTTTTTTACGCATTTTGGCTTAAAATAGGGCATTTTATAATATCTTTAAAAGTTATGGTCGAAACTCCTTAGAATTTGGTATACTTATAAATTGTTTCACCATTAAAATATGTAAATGACGAAAAAGGTACCTTGCAGGAGGTTTCCTTTACTTAAAGTGCATATGAATATAGTCTCTGGTATATTTTGACATTAAATATTAGCCCGCAAATTGTGACATTTTTTACCATTTCATTGCTATTTCTCAAAATATTACAATTGTCTTGTCTTCTACTGCTAGTAATAAATACCTGCATTTCTTAAACAAGTCTTTTCCATTAGAAAATTTGACTTTAGATACCTCATATTCATTTTTATTCAGCTTTCCTTGGATATACTCAAAATTTGGGCAAAATATGATTTTCCACTAATACTGCCTGACTTTGTTCAAGTATTAGACCCTAAAGATGCCCTGCACGATGCATATATTTTATACATTTTAGAATATCTGAAGATAGATTTTTAGTTTAGAGAAGAAATAAAGTTAGTTTGACCATCCAAACAGTGTCAAAATAACGATACTCGAACCCCCTTAATATCGCACTTATTTATTTATTCATTTATCTATTTATTCATTTTTCATTCTTTATGACACAAGATAATAAAGTTTTTTGAAATTTCAGCCTTTTCGCTTGAAAATGCATTCCTTCAAGCTCTACTGCGTATGTATAAGCTTAATGAAAACAGAAAAATCTACAGCAAAATTACAAGTACTTTTGTCGTAGACCGATAGATACACTATCCAGACACGCAACGTCACTTCGAGGCATGGAACAATATGACGTCACATCCATGGACATTTGTGCCTGTCATGTGTTGTATCTATCAATAATTGCTCACTACTGCATTGTATTATTACTGATAAATTATGATTCAAGGAATAAATACTCTGAATCTGAATTATTATTAATTTTATACTGTCAACCATTTACTAAAAACTTTTGTTGCATACTAAAATCGATTTCCTATTTGACTTTTCCTTTTTCTATGTTTTTACAGTAAACGTGGAATTTTTCGTGCACGAGAGTAATTTTGCGATTTCTGCGATTGTATTACCCGCTTAAAATTACAACAAGTTCAAAACTCTAAAGAGAATACTAGATTACGCCCAAGCAAACTTTTGCAATGGACATTTCGCGGAAAGTTCCCCGGTGAAAATAAACCCGTTTACAGTATTTTCAAAAATTCGAATTTCGTTGGTTGTTAGCATAGTCAAGGTTTGCGTGGCTGACGTCATATTTCACGTAAAACTAGGATTGAATTGTCCATTTTACAGATAAAGGATCTGACTGTTCCTAACATTTATTTTATACACACAGACACCAGACATCACATTTTCCATTTTGACGTCACATCTGATCGCACCGTCTTGAAGCACCTTGATTTTGACGTCACAATGAAAACATCGCGAAATTTTGTGATGTCTGGTGTTTGACTTTCTCACGAGTTTATTGGAAAATCAGCAATTAAAATAAGAATAAATGGATTCAGACGGTATATATAACATCCGTATTGTAACGCAAATTACCATTCACCAACCCTCAGTCACAAACACAACGTAAAGAACTACGTCATGTGCTCTTTACGCGAGAAAGTAAAACACCAGCAACACAAAATTTCCTAATAGAATTCCATTTCACACGACAAGGTCCCTCAAAAAATACTTTTATTCAAATGTCCTCGAACAAAAACATCAAAGCTGAACAAAGATGAATTCCAATGTCGGATGTAAAAAAATATCTACTCTGATTAACAATTCATATGGTGATATTGTTTCTCATACAATTTTACATTTTAAATAAGTGAAATCAAATTTGAAATCCAGAATCATGGACTCAAAAACCCCTAACCTATAAAATAATCAATATATATTTGAAAAGGGGAAAATGTGAAACTTAATGTTTCATGATTAATGAATTTTTTATGGATGTTCAGATAGCAATATCTAAGGAAACAGAAATTAATTATTACGTCTAGAACTAGTAGTCTATCGTGTATTATCTAATGAAATCAATCGGACGCATCAAAAGCCTCCCTCATCAAATTATAAATTAAGACCGGGTTAGCGCAGTGGTAGCGCGCTCGCTTCTCACCTCTAAGGTCCCGGGATCGAATCTCAGATTCGGCAAAGGGTCTTAGGTGGGAGGGTAGGTGGTCCCCCACCCAGGCCTCTACAGGGGGTTTTTCTCCGGGTACTCCGGTTTCCTCCTGCTCCTTAGACCCCCTCACGCCAACATCTGAGCCAACGTGAGACATTAATATAAGTTATGTAACTTGTTTGTTATACGTTGTAAAATAAATAAAGTTTAAATTTTTGAATTATAAATCAGAATCAGTATTGAGATCTTCATTTACCCTTGATGATACTTAAATTCAAGACATACTGTAAGACTGAGGTGGACATACCACGGCACCTGGATACCCATTTAGGACATACTGAGGTGGACATACCACGGCACCTGGATACCCATTTAGGACATACTGAGGTGGACATACCACGGCACCTGGATACCCATTTAGGACATACTGAGGTGGACATACCACGGCACCTGGATACCCATTTAGGACATACTGAGGTGGACATACCACGGCACCTGGATACCCATTTAGGACATACTGAGGTGGACATACCACGGCACCTGGATAACCATTTCAGACAAAAAGAATCAAACAAACCAAAACCAAACAACTAAAACAAAACAAGGGTATACTATATTAAGGAAGAAAAAAAAATAAATAAAATATGAAAAATAGAAAATTTCAAACTTTTATAGATCTGCTTCTATTCGGAATTTCTCCAGCCTTTATATTGGCAATATTCTTCATCATTAACATGCTCTGAAGCTTCCCACGTGACATGGTGTAAATTTCACCTACTTGACAGACAATGGTGCAATAATCGCACGAAGGAGCAAACAATGGTAGGAAAATAATTGAGATTAGCTACATGAAATGTTCCTCGTTCGCTGACTTCATTATACAGGCTCGGGCTGCCATCGTCCTTGTCTAAATCCTACTTGAAAATGTCTTGTGGCAGCTGATAGAACTGAAGTGTCTCTTCATTTCCAAAACGCAGTGGTCCCCCTTTTTTCTTGGGGCTGTCGTTAGAATTGCCTGGGATAGAATGATTGTGTAGATTCTCCCCGAATCGCCCCAAGAATGACAGGTGTGAGTAGTGATCTTCATTTTTTTAAAAAAGAAAACCTTTAAATTAAGATTAAGATTTGAAAATGAATGAAAAAAATCAATAACGATGGACAATCTGTGAAACCATCAAGATGATGTAAATCACCAATTAAGATTTCAATTTCAGTTGTTTCCTAATTCTATCTCGTTCTGTATGACTATTTTATCCTTGATCTTACACTCGTCAGAATTTCATGATAAAGTTACGCAATGTACTTTTTCCAAGTGAAAAGAAAGCTACTCAATCATAATCTCACCTATTTTTAAAAGAAGTCGTTGAATTTCCCGACTTTAATTGAAATTAAACAAATCTCGTTGTGTTTGGGAACATGCTTGTTCTATTATCTATTTTGCCTGCTTTGAAGAGGTCTTTGTTGCAAATTTCTCTACTCAGTTTCCGAAAGTTTGTATGTCAATTTTCACATTATACTTCAATTCAGTGTTTCTATCAATTCTAGGTGTTGATTTAATTGAAGAATATCAAGTATGAAGAGTGTATAATTGCAGAATTCATAGACTTAAATATTTCAAAACCTCTTTTTCATATAATGACAGAGAGCTCTATAAAGCCCATCTATTGTGAATTTATCGTGTTATAATTTGACATTAAGAAGGTCTTTGATCTTGTCAGTTCACGATGTAAATGTGAAGGTACAAAGCAGTATAAAAGCCTTCGTATAAAGTGTATCTAGACTTCAGTGAAACGGCCACGCGCTTTACAGCTTAAATACTGCAAAATATTTACATAGAGAATCAAAGAAAACTGACACGTTTTTTATAAGAATTAACACCAGGTGTGCAAAGGAATAATGGAGCGTCAAGACTTTTAATTTAGTTGCAAATCAAACTAGAATGACCTTTACGTATACCTGCATAATGTTTCAAAATTTTGAGAAAGTGTCGCATTTGACAGGATTTAAGCTTTCTTTCGTTTTTCAGCGACAAAATAAATATTTCGTATAAAAATTGATAATAAAGTTCATTGACATCCGGGCATTACAATGGGTTACGGAGGCAAAACCAAAGATCCTGTCGTTTACTATGTGCCAAGACGTCACTGAAACAAAAGGGTAGCAAACAAGGAACAATTCTTATTACTGCGAAATACTCAGGTGAAAGTACATAACTGTCTAATCTGTCAGCAAGCTCGTCATCAGTGTGATTGACATTTCAAAACAAGGGAAATAATCCATTTATCAGCGGTTAAGCCCCTTAATCAATCTCTCCATGCTAGTTGATTTCATTCAATGGATACATTCCGAGTAAACATTTAATCTCGCCCGGTTTTGGTTTTTTGCTGTATACAGTTTTGTCCAGAGCTGCTTAGCGGGCATTATGAGCACAGGTGTTAAAGCTTTACAAATTCCGACACCTGCATTTATTACGAGTAAAACATGGAGTTTTTATATTATTTGACGATTCGTTTACACAGTAGGGATCTTTTTCCAGTAGCTTAGTCGTCATAATGCTCAGGAATTTCACCCCGGGTGGAAAGACACAAACCATGCTTCATTCAGATAATTATGATGTTTTCCTGCAGAATCCAAGAAAACTGAGGATTTCCGAAATTTACACAAAAAAAGGAAAAAGAAAAATAAGATAATAAAAAGCTGAATGCATCAAAACAAATTGCTTTAAAAAACCACAACAAAAATTATATTAAATATAAAAAATTTTGATAAAATATGAAAAATGGATAAATTAACTAAATAATTATAACATTGAAAATGAGAAGAAAAAAAGAAAGAAGAAAAAAAAACTTCTTATTGTTATTACCATGAAAATATTAAAAATCCATTTTTGTTTGATAAAAAAGGTTCTAAACTACATATATTGTGAAAAAAAAAACATGTTCTTTTTTCAGATTTATGTCGAAATAGTAGTGCAAAACTAATTTACGGGTATGCATTTATAACATTTTCAAACCTATTCATTACTCGATTTTATATTATTTTTCTGTTAATCAAAGAAAATTAATCTATGATACGTCCAGCACAGGAACGTAAATATATTATTATAAATAATCTATGACGAAATATAATATACAGAAAGAAAAAGACATTAATGAACACGCGATCAGTTTCATTTTGTCTACGTAATTATTATGCGACATTATAAACATTTACAATCAACTTGTTCACGATTTTGAAAGTTTACTTGTTGGATTTAGCTGGGACCAGAAATCGCCTCCTGTCCTCCATGGACCCTGGATCGGAGAGGCAGTCTCAGGCTTTGTTGTCCAGTCATTAACACTGGACTAAATACAACACAATTAATATAGGCATGACCACTATTACCTACATGTTTATTGATGCCTTTATTAAAGCAAGTGTCAAACGTCCACTTATAGAGGGTTTAGGGACGGACCGCCACCTTTTACTCCATCTCAAGTACTTTGAAGTGCTTTTCTCCATTGTAGGTGGATTTTGTTCAGCCAGTACCCGGTCTATGGTTATATGAATGTTAAGACAATCTCTTTTTGGCATATTTACGTTTGACTATTATGTATGTGCAGGTGTGAGACCCCTTTAGACGCAGTACTAATAACTACTATTAAACAAACGCCAAGAGATATTGCCATTTTTGTTTCTGTTTGAGTGCGTTAGTAGGGGCATTAGATTTAAATCGTTTTTGTAAATCTTCTTTTACTTATTAAGCTAGAACAAAATATAAGCCTTAAAATCCCGTACTTGAGGTCACTTGAATAGCGAGTTAATTTGGATTTGGAAGTCAATGAGCACTTCCAGTAAGAAATATTCGCTTATCTTTCTGGAACATCTCATTGATGCCCTTGGATTGGTCACGTGGTTAAACCGGTGTATATGGACCAATGAAAATCTTCGAAAAACCAGGGATAATTATTTGTCAGCATCTTTTATGAATTTAGATCTTTCAATATAATGAATACTAAAATTCGAGAAAACAGAGCATCAATGACCGTCAAAGAAAATTTCGTGATAAGTGAAAATATATTATCTTTTAATGCATTGCTTCTTCATCTCACAAAATTTGATTCCGTTCAAATTAACAACCACCTCTAACATAAATACTAGAAGCTATTTTTTTTTTCTTTCAAAGTAGGTATCTAGGCATTCTATGCCAAGCAAGACGTATAATAAATTCAGTCAGATAGTATGAGCCATTTTGTTTTCAAATTGGTAATGTATGTAACGGCTTATATTTATGAGAAAAAAAAGTCTGCATCCCGTTGTCGTAGAGGAACATCTTCATAATAAATAGGTTTAAAAGATGATAAATTCATATCCTATCATTGCTCTCATACTACGGATATGTTTATCATCATTCCATTCTACAGAAATTTCGAAAACAAATACAGAGTGAAGAGGCTCTTGCCAAACTCTTACGTTATTGTATTGTTCCGCTAATCTTGTATATCAATCCTTCCGCTCTTACCGCTAAAGGAGTTCTACTACTTTGTGACATAACTAAGGGGGGACGAGTACCCTCCATCGCTAAGTTTTCCTTTATAGTCCATTAACAGTTGGAATTCCGAGAGGACAGTGTTTGTATTGGATGTTTTGTTTTAGCTTAAGTTAATGTAAATCATGATGTAAATAAGACTCAAAAAGCCTCTCATAAGCCAATTATGAGAGCCGGGAGACAAATGGATGGATTAGCCGTCAATTAGAACCATTGTATGGGAGCTGCACATAAGTGGGTGTTGGGGAGACATCCAGAATGGCCTCAGACAATAATGTTACATTATTGTAGTTTGTTTACGGCTCTTTTGAAGACTCCCAATATTACAAAAATAAAAAAGGAACCCATATTGCAATTCGCGGTTAACAAAAACGCCATTGTTTGTTCAAACCTATATTGTTGCTAAAATAACTGCAATATTTCACAGAATTTTCCATCAAAATTTAGAAAACTGCATTAATTGAAAAAAAAAATCGCTTTTGAAATTCTTATTTCTTTTCTCCCTAGTATGTAAACTAAGATTTTATTTTCCATTTCTAATATTGAATCTTTTTTTTTTTTGGTCTTGTCAACTATGAAGTATTCATTTTTAACACGACTTTATTTTGTGAAAATATTTATATGGTAGGTAAAAAAGGAGGGTGTAGAAAATTGTGGTTCATTGTTGTTCATGTCTCGCATTTCTTTTTATCTTCGCACAGTGAAAGATTCGAACCACCTCCCAGAGTCGGTCACTGCAGAACCTACTTCGGAGGAGTTCATGACCCTTCTAGACAGCCTGTCCTGGACCCAACTTCAGCATCCTTGACCCCATACACCCTCTACTGTGAAAATAGTTTTTAATATTTTTTTATCGAGCTGGAGTAATAAATTGAGGTTAACTCGAAACGGAAGAAGAAGAAAAAGTTATAAGTAAACGGTCGACTTTAGGTTTTATTATGCAAATAAACATAAAAAGGAAAATATTTGTCAAAATTTCTTATATTGAAGATAACGTAAAAATAAATAATAAAAACATGATAATAGATCAGTAAAATGGCGATTATAATCCTTATGGAACTAGTAAATTAATTTATAAATACGAAATGTTTTTCCGATTGAACAATTTTGATGAAATGGAATGGTTTGAGAATGTTTTTTTTTCCCCAAAGAGTTTGACGTATTCGAATATTGATATGAAACCAGAAATGATGTTATTTTGAAAAGTTTCTGCAACCAATCGTAATGAGTATCCCTTTGACAACATGTATTTCGAAAGTTACAATTATATATATGATGTATTTTGATGTTGGATGAATTATCGGGAAAGAAACATTTTGCGAAACACAAATAATCAGCGCATAAATTCATATTAAAATAATAACTGTAGAAGAGAATTGTACATAGTCGTATACTGACATCATCACAGTTTTTTGTTCATTCGACCGAAATTTATCAGATTAAGAAGTCTGTCGGAAAAATATTCACGCTGATAAAGATCCCGTTTAGTGACTAATACGGACAAATATGCCTGTGATATTCTTCATTGTTTTTCAATTAGGGATTATAATTAATTTGATAAGATAGTCGATATGATATAAACGGAAGGACAAACAGGATAAACTTCTGATTGCGCGGCAACAGAAGAAAGTTGAACATAGTCCGATTCCAATCTTCTTATCCCAATTCATCAAACTGTCGAATTTCGCAGAAATAAGCGCATCAGAGCGGTTCCATCAAGAGAGAAATCGTTTCATCGTGGAAGTAAGCGGCTTAACTCATTATCACCTGAAGTTCCAACCTGTCGTTTTGTAACCCCATCTCGGCTCTAAGCCTGAATTCAAACGCCGATACTTCATTGGACCCTTCTCTCGTATTATTACTGCCGAGGAGAGGCTATTAGATTGCCCATCGAGGGTCGTGAGTACCAGACCAGTACTTCTATGGCGACTTGTGCGCTGGATTCAAAATTCCCAAAATCTCATTTATTCTATAAAGTCAACACGGCATGAAATGTTATAGCTCTTGTACTGGCATATCCATTTTGGATGACTCTCGAACGAATGTGGAGTGAGGCTCGGCACAAAGCGAAAGTGACCAAAGATTTGTTCAACAATGGATTTGTTATGATGGCAAGTAGAAGTGGGAAATGAAATGTTTAAGTTAACATGGCTAAGAGTGATAATCTTCAAGTTATCTGTGTATCAGTGGAAAATAACACAAACTTTAACTAGTAAAACAATATTTGTGTAAGTCCTATAAGATTCTCATCCCCGTGCAATAAGCACGCCAGCTGTTGGACATCTCATAGACATTGACATAGGGATGAATTTTTTTTTTAAAATAAAGCTCCCCAAAAATATGCAGCATCTTAATTAGTTGTTGTTTTTTGTTTCATAATTATTTCTAACTACAGTGGTAAACATAGATGTCTCAAGAAGAAAAACCTGAACGCGCAAAAATCTGAGTATGTTTTATAGGTCAAATACGTGGACTGTCCAGAGACAAATTCTTTTCACCAAGAAAACATCTTTTCTTGACGTTTGGCAGATATATATGCGCAATCGCTCATGTTTATAATGTTTAAACTTTGTCAGTTCATGTTGAATTTTCACATAAAATTTACACAGGCTATTATTTCGATCATTAATACCCGATTTACCGCGCTGGGCTACGTCTTTATCTAGTCAAATATTGACTGACACAGTAGGGGCCATGATAAGCGGGTCTATACACCACAAAATGCAGATAGTCCAGATAAATACAAACTCGCTACTTCAGTACGGGCACCTGCAAAATCCATTCTAGTCTGAGCAAAATTCCGACTTCAAATGAAAAGCAGCGCAAAAATAAAGTTCTGAATTCAGCGTTGTCCGACCTCAACATGAAATATGCACAAACAATCAAAAGTTACAATCCCATTTCCTCTCTGGAGCAGGTGCCCGTTCAGAGACTATCATATGGGGGACTATCGTATGCGATGAGAGCTGCAGATAGATAGAGCACTTCAAGTACCATCTAAATGGTGTTTAGTGCCCGTTAAGGACGTCTGAACATCATTGTGAAAAAGCCTATCTACACTTACATCAAATGAGACGTGAAAGTTGGCCCTTATGGACCATTCAACACCTCTAGTACACAACTCAAAATACCATTGCCTTATGAAGAATCATAAATACCAATGAGGGAAGTGTCCTTGGATATGACCTCACGACAGGGAGAAAACAACATAAAAAATCGACATGCACTCTAATGTCAAAAAAGAGCTCATAATTTCTTATTATGAACATAATTCAAATTTAAAAAGAGGCCAGTAAAATTTTCAGGTCTTTTTTTAGATGTAAATTTGTAATTAAAAATCATAAAAGGTCTACCCCAAAATTAAAAGTGCAAATTACAGCAATGCGTTTTGTATTGTAAATGCAATCCCAAATATGAATCTTCTCAGCCTTGTTGTGACAATGATGCTTTATGATTTTAAAGTTTTAAAAAGTAAAACTGCTTCAACTAGTTTGTATATATTTTATAAAGACAATTTGTAATACATTTCTTGTCTTTTTTTCTAAATAAAAGTTTGGACTTTGATCTCCGGGTCGTATCACAACAAAATGAAGTCAGGTCTGTGTTCCAAAAGAAAAATAGAAATCTTGCTGTTTAATATCATGCAGGACTATTATTTGTGGACTAAATTATCATAGAGGGCGCTGTGAGCAGACCTTGTCCCTATCAGTACGCTTTGTGTACTCAACTGCGATACTTCTTGTCAGTTTTATCAAAGTTTCTTCTTAATCTCAATTACATTTCGTAATTTTGACAGAAATGTAAACAAAAAGGCGAGAAATTAACTTCCTGTGTAATGCCCGTGGTCCTATTTTCTGAAATGATCCAAAGATAATTTGATAAAACAAGGATATCTTGATGGTTACAGGGTAGTTATGAAAGTACATGCATATCACAGAGGGACTATGGCAGAAAGACGATCGAGGCTTGGTGCATAGTTTTTATTCCGACAAAATCAAAGCTTTAAAACCAGATTTTTCGAAAAATAACAGAACGCCCCTGCATCGGATGTGATCTCTTAACTTCAGACAAATGAACACGAAGCGGTGCATTTTAAGACCAAATCTAAGCATGCAGTTATAGCGGCATTTCTCAAAACAGTAGCTATCAATCATCATTGCAATCCATTCTATATTAGTAAATGTTGACATTCTTAATACCAAAAGATACCAAAGTCAAAACCCATTCTTGAAAATAAATCTGGTACATTTGACCCTTGCCCCAGCGAGCCAGACTAATTAAATTCCAGCCAGCGTTAGGGGACCGTGGTCTGGGAACCAACGGCACGCAGAGGTTCGTGTAGAGAAAAGGCAGGGATAGACTGGTGTCCTAAGACAATGTTTAATTCCACTGTATTTGTTTTATGTCGTTCGTGTAGATTAGATTTCAGGCTCAGGTGTAATTTGGGATCCGCGACAAGTACGTGTTTTGTTTTTCATTCACCGTGTCATATAAATTGAACATTGGTTTGACAGTTTGTGTCAAAACGGTCCGACTTGTCCGTTTAAAACGCCACAAACAGTCCTACCTGCTGTCATAACACATTTCGACATTTAAATCCTAAAATTTCAAAGTTTATGAAAATTGAATGACTAATTGATAAGTTGAAGAAGGTTCTTTAGCCTTGCCCATGATAAAGAGTAGGGGAAGCGCATACTGCAGCCATCTGATTGTAGACAAGACCTTAACTTTTTACCTTTTTGCTATCGTCACGTGACCTACACAGGTATGCCAGGTGAGTGTTCATGCCAGACATATCCTTGACTGTACTGATTAGATGATTCTCTACAGATTGCAGTTTGAACTGTATTTGCTATGTGGTTACATTCCTAATATGTATATACATAAGATTCAAGTAGATGATTCATTTTGGTGGACAGCTCTTCACGTCATTTTCAAGACAACATTAGTAATAAACAGGAAATTACATCCATGTGGACTTGTTCTGCAGAAAAAAACTGCATTGATACTTCAGAATATTCACTATTTAATTTAAAAACAGGATTGTTCCGTGTCGCTATTTGACCCTAAATAAGACTTTAACCTTGAAGGTGAACTTGACCCTCATTAGGTTGCCTCATTGTGAGTGACAATCACTGCAAATTTGATTGAAGTATGATGCATATGAAGTAAGTCATAGCCAAATATATTAATACAGTCTACATTGTATAGTTACCACTGTGTGTAGGATTCAGAGCTACCACAGAATACAAGATTCAGAGTTACCATATTACAACTAATGCTGCAAGCTTTCAAAAAATCCGCCAAACTCCTTTGTTCAAGGCCATGAGGTCAAGTATTTGGTACAAGGGATACGATGTAATGCCTCCTTACTTATGGTCAATATTAAAGTGTTAAGAAGACCAACCGACAGACAGACAAACAACTTCATACCTAAAATTTTGATTCTGCGAGGGATAGGAGAAACCAATGCAACAAAACACTTCAATCAAAATACATTATACATTACAATAATAATAATGTCAGTAGTTTACGAGATGTCTTTATTTTCATATACATATGAAAACATGATATTACAAGAAACGTTTTTTTTTTTTTTGCTTTCACTTAAATTGTGTTCAAGATTGAAATAAATGTTAACCTTGTATATCTCTTGATCTTATGACAGACGAATGTTCTAAATGAGTTTGACAAGAATTTCATAACAATTATATTTATTTACATTTTTAACATCTATGGTGCTTTATATATATAATTAACTATTCATATAATTCACATTTACAACATACTCATAAAAGCTCATGGACGTCCTTTTAATTTACAAGTATATTAAAATTTATTTCATAAGAGTGCTTTTATTATTGTATTTCACATGATCATCACAGACATGTTATTTATGGTTCCTATGTAATGTTCACGATGAGACAAGAACCTTGCTGATGTAGAGCTTGTTTTCACTCCACTATCTTGTACTGAAGATGCCCCCGTAGATGAAACGGATGGTATTCTTCTATCCATCCCCTAGTACCTCTAAAATGGAAAAGCAAAGATTACTTCAAGATTTTAGAAGTACATATAAAAGCAATATTGAGTCTTCCTAAAACAGAATTATTTCCCATTTGAAATGGTATAACTTTCACAGTCTTTGGCCATATTTCATTGTTTGGGTTGAGGATCACTGACGAGGGTTAAGTACCCGAAACGTACATATGTCTGCATATTTATCGGTGATGCTATGAATTTGAAGACGTAACATCTGATGTAAAAACATTATGACTTCATAACGTTGGCATGGTTGGTCATTTGCTATAGAGTTTTAGGAGGGTTTCAATAGAATTAACAAAGTTACAATCAGTTAACGTCAGATACCGTCCCAAACGGACAGTGACTCTGTGTTTATAGAAAACGAATAGTCTAACCTTAATTTGAAGCAAGTGTGTTCATGACAAGAGCCTTGAGTAAAAAACATGTAGATCTAAATCATGTGTATAAGAAATGATACACACCTGTCTGTTGTATCCGCCTTGATTACCTCCGTACTTGTTACCTCCCCTGTAGTTGCCTTGGTTACCTCCATAACCTCCCTGGTTCCCGCCATAACCTCCTCCTTGATTACCTCCGTAAGCACGGTTACCGCCATATCCGCCCTGATTCCCACCATAACCTCCTTGGTTGCCCCCGTAACCTCCTTGATTCCCGCCATAACCTCCCTGATTTCCGCCATAACCTCTTTGTTGATTGCTGTTGTAGGCGTTTTGCTGTCCTCTCATATTGCTTTGCCAACCCATATTCCCAGAACCTCCATGGTTCCTCCCTCTGAAAAATAAAAAAAATTGTTTCAAGATAAAATAAAGTCCATTCAAAAGTTATACTCGAGGTTTTTCAAGTTTTCCAAAAGTAGGTCAAACTTCATGGTCAAAGTCCGTAAAATATTTTTGTACCGATGGACAAGTCTTGTCACAATAAATACGAAAGCCCTATCACTCTCCAATCAAATGTCATGCAGATTCCAAATGTCAAACTAAAAGGTCAAGATCGAAAGGTAAAAAATTAAAAGAAGTATTTTTGAAAAGATCTGCATATGCGAAAAATATTAAAGCCTTATAAATTACTATTCAAAAGTTATGTCCAAGTTTAAAGGATAAAGTTTTTTTTTAAATGTCCTGGCTTTCGCAAAAGCGGGAGACATGTAATGCAAGCAATTGCTAGTAATCATGGTACACAAAAGGACACCCATGACAAGACTCGAACCTCCTAAGAAACTTCCCTAAACCAAGCTTTACATTACATTTCATCTCAGTATCTTTACCTAATGCAGAAAAATCCGGAACCAGATAAAGACAGACATACTGACTGAAAGACAGCAAAAATGACAAAGCTGAAGCTTTCAAAGGAAAGTTTGTGCAAAGTTTACCAAATGCCCGAAAAATAGCGTACGAGAGAACGGGCTGTCAAACCAGAAAGAATGGATAATCCCTTGAATTTGAAGAGATATGACGATTTTATATTCAGAATTGATTCCTCATTTTGGAGATTAATACCTGATTTGGTACTAGATAGATTAGATCTTTTACACCAGTCTTTGTTGAAAATAGAAAGAGAAACTTTTAGCATAGATTCTTTCCGCATTTTAAAACACCGAACAATTCAATGTTAATATCTTCTAAATGATTTAAACGCAACGGAACAGCGAAACCCTATCCATTAGGTGTGAGGTATATGGGATGACAGTCAAGTAAAGGGACAATTAGCAATGATATCTGTTTCCTCAATACAAAAAATCCGCCATTCAGCGCGTCCCCGTTCCCTCTCCGGGTGTAACCATGGGGAGCCACGGACGGGCTAAGCACAGGTGTTAGGAGATTGCTAAGCGCCAATCCTTTCTTCTTACAAGAGCCCACTTCATATTTAATTGATACAAGTTCTACAAGGCTCCTCAACATGACTACGCTCTCATTTACTCGCTAATCAACAAAACTCTGTCTAATGAGATCATTTACGTGAAGACTTAACTATTTGTCAGGTATTCAGCCGGTGAGAAACGTCAAACAAACGTTTAACATTGAATTACTTCTATCACTAATATTATTTTTTTATATTCGGCACACGAATAAGTGCCTGACACCGTTTGAAGAGGTCCAAAATTAAATTTCTGATTTGAAATTCGAATCAAAAATTTCAAAATTTCATAAGGGCGCTTCACTCTAAGATTTCAAAGTAAACACCAGTGAGTATCATTGTTCAATAGAATCAGATATCATTGTTCAATAGTAAGTGAATACACAGCACATGGACCCTTTCATGATATCTGTGGAGAAAAAGTATTCATTTCACTTTTTATGTCGGATCAGATAAATCCTGCATTCTCCTTTACTACCTTCTCAAGGATAAGCGATTTATAAGATTTCTCCTGCAGAATGTGTATTATATAAATGTAGCTAGTTGAGTCCATTACGGACTATTATACTACAATAGGAGTGTGATTTGGTACAAAGAAACAACGTTTATACCTATTATCATACTGCTGCTGATTGTTACCATATCCACCATATTGATTTCCTACAAAATAATCATATTATAATTATCTTTTAAAATAATTTCGAGAACATATGTTCTAACTATAGCACATGCCTCCTAATGATGTAATGATGGACTTCTTTCAGAATTTTATTTTTAAAACTTATCAGTACTTGAAAAACAAAATTTTCCAAGAACTTTTGTAAGTCTTAAAAACCTATCCCGTAAGGCGAAGCTCTTTTAGACAAACTAAGAATGCACGGACAGACATATGCATCACTTTATACAACCGCAATTTTTTTGGCGGGGGTATAAATATTCGAAACAACCAATATCAATCGAAATGACCTTGAAAATCTAAACGTGAACCCAAGATTATTCGTTATTTACATCGTAAATCAGTCTGTTGTACCATACCCAGTGTGTCCTTAAGGAACAGGAGGATATGACGACAAAAGGATGGACAGACTGACCATAATATCTAAAGACGAAGTATAAAGATGTACAGTGTACAAAGCATTGTATTGCATTCTTATTTTTTTAACTAGCGCTAATTTGATGAGAGCATTGATGCGATATTTTTATATTTATTCATACTTCCTTTCTGAGCTTCAAAATTCGAAAAGTATATGCTAATTGAATCCCTGCTAACTACAGGGTTTACAAGTATTCAAGCGAAAACTCTGAACATACAGTTGACAACTTCATTTTATACCACACTCGTTTCTTGTCCGCTAGATGGTTGTCAATGTGTCTGCTCATTTCATCTCCGTCTAGCACTCGCTTAGAGAGTATTTTATCTCTAAATGTATTTTCAGATATTCCTTAACTTTTTTGGGGGGTACAGGAAGATGAGAGAGGACATATACCACGTAGGATCCTAATCATGGAAATAATTACTTCAAAATCATGATCACCATGCCAGAATAAAGACGGCCAAGGAGGAACCGAAAAGCAGTGAATTGTGAAAACAAATTTAACGAGGCAAACATTGCAAAAAAGCCCATTAATGACAGGAAGACAGGCTATCTGTTGTGTAGGGAATCTGCCCGCCATTGTTAAAGAAATCAAGCAGAAATTATCGTATTAACCTGCGCTGTCGGTGTCTGCCTGTAGGCCGAGTTTCCTCCGTTACAAACAATCACATCGTTAGTGCATTGCCATGAGACGTCAAATCATCGTCATCGCCATTTTGGTTTTGCTGCAGGCTTTGAGATTGTAGCTCAATCATGCATGTTAATTTGACAAAATTGTCAAATTTGTCATAAAAATTCTGTAAGAAACTTGGAAGTCCTCCCGATAATGATAGAGAATGAATTCTAGCGAGGCGCAAATTGGGGCGTTTCGGCGCGCGGTTTAGCAGATGCTCGCAGGTTTGCTAGTTAATCGGTGGGAAGGTTCTATTTAAATTGAAACTACAATTTTCCGCAATAAACATATAATTTAGTGCTGAGAAACATATTGAGACTCATTAGAATTCATTTGGATTATCCATATAGCTTTAAATTGGAAGACTCCGAGTTCTGCTTCCTACATGGTATGCACTACACACCATCATTAATAATTTGCCCAAAAACTTTATATATATTCGTTCAATGATATATCTGCTTATACGTACCTATAGCAAAGGGAATCTATTAAAATACTTCATCCATTTGAACTAAAATCAATAAATTGCAAAACCATTTTTGCAATTGCCATGCAAAGCTTATTCCAAAATAATACCTATCGAAATTCCTTTATTATATGGCGACATTGCTTAGACCGATCTAATATGGTTGAAATCGATTCCTAACAAGTAGCAATAGTGATATTTCAAAAACATGATTTTTTCTTCCTTACTTTTAATATTTTTTCTGACCGCCCTGGAAATATGTGTGATATATTTATTATATTCGAAGAGTATTTTTGCGCTACAGATTGAAGTCGCATTCTTTTTGTTTGACCTAAGCACACTGAAACATAATTTCAAGAAAATTAATATCTTTTTAGATCAAATTCTCAGAAAATTGCTATATTAAGATATCTTGAAAGTTCTTCTCTGACGACTTAAAGTGGGATGTGAAAACAAAACTAGTTATATAGTCCTACAAAGCAGTTCTAACGACTCTTCAATCACACAGAGTCTATAACAAGAACACTACGTACTAAACCATCACTACAAAGACAAGCCGAGTGTCATATACGGGTTCCTCATTATTGCACGAATAAATGAAATTTATAATTAAAGTCTTACATCTGCAATTGCAATATAGCGGTTATGCATAACGAAAATCGTCGGTAGGACGGAATTTATGTAAAATCTACTCCAAGTTTTGATTAGAAGCCTTTCCATGGCGGAGTATATTAGAAATCGCAGCGTCGAGGTCTTCAGATTTATTTAATACAGCCATATTATCAGCCTGTAATTACACTTGAACGTCGTGTAACATCTATCAACAAGGAATGAAATGAAATTTTGTTCTATTTGCTCTATAGCGAGATGAGGAAAGTGAAGAAGTCATTATGAGAGAAGAATTCCGAGTAATGGGGATTGACAAGTTTGTCCGGACGACAATTTCAAGAAAAATCCAATTTAGTGAGATGGAATAAAGCGTTAAAGAGATGGCAATTGATTCGGACTCCATACTGCCTGGGATATAAAAGACACACCAATTATACAGAGACTATGGTCCGACTGAAGCCCCCACTAGAGTCCAGCTAGGAATAAATCTACATCAGCAATTAGCTACTTGACAGTTCTGACTTTGCATTTCACATAGAATTTAGACAAATCAGGTTTGCTAGCCAGGCAAATCCATTTGAGTAGCCTTAACGAAATTGAAAATGGTCATGTCCGACAAGGGGAATGTAAGACCAATATAGTTTGTATTCCAGTAATGTTTCCCCAGTTTTCATTTTCCAATTTAAGGATATCCAAGACAAAGTGACCTTACAATTTCACTTCATTCGATTTTTTCCAAGTTTCTTATATTTTCAAAGAGATTGTCGTTCATTCGATTTTTTTTATAAGTTTTTGAAACTATTTATTGTGTGTAGGATTTGGGAAAAAACGAAAATTTAATTGAATAAGCTTCATTTATGACAGTGTGTTGTTGACTTGTTGATGTATCTGGAAATATTTTTTTACCACTTATTTCCCGTTTACTTTACAAAAATCTGATTATATATCTGACATTTTCAGCACCTTTTGGAGATAAACTATCAAATATCATCCTTAAATCGTTTCATCATATTTACCAATGTGGACCGAGATAAAGAAAATTTCAACAAGTATTTTCTGGTATTTTTTCCATGGGGAAGATTCTTCGTTAAGATGAAGGGGAAGTTCCTTCTGTCGCGTTTTATCGAGGGAACAGCAATCTCTGCATCTTGGATATAAACAATCCTCTCTAATAGACAACCTCCTAGCTTCCTTGTTTTCTTTACTTATCTATTTTATCTATGAAAACCACCAATACGATCACAGCGGGAAGCCTGTTTTAGGACATTTATACTCTACCCACAACTTTGGGACCCATCTTGCAGTGTACAGCAGCATACTTTGTGTCTGAACGTTATAACTTGAATTTGGAGAGGCCCAGTAACGAAGACTCGTTGACTTTCTGTGAATTTCAGTAACTAACCAAGAAAGTCTTTAAGAGGAAACAGCAAAAGTGTGTTTAAACCAAGTTTTTCTTCTCTCGTTTGTTATCAATGATAAGACAGTCGGCTCTGTCAAAGGGGAAAATCTAATCCATATATGATAAGAGAGACAACCCATGGTAAAATATTCGACTTCTGTTTCTCAGGTTTGTGAAAACCATTTGTCCGAAATCAATTCATAATTTCTTCTTCAGTTCTTGTTTAATAGACGATCCTCACATTAACGCAGTAGACTTGAATTTTAGACACTCCACGACCCGACATCACAACATTTGACGTTATTTCTTAATGTGACGTCGAAACAGGTTTGTGACGTCATAATGAAAAATAACGTCAACAGTTGTGATGTCGGGTCTTGGAGTGTCTAAAATGCAACTCTAGCGGTAATGTGAAAATGGTCTATTGATCTATTCGATCTAATAACTATCCATTTTCTGGCTGGGGATATACCCTGCATTTTTTTGGCAGGTATATAATATTTTTAAAAAAAATTAAATCAAAGCTTGCACAATGATCCATGGATAAACTATTCTACATAAAGAATGAGTGAAATTCTACTAACATTATTTTGTATGATATTAACCAACTGAAAGGTAAAAGTAATTCTTACTAGCAAAAATAATCAGCTGTGTTAGTGATGATTGAACCTTACTGAATTAACAACATCACACACAAGAAAATGGACAAAATATATATTGTTAGTGGAAACAACAGCGTTATATAGAACTAGGTCCAGAACACACACACACACACAGGATAGCTTTAATAAACTATGGTTAGTGTTAATGTAAACAGTGTTAATCATAACTAGATATGCGTGTACCACTTCAACTGCCATGTAAAAAAGACCAGTGGAAGACTATAGAAGTTTAAAGAATGGACAGAATTAGTGATAACTAGATTTTACAATTACAATGATGAACGCTATGAGAAAAAGCAACACCCCCCCACCCCCACCCCTTTGCAACTGCATTCTCTATGCCATCAGTAAAAGAAATTTTTAAAGTGAGGTCCATAGTGACCTTGACCTTTGACCATTGACTGTGAAAATGAATAAGGTTACCCTCTCCCCATGGTTTGATGTTTTTGTGATTATCACTTTGGCTTCTATACTGTTCACATGGATTTTTTAAGCCCACAGTGACCTTGACCTTTGACCCTTGACCTTGAAAATCAATAAGGTTCCTCCTCTTCTCACAGGAAAGATTTGCGTAAGGAATGATGTTTCCATGATGTTTGATGTTCACAAAAATACGGACACACACCCTCCCTAACAAAGAAACCCACGGCTGCACAGCAGCTATGCTATATCCGCTTCCGCAACTTCCACAACAGAGTTGCAAGGGTATAATAACTCCTATTAGTATAAACCAATAGTGTTAGTGATAACTATATTTTACCACTACAGCTATACTACACACCACACCAGACTCTGGGTACAGGTACACTAGGGTTACAGTGATTTTGGTACATACTTTGCCTTCCTCCTCCTCCTTGGTTGTAGTTGGGAGGAGGTACATTGCCAAACTGACCTCCACCTCCTGATCCTATACCATGTCTGAAAAACAAATAGAAATCATAATCAGCTTTAGCTTATTAGATGAATAATTATCATGCCTTTATCAAGTTTCAGCCAATAGCATCACTGTATGACAGTCACATGACATTTTACAATTACCAAGGTCAGTGAAATTCTATACATCTCCAATCTGCAAGAAAACATAATGACATAGCTTCTTTCATTATAAAATCCTCACAAGCTTTCAGCCTAAACACTACCTCCTATTATGTGTAGAAAGCATGAGAGAACAAATCCTTCAAGTCATTTCATATACATGTATATCAGCTTAGGATGTTTTCTATGTACTGTAGATAAATGTATATTCAAATTAAAGAGTTCAAGTTCATACATCCTCACAATATTTCAACCATCATTGAAATGTAACAAAATGAATAGAACACTTTTTGATCTTGTCAAAGAGCTCAAAATGTCTAAGACAAAGTTTTTTGGTGTTGTTTTGTTTAGTATGACGTCACAATTAAAGACGCAATGCAATTGTGACATGATAATGAAAAAGAGGGCAAAAGACCTCATCTTGGGACATTTTTTGTAATTTTGCCTTTCTTAATGAATTTTGGCAAGTGGTCTATTCAGTATCATTCATAAATCTGTGTAAAACATCATACTGTAAAACATTTTTACAACAAACTTCCAAGGACCAATAAAATTAGCTTGTAATAAACACAATTCATTACATCCACAGAGAGTGTCATAACAAAATCTGTCCGAAAATAAGTTTACTTCATTTTTCATTCCTGGCAAAATCTTGTACTAGACTGTAAATACTCTGGTATCACATCTACCCTTCACACTGTGTCTTTATTATATAGTTAAGCATGTACACATGTATTACCTGACCATCCTGATTGCCGATCCCATATCCTTGTTTTGCCGATATCCACTTTGTCGTGACATTCCAAGCTGCGGCATCCAATGCTGACCGGGATTACGTCTGTTAAAATCCTCCGGCTTCAATACTCTGTCTGGCATTCTAAAAAGACATCATTGGTATAAGAACTTCATACTGAACAGCATAACATTATCTAAACTATTGTATGTTTCATTTACACAATTATGACTCGGTGAATTATTCATTCCAAAGATCGTTTTGAAGTTTTGAGAACACAAGATCTTAAGACATCTGAAAATTCTTAATAGATCTGGAAGCGAATTTAATGTCTTGTTCAATATCTTATATTTACATTACTAGTAGATTCCCCATGTTAAACGCCCATAAGGCAACTAGAATTATATTCCAATAACTTGGGTTGCTCACATGCAAGTTTTGCATGTAGGGAGAATTTACCAACGTTCAAATACATTTGACTCTAAAACAGGCAAAATATGCGAAGTGTTTGCAAGTAAAAATGACAGATATTTAGAATAAATGTAAATATAAGTAATGACTGTCTTACTTTTGGTGTTCATGGGTGTATAATTCTGGTTGGACACATGCAAATTTTCCGAGAATTGCTTCGCGATTCACGGAATTTGCACGTGTCCAACCAGAATTATACACCCATGAACACCAAAAGTAAGACAGTCATTTCTTAAATATACAGTACATTATACATGCATGTATACATGTATTATTTAAGAAATAACAACTAGCTAGCCGTGGTTTATTGTCCAGTAATTCCACGAGTCACATGAACCAATCAAATTATCACCAAGCCGCGAAGCGGCGAGGTGATACTTTGATTGGTTCATGTGACGAGTGGAATTACTGGACAATGAATCACGGCTAGCTAGTTTTTATTTCTATTCTAATATAGCACGTGAATAGGTGGAGCTTAGCGCACTGGAAGTTTGTTGGAGATTTTACACCAGGCGTGTTCTTTGGTACATATAGGGAGAAAATTTCAAGTCATATTAGAATTGATCATATTATGTATAGTACTTACACAGCCGTTGGTAGGACCTTTGCCTCGAACAGGAAATCAGGATCAAACTGAGGATCCTTGAACTTTACACTGTCAAATAAACATTGTTACTTTGTATAACTAATATCAGTTTATACAATTCAAATATGTGATTATTGAAGAGCAAAACATCTGATTTACAAACGTTTACATCATAGCTTAAATACAGTCATCATTCTCTGCCTGCTATTAGGGTTTGAACATCCCAGTTATTTGGCCTTAAGTGACGACTTAGATTTTATTAGAACAATCAAGAAATTGAATGAATATCATCAAAACTGTCCAACTTTTCACTTAACATAGCCTTGCAGCCTGAAACTTTTGCAATATTGACCTCTATAATAGAACAAGGATTACTATAATCTTATACTGAACATACCATATAGCTCTGTTATCTGGAATACCTTGTAATGCTGGTAAAGGTGAAGGCACTGTACTGGTAACATAAACATTCTATAATTAGTATATTTCTTCCATATACATGTAAGTATTTGGAAATGATAAGAGATTATAAATGTGCATAATTATCCTTAATAGTCTATCCTTGAAGTTAACACAAAAACTTATAAACGATTGAGCTGATATAGGTCAAAGTTCAGTCTTATACATGTAGTTTTCATATAATAATACATATTAAAAGTACATTAAGATAGGTAAGAATGTAAATGGAGGACATACTTACTCTCCTGTCATGACAGCCCTATTATCACACCATACCAAACCACCCATACCCTGGCTCAGCTTTGTATCTACATCTACTCCCTATTAATTTAAAGTATATCAAACATGAGAAGCTAAATATCTCCTATACATGTGACCTTTATTAGATGCAGGTGACCTTGACAAATTTATAGCCTAATACAACCCTTGAAGGTCACTTTCTCTTGGTTTTGACTGTTCAAGTGATTACATTCCCTGTACTTTTTTTGTTCAATATACATGTATTTAAAATAAAGAAATTATAGATATAAATGTGAAAAAACAAAACCAGATAAACACACAAAGTGATTCATTTTGCTTCAAATGTATTATACTTTCAAAATATTTACCACAATCCTCTTAAAACATGAAATCAACAATATATTTTATACAAGTATGCCGACATATTATGCAACAAACTTGTGCACCTCAAGTCCATTGATCATTCACATCATAACTATAAAGGCGTGATATTTGAAACAAAACTCTGCACCGAGGGGAATTCAGGAGAATTACATCAACCATTCTGACATCAGAGATAGCTTATCACTATCATTTCTCAACAACTACCCCATCACCCCTTCTATTGGTCCTTGACTAGTTCTTCCCTGTTGCCCTCAGATAATACTCACCTCTGTGACTTGACTTCCCTCATATAGACCTTCAAAAAAGCTGTATGCAGGGTGTCTAATACCAACAAATAGTCTGTCATCTCCCCATATATTCCTCTCCTCTATAACACAAAAATAATAAATTATCAACTTGTGTGGAAACTAATGGTGATAAAATGAAATGCAATGTAAAAGATAACAAGACAACGCAATGTATAGCATTTTCTTGCATGGCATCAATATTAATAATTATTAAATGATCAGGAATTATTGCCGATTTTGCTTATTTCTGATTGGTTGAGATGCTGTTTGACAGAGTGTAACTCAGAGTGAGTTGACCGCTAACGCTCAAAGCGGTCTATTCGGGATTAGCACGTGCGTGACCAGCACGTGCGTTGATTTTTGCAGGGTAAGATCAATGACTTCGCGTATCATTACAATGCAAATATTAATAAAATCCTGATAATAAAGCATTTATTGACTTTTGATTTCGGTCTACTTGTGACTATACAGACCTGGTCAGGCCTTCGGCCTCGGTCAAACAATACCTGATCAGGTCTGTATAGTCACGAGTAGACCTCATCAAAAGTCAATAATTGTATAATGTCATTGTATTCCAGTAATCTTCAACTACACTAACATTTTCCTTAATCATTTTTTTTTTTGTTAATTGCAAATATAATTTCATAGTCACCTTTTGATTTATGACATTGAAAATCAATGGATTTCTTCACTTAAGGAATCAATGTAACAAATTTTTGGTTAATAAAGGAATCTGAGGGAAAACTGCATCATGCACATAGCACATAATGTACTAGTTTTCCTCTCAATATTGGCGTTGATACCTCAATCAACCAAAAAATTATTACATTGATTACTAATCATTTAATTTTTCAATGTTTATTTGCATCTTTGAAATAAGTCTATTTCAGACCTTGCTAAGCACGTACTTCTGATTTCTGTTGATATAGATGTATCATGTAAACCAATTAAAATAACATTTACATATTAGAGAGGTTGAGATTTCCTACGTGTAACTTGTATGTGTACTCGTATTCTGGTCAGCTATTGTGACGTCATCATTTATTGCATTTGACGTCATTTGCTTTACAAGTTACACGTCGCCAGTGAACGCGTAAAGTGCGATATACATGTAGGTCTTTACTTCAAGATATTTCATCCCCTTTATTCTATCAAATAGTACAAAAATTAATTGATTCTACCATCATATCAAGTCTTGTGAGGTTCTGCTAAAAAATAAACATCTTGTTCGGAATGTTTAAAAATATTTCAAACATTTAAGATCAGTTTTGTGACTATAACTTTATGTCACTAGAGGGATAACAATTAGCATAAAAAAGCAGTTAATTATTAAGTTTGATGACCACGGCATAAATCGTAGTCTAACTATTGTGCATTTACTCATGTCTGATTTAAAGTAAAGACTTCTTTCAATTAGATAGATATTTTTGAATAACTTACGTTCACCCGGTGTCAGATCAGGATAAACATTTTCCAAGGCCGCCAGCAGCCTCTTCTCATCAACAAACGGTAATAAAGCAACTCCTGTACAATATAACAAATACATATGTCATCAGACCACAGTGTTTATGATAATGTTATGTATCTTTTTATCTATTGATACTGTTACTTGTATCAGAAAAACTTTAAACTTAACAAATAAACCGTTTGTAGATTCATGTATAGGTAAGAATCTTTCATGGTTAAATGAAAGAAACACCAGTTTCATTTGAGGGGTTTTGAAAATAATAAAAAACCTAGGTGTGTCAAGGAATTTATAAGATCTTGAAATCCTGAGAGTGAATATGATGTATCAGTATCTTTCATAGTAGACTAAGAAAAAGAGTAATTTGTCTTATACCTTTGAAATATAAATCAAAATTGAAGGAAATTACATACATGTACACATGTATATGAAATTGTGTTATAACAGTAAATGGTGAATATTGTGTTGTTAAATCTATGATGCAAACATAGGGTAATCAAAGATTACATAGCTCGCCTATACAGGTTTTTGTCAGAAACCAGGTTAAAGTTTTTGAAAAGTAGGTCAATGTCCAAGGTCAAGGTCACTAGGTCAAAGGTCATGGTCACAAATGAAAGGTCTTGTCACAAGGTATCTACATGTGAAATATCAAAGCCCTACCCCTTATAGTTCAAGAGATATAGCCCAGGTTAAAGTTTTGTCTACGGACAACGACAACGACAACGCCGAGGGTATGGCATTAGCTCTCCGGACTTTTTCGTCCCGGCGAGCTAAAAATACATAGGAAAGGTTTCAGTAAATAATGTCACAGACATGTCTACATGGACAAAAACTTAACAAAGGTGAATACCTTGCCATGCATATTTCTTTCCATTCAGATCTATTTTAAAATCCACAGGATAAAAATCTATGATGGGAGATTCCTACAAAATAAAAGTTAAAAGCATTGTTGATATCAAATTACAATGTATAAAGAAAATTTAACATACATGTACATGTATGTGATCATATGTAGCTATCAACATTAACATCTCTTCTGGTATCATTAGTAGTGAAACTAAAATTGTTTTGGGCTTTTTTTTCAAAACTCACATCGACTATGGAAACTCAAAATGAAAGAATTTTGTGATAATATTGGGGTAAACATTAACTTCCTTTCAGGACCGAACTATCTGGATTTAGAGCTTCAAGCGTCTTAAAAATTGAAACTTAAACTACACAAAGTAAATGTACATGTATATGTACATTTATCAAACATGATTTTAATCAACATTTTTTGTACTTACTGGATCACACATCAGCCTCTGCCATGTGACTGGTAGATGTTTCTTACTGGCTGCTGGGAACACACCCATTAACTGTTCTAATGGCTTAAACTGACAAAATAAAAAAATCAAATATTTTTTTAAAATCTATCTACACATCTACATCTTTCCCTCTTAACAAATTGAAAAAGACAAATTATATCTCTTATCAAGAAATGTGAATGAAAATATCACTATCTGAACTAAAGTATAACATAATCAAGAATATATTGGTACACTTGGGTTTTTTTTTCATCACCTAAAATTCCAATAATTTGGTGTTAAATACTCACAGGTGTGGTCTTCTTTTCAAAGTCGTTAGATAGCTGCCCGATATTAACAAAATCTGAGGCGAATGGTGCGTAGTGATAAGGAAAGTACCACTTCCACGAGGCACAGCCCTACAATAACATATAATAGTCAAATATTCACTTCAATCTGGTAACATACAAGGTACAAACAGCTACAAATTTTGTGCAACTACATGTATATATGTACAAAGACATAAAAACAACAAATTTCTATGTTTTTTTCATTTACAGCTACATATCTAAATTGAGTAGGTCATACATCAAGACAAGATTCCATTAAACTTTTCTGACAAAAATACATGTATATCTTGTTACACCAATACAACAATACATGTATATAGAAGTCTTTTCACTCAACTTCTGAAAGAAATGAAAATACATGTAGTTTAAATGATAATCAATTAAGTCAAATACATGTATTAGAGTCTATGTTACAAGGTCAAAATTCGGAAATGCTTCAGAGAGTCATTAACACATGTAAAATATGAAAACCCTATACATTGTAACTTACCATTCAATAATGATAAGCAGGATAAGTTTTGCCTTTTAGACATACCTTCATGAATAAATTAACAAATAATATGCTATCTAATCTTAAGGACCATGGATAAGATGTTTTACTTTTCAGTCATGTGATCAGTATTCTTACCTGGTAGTAATATCTGAGAACCCAGCACAGACCTCGTACATAGTGGTTGGCCTAAAACAGACAGACATACATGTAAAATATCTCATTCAATGTAAGGCCAAACAGATACTGTATACTGTGAAATTATTAAATTTTGTGGGGCTCAAATTTTCTGGTTTTCGTGGATAGCCTCATTCACGAATTTACATCCCCAACGAATAATTGTACAAAATGTTAATGTAATTGTAAATACTTAATCTTATGAAACCATGAAAATTGGGCCCCGAGAAAAAAAATGTTTTCACAGTATTATATACGTATACCGGTACATAAAAATTAGACATTAAATCATATTACATCCTATGCTTTACAGGCGACACAAAAACTACACGTAACTGAAACAGAATCAGATTCTTTTATTCTTCATGCCTAGTGGAATATTGTAAACAATGAAAGTTAATTTAATAGTATGCTAACTCTTTTTTGTGGGCTAATTGCAAAAATTTTCCTAACTTTCCTGACTCTGTTTTAACAATTATTTGTACTATGTACAAGTTTAATATGCTAGCTCAACAAGAAATAGCATATATGAGACATAGTAACAAATCAATTTATATGTAGTAATGACATTAAAATACATGTATATAGTGATACTTGTCATCTAAGTTGTCAAGATCACCTGTCTGTCTGTTATAGTTTAATGTCTGCATCTACCTGTCATAGTCAACATTATTTAAAAATAACTTAATTCTTTGTCATGTAATACAGTTCCTATGACTTTAACTAATAGATTTATAAAGATAATGTTGTGCAGCACATTTACTGTACAAGCAATTTTCCTAAAAAAAAAACCCAATGCATTTATATAGACAGGAGAATTCACAAAGAATTAAATACTTACTACAGTGTGTCTGAAGTCTATATCTGTTACATCTACACCAAACTTTGACTTGTAATATCTGTCCTTCCATCCATCTTCCCATAACCTGAAGTAAGAAGTCCAACATCCTAAAAATATGCCATAAATAGTTTGAAATATCGGCATCACAATTTACACTTACTAACAGCATATTTCAAACTACATGTATACTGAGTACATGTTTATATCGTTGAAATGTTGATGACTGTTTTCATTTTCTAGAATCAATGAATCTACAGTATAAAATTATTAAATGTACATGTATGTACATGATCATATATTCATGTATAAATGTACATGTATGTACAGTGTATTGCAAAACCAAGATTGTGATACAATACCTCAATGTCACATCCCATTACAGATGATTTTTTTTTCATAACAAAGAAATAAGTAAGCACAAGGATGATGAATGAAAAAGACAGAGCAAATAATAACTCATTATCATTACTTCAGAATCACACTACCGTAAGAAGGTGTCATATATAACCATTTCTGTGCCTGACTTCTTCAGTAACATTACATACTAAAACAAACATCATCATTATCACAACTACAACTTTTGAATCTGGAATTGATCTGGACAGAGCCATGGTAATAGGACTAGATGGGCTGGTCCAGATATATCAAAGCTGATAACAGAAAGCAGACAAAAGTTGTTGAGGTTTTTTCAAACGTTATCATTTGGAGCATCTATCTATACATAAAGTGTCTTTATCAACCTTTGAATCGTGAAACAAAACATTGTGATGCATCAAAGAATCAGTGCCGCCCTAAAAGTTACAGTACCTGACTTCATCATCGGGCTCCTTCTCTTCCTCCTCCTCTTCCTCTTGTTCCCGACCCCTCTGTCCATCTCCATCTGATTTCCTTTTGATGCCCCTTTGATTACCATCACCATCTCGAGTCTGAAATTCAAGGTTTTTTAATATCAGTTAAAATAATCACACATTGTCAAGTTTTTTATAGCTTGTACAAATGGATTGAGACAGAGATCATTAGAGCTTGTACTAAGCAATACATGTACTCATCCTGTAATACCATCCTGCTTCTCTTTACAGAATATGTAAAATGCATTGGACCGTCAGGCAGGGCAAAACTGACTCAGGACTGACAAGTTTTAGCACAAATTTGTCCAATATTGAAATTAAAGTGTCTGCCAGGGTGTGCCACAATAATTTCTATGTAATTCTTAGAAAAAGATTGTTCATACAAAGTCATGTAGATCTTTCTTTTTGTATAAAAATCATACTTGGCCTGACATAACGAGCTACTGGTTTCATGAATTTGTACCAAAATTTTGGCATTCTTTCTAACATTTTCCACTATTAACCATATTTGACACATTCTTTAACATTGTAGTATTTAGTTCACTACCAAATCAAGATAATTTTGAAATTTTTAAAACTTCTTTAATATGAAACATTATTGGAATCTGAACTATTTTAAATGTAAAACTGAAAAAGTTTGAAATGAATACACTACAATACATGTAAATACATTTTTTACCCATGTCTAGTGATGAACTAAAATACTATTTGTAACTGAATGTAAAAGAAAGTACACTTTATAACATTATCCTATCAATACTTTTAAGTTTCTTTAAGTAAGTTCTGTAAGTAACATATTTGTAAACACTATAAGCAGTGGATAAATATCTGTCAATTGACATTTATCTTCAATTTTCCAACCCGAAACCTTCAAGATGAATGCCATGATAATACATATTCATGTGTTAGCAGTCTAATTAAGAATATACATTATCATATTCTCATTTTTCTGAGCTGTCAACATGTACATGTAAGTTATATTTTATTCAAAATTTTTAACAACCAAGCGCCGTCGCACCTTTTAGACTTATTTTCGGAATCATCAAATGGTAATTACCAATTGAGATCAAATACAGACAAAGATCTAACAATTCCACGACACAAAACAGAATTTTTTAAGCGTAGCCTACAATATAGTGGTGTCACTCTATGGAACGGACTACCAACACACATTCGCCAGTCCAGCTCACTCCTTACATTCAAGACCGGTTTTCTAAAATACTTGAAGGAAAATAGTACTTTGAACAAAATATGATAATTATTTGCACTTATCATGGCTTATTGTATTATTGTATATATTGTATATAATTTGATGCATTGACGAAGGCCTCGTGGAAGAATAGTGTATCACTAAACGAGTCACCTTCTTTAAATAAAGTTTATTATTATTATTATTATTATTATTATTATACAAATATCATAGCTCACCATTAATGACCTTAGCTGACTAGCTGCATCATGATTAGCTGCGTCCATCCTGCCTTTATATGCCTCCTGTCGTGGATTACTGACCGTGTGTGAGTGACCGAGAGGCTGAGGTGCAAACTGACCAGCTGGAGCCCATCTGGGACCCTCTGACCACTGGTTATAATAAATACCAATAATTATGACATGCGTAAGTGTGGCAAAAGAAAATGTTTATTTTACATGAAAATTTAATCAAAATCTTTAATGTACTTATAACTTTATAATAATGGTAATGTAATATCTTATAAGACAGTACATGTAACGGTATGTGAATATACATAAATTTGCTTTACTTTGATGAACTATTTAAACAATAAAACAGCAAAATCAACCCAATCAAATCTTGTTCTGCCAATGGCTAAAAGTACTGGTAGAGAAAGAACTGTACTTACTCTCTTTGCCCTTCTTTTCTTTTCTTTATCCCGTCTTCTAAATTCAAGCTGCAGCAAAGTTTATAATTGGCATGTATAAGTATTTTATTCCTTATAATACATGTATATATAGCATGTGTATATAATTTGTTATTTTTAAAGTATTAATAAAAGATAGATCTCTTTGTCTCTACTATTATTACATGTACTATAACAATTATATTCTATGTTGAATGCCTTTTACCTCTGTATCTCTCCTTCTTTTGAAAATTTCATCCTCTACTTTTCCTAAATCTGTACAGAATAAATCATATCATCAATAAAATGAAAATCAATCACTGGGATTTTGAAAATACATACACTTATACTTTGATACAAGATATTGGGAACATTTCAAAGTTTCAATTTACAATCTTATTATTAATGCACCTACCCTTAACTATACACAAAGAAAACTGATGAAAATGAATATTTTGTGTTGTGTTTTTCGTAATTTTCATAACAATTACCATTACATACATATATTTATATTACTAGTAAATTCCCCATGTTGAACACCCATTAGGCAACTAGAATTATATTCCAATAACTTGGGTTGCTATCGTGACGCCACGTGCAAGTTTTGCATGTAGGGAGAATTTACCAAAGCGAAGATACATTTGACGCTGTTACAGACAAAATGTGCGATGTTCATGCAAATAAAAATGACCAATAATTAGGATAAATGTAAATATAAGTAATGACTGTCTTACTTTTGGTGTTCATGGGTGTATAATTCTGGTTGGACACGTGCAAATTTTCCGAGAATCGCTTCGCGATTCACGAAATTTGCACGTGACAAACCAGAATTATACACCCATGAACACCAAAAGTAAGACAGTCATTTCTTAAGTAAGTACATAAATGTTTCAAGATGTATAAACTTGAGAGCGACAAATAGGACATTTTTTCATGATGATACAAGCTTGATGAAAATGCTAAATAAAATACAAAGATTTTATCAAAAACTGTATGCCTAAAATCAATGATTGAAAAGGCATCCATGTAAGATAAAAAGCTTTATATCAAATAATTTACATATGAAATTTGAAATTAATCATTCAAAAGATAAAATCAAAGTTAGAGTTTTTGTGGACACAAAGGCAGACAAGAAACAGACCAAATATCATATAAGTAAACCTTGATCTTAAATTAAGAAAAAATATCATACCACTCATTACTAACTGGACTCTCTCTAAATTCACAACACCACTGTTTGTCAGGAAACCCTACAAAATAGATTTAAAAGAAGAAAACATGAATTAGCTTCGACAAAAATGCAAAGTGATGTGATATGAATTTTCAAATATGTTTTTATTCAAAGCAAAAACTAATTGAAATTCCCATTTTTTTTCCCCCATTAATATCCTTTCTTTATTCATGTATATTTTTGTTCATGCATGTCTGTCTAATGTGTCAATAATAAACTCACTATTAAGTATAAGGATATCTTATTTTAAAACATAAAAATAACTTGAATAATACCTTTCAATTTCATGAAGATTGTGAGAAAAAAATGCAGGGATATTAAATAATCCTAACCACTCTGTAACCTTGACCTAAACTAACAACACTTGCATACCAATGATTTTGTACATAAGGTTCTGAAATTGACCTTGCTAAAAAAGGTCATTGTACAAGCTTTTGTCTAAGGCAACAATTTTGTAAAATATTAATCAAATCCATATACAATGTAGGCATTGAAAATTCACGATTCCTATATACCCCTACCCTTTGTTTGTTGGAGTTGTGAAAACCTTACCCCAGTTTTTCTGACAGCATCTTTGTACAGTCTAACCAATCTGTCTATGGCACCTTCACGGATTTCTAATGATGGCAAATGTGGGAGAAAATCATTACCCACAAAGAAGCACATAAAAACCCAGTCATCTAGAGCTCTCTGAAAGTACAATAATTAGTGTAATCACTCAGTTTCAAGTTAGTACAGGTCTTTGTAAGAATTAGGCACATATACATGTACATGTAATAAAAACTTTTGTATGATTTCCATTTCTGTTTAAAGATGTACATTTATACAAGCGGTCCACTTCAAAAGTATAATACAATTTATTATTTCATGGTACCAAATGGTGCAAGTTACCTTTGATGTAAATCTAACATAGCTGCAGACATGTAGACAGTATAGCCACAAATTGCTTCAGATAGGGTGTTTTAAATGTTAATTCTTCTAATAAATTGACCAAGTTACCAATAGACGGATAATTACACTTTCTGTACAGTAAAACTTTCATTTGTCTATAGCCTGTCTTACATGTACATTTAACATCAACACTTGTCTACAGATTTGTTTAAACAATTGAAATAACCACAAAAAGCCTGCATGTATCTTAGATAAGAGTACAAGTCTATAACACTGAGGTCCTATGATGGACAGACAAACAGACATCTTGTTTGCATTTTGCAGATGCTACAGAGAGTCTTGGACAATCATACCAAATCTAAATCTTCATTTTAATCATTAGATACATTATGTGTAAGCTTCTTTCAGTTTTAATGTACATTTCCATGAAGGTCTTACCCAGTCACATAAAATAAATTGTTAGGCCATCCTAAATAAATTCTATGTTTAACGTCCACCTCGCGCGTAGGTTCTGGAAAATTTCCCAAAATAAAAAAAAAACAAATTACTTTGAAAATCCTGACTTGTGCAATCCGGATTTTCGTAAGCGTCACAATTCACTTTTTGGTTTCCATAAAGAAGATTCAGGGGAATTCAAACATCTTTCTTGTCTTTCTTAGACTTTTCGCCTTCACGAACAAACATAAGTCTTTGAAAACAGCAAGGGTTAGTATAATTATAGTGTAGAAAAGGTTGCATATACAAGATTGACTGCATGGAAATCAAAGGGAAGTGATTGTCAGTTTTGCTGATTTGATCCATACGAAGATACTGCACTATGATAGATTGATACATAAAACACTTTCATGATGTTTAATGGTCTTGTACCTGTAACTGTGCAAGTGTCACAAATACATTTCAGAATCTAAGTCTTGCTTCTTGGCATCTACCTGTCAGCAGTATAGATAATGTTCTGCCAAGGACAGAGATGGTTAAAAGTGTCAGTCTGAAGGAAATGTCTGACAAAAACTCTTTCAGACTGACAAATGTTTGCAGTTCTTTTCATTGTTCTTACCGACAAAATTACTAAAATATCTCACAAGAGTGAAACAGATTTCGACATCTCTAAAAGCATCAAGCGGACATCCGGCGGGGACATGTACGGTAGTCCTATATTATATGATCTTACAGCAAGCATAGGGTTCGCACCCCGCCCCCTCTTCCAAATATCTAGGTAGAAGTCTTACATGTATATAATAGGACTACCCATGAGGAAGCAAACATTGAGCTTCATTTTCAAAATTGCAGTACATTGCGAGAGTTTTTAAGTCCTTGATTCTTTTCCCTCCCTTGATATCCCCAATATTCTCCCTAGTGCAAGCTAAATCAATAGAGAATATTTACTGCATTTACGTATTTGTCTATTCGACTTGCGATGATGCTCTATATACAGTTATGACTTATTTTATCATCACAAATATGTAATTTCAAGTTATTCTAGACCTCTACCCTAGCAGGTTTTTTGGGGGGGGTTTTTTGTGTTTTTGTTTTGTTTTGGTTTTTTTTTTTTTTTTTTTTTTTTTTTTTGTGTATGTGTGTGTAATTGATGCAATTCATTTGCATATCTGTAGATTCATTATCATTCGTATTTTTTTCTTTCCTTTATTTAGTTTTTTTTTCTATGTGTCAAGTCACATTATATGACAGAGTGGGAGTGTGTGAGGCTGAGAGAATGATGGTGAGAGTTTGGTGAGTAAGGTATATCGATCACTATTAATATTTTCTTGTTTGATTTTCTATGTTATGTCGTATGAATGTGAAGTATATTTGAAAACCTGAATAAAAACATAAAAAATAAAAAAAAATATAGGTAGAAGTCTTATATAATAGGACTACCCATGAGGAAGCAAACATTGAGCTTCATTTTCAAAATTGCAGTTCATTGCGAGAGTTTTTAAGTCCTTGATTCTTTTCCCTCCCTTGATATCCCCAATATTCTCCCTAGTGCAAGCTAATATCCTATGATTATTTGAATTCATATGGCAACACATACTGTCATGATTTAGTTACAAACTTTATAAATGTGAGAGAATGGGGAAGTTTCTGTCTGTCTGAGCCTTATTTTGTATCACTATCTTTATATATTGCTTATTGGTTTTCATGTCATTTCGTGAAAGAGGTCACAATGCAATTTTTAATCAATTTGATATCTAATTATTAATTTCTGTGGAAGCAAGGCTTTGTTTGAAAATTTTGTTGTTTTTATTAAACTCCTCCCTCCCTCGTAGGTTTGAAGATTGAACCTGGACGTTAAACGTAGAATTTATTTAGGGTGGCCTTACCTCAAAATCGTATTTGAACGGTAGATTGTCCATTCGTAATTCTCTTTCTAAATATTCTCTCAAAATATTTAACCTGAGAAATATGAACTTTTGCTCTTCTCCCATTAATTTTGGCAGCTCATCATGCTGAAATCAGAAAATTGGATTGAATTTTTCTCCATATTAAGTATTGTTCATGTACATGTATATACTGTACATGTACATGTATAGATATTTTTTTTTTGCAGCTACTGTACATGAATTTATACAAATGTACATCCTGCCAAAGTGAAAACACTGAAAATGATAAAAATGAATTTGTCTCAATATTGAAATAATGTACTAAAAGATATACTTTTCATGGATATACAAGAAATTTCAAAAATCTGTCAGAGTGTACTGTAAAATCAATGAACTTTCCATATGATGAAATTTGAATTAAACAGTATTTATTTTCCCATATTACATTGCATCTTACCTCTCCACACATATCTTTAGGTAAACCTGTACATTCTTTCATTTCATGACCTGCAACATAACATATGGAGAGAAAAGGATAATTTAATGCATTTAAATACATCTAATTCATTTTCCTCCCTCTTTGAATGAATACATGTATATTTCACATATACAATTTTGTACAAATACAATTTTCAATTTAATTCAGTAAAAAGACAAGAAACAAATATGAAACATGTAAGTAACAAAGTAATGTCTATCTTAATTAAAAATAAAAATGCCCTCTAGATGATACAGTTGTTATAAAATACTGTTAATTACTGACCAACTTGTCCACAAAGATTACATGGTCTTGGCTTGTTAGGAACAAACTCCTCTCTGATAATTGTGAAATTTGGCTCGTGGGTGGCTAACCCTGAAAAATTATGGAGAAAGTATTTAGCATACAAAGCATTAATATTTCCCCAAAACTTACAGAAATAATGGGTGTAGAATCTCATAATAATCAATCATGTCAGTACATAGTACCATTAATGTTATTTTTTTCCAAACATTGTTTGGAACAAACAGAATATAAATAACCAAACTGACATCAGAGAACTTTCATGCTGGTGCAAGTGAACGACAAGGAGATCCAAATGTATCAATATATAGACTGGAATTGCTTTCAAGTTCAACATAAGTATGGACATTAACCAAGATAGATAAAGGACAGTATCAACCATCATACCTAACATGATCAAATCAGCGTCGGCTCCACATAAACAATGCCGTGTGTTAGCATCATGGTCTGGCTGAGCTGTAAAACAAATGTATAAACTTTGACAACATGTTTAACCCATACATGGTTCAGACCTACCTGTTCTTTACAAAAAGTGTAATATTTTTCTCAAGAAAGGATAAGCGTAATATGAACTGTATATGGATTGTAATTTTGGATAAAAAGGACCATCTTTACCCCATTTCCACATTGTAAGAAATATTAACCAAATTGCTTCAACCATATCAAAATCTCAACTTAACCAATTTGCTTAAACCATATCAAAATCTCAACTTGCCAAGTATTTTGTACGCAAGTCTATTTGTTTTTTTAACAATATTTTAAAGAACTCATTCTACACAGAAATTTTGCTTTAGGTGTAAAATTGATCAGAAAAGCATAGACTGTAAAAATTACGCCAAAATCATGAAAGTAGGCAGGTCTGACAGTTGCTAAAACATAAAAAAAATTGTGTTATATATTGATCTCTTATTTATCCAGATCCCTGAATTTATACACATGTATTTGAAATATCAATTTCCATATTTATGTATGGCAAAAATCAAAGATAGCTCTTCTTCATACCTTGTGATTTTGCAATTGAAACTTATTTGAAACATTCTTACAGAAAATACTTCTGTTAATGTTTTACTTTTTCTATTCAAGCTTTGCTTTGGAAGATCCAATTTTCTTTGTTAAAATCTTTAAGCCTTAGTCAAATAACAAACTCATGAAATACTAATTACATGTACATGTATGTTGTTCTCTGAATTGTCATTTACATGTAACTTACCTCGTTGTCTTCTGATATAGTCCATTATTTTATGTTCACCTTCCCCTGGTACATTTGCATCAGACAGAATGACTTTGACGTTTTGCCAGCCTGGGTCATTATTTAATCTGTCATGTATGTAATAGCGTAGACAGTCTGCCAAGCGAAACATGAACGGGGTTCCCTGAAAAATAAAATCTAGTGGTAAGCTACTCTTGTTCAATAAACTGAATTAAAATTTCAGAGAATTTTTCTTCTTGTTTTTTGGTTTAATTTCAGAGAAAATATGGATTTTTGACCCAATCAACTTAGAAATTTACTGAAACAAAAACTTTGGTTCAGGCTCTTTATTTTTTCCAAGAACACAACTTTTTATACCAAATGTAGATCCTTTTATTTTCGATACAAGGAAAGATAATAGATTTTTTTATATAGAGCTTTGAAAGAATTCAGACAGAGTAAACCAAACATGGTACTGTTCTTCATGTATACGTACAGGAGTAATACAGTTACTATCAAAGTGTTCCTCCTTAGGTTTTTCTGGGGGTAAGTGATAGCCTTTAGCTGACAGCTCCTCCCTCAATCTAGCCATCTCCTCTATATTCTCTCTGAAAGACAAGAAAACGTTGATACAATTACTTGTTATTTTGTAAATTAATGACTGCTGCCTCATTAAAATGCAATATCACATCAATGTTTGAAGTAGTATTTTGAAGTAACCTACAGCATTTGATATGCAACAGTTTTTGCTATTACATTTGTACTTTTATAAATTAACTGAATATTCACTCTGTTCTCACCACGACCATCATTCATGGTAAGTTTCAGCAAAAAAATGCCAGCCAAAGATTTTGTATGTAAATCTGGCATAGACTGATTTTTCTCTTGGTGCTGTTTATTATCTTAATTGTATTTCCTTGTCAGTTATATGCATATTGAACTCACACTATGATAAAAATATGGTAGGCATCAGTTTGAAAGTATGACTAGATGTTCCAAATAAAGGGAAAAACATACTGAAAGACAAACATATTCCTACATGCCACTATGCTGTGTAGAGGACTTCAAACACTTATCATCAAAGTTAACCCACTCTAGTATCAATCTCAGTCCTGATTATTTTTCTTAATTCATTTAAAGTTATTGATAATGTGGAAGAAATGTTTAGGATTGTACTTATTGAGTAGATATTACAAAAACATCTAACATATTACATGTAGGTAATAGCGACAGTACCTCTGTGCAGGAAGATACCTTTACATGTACTTACTTGCTTTCTTTTGATGCTCTGAATCTCCTGGATCTCTGCTGGTTCATCTTAGCTCTCGGTGCCTGTCAATTAAGTATATGTATCATCATTCCTCTTCTAGTCATACATTTATATCAGCCCTTTGTGTGCATGCCTTTGGAGTTTCTAATTCTTAAACAACTTCATTATCTGTTTCTTAAAAGGTTAAACTTCAAAACTCAAGTTTGTGCGTACAACCCTTACTTGTCCTTGAGGTGCTTGAATATGTATGTGCACTATGTGTGTAATTAATATACATTGTACATGTACATGTAGAAATAATTATGTAAACAAAAATATTAAACTTTGATAGTCTTTGCTTCTCGCCCAAGGCCCAAGAATCTGAATGAGGACAACAGCAATTTTTTTTCATTCAATGAAAAGTCATTATACTTTTGTAAACCAAAACCTTGATAAGGTCTAGTACTCACCACTCCATCAATGGCCATGTATAATACCTTCCTAGGTCGTACAATAGAAAATATTCTGTCTATGAACTCAAAGATCAAAACCATCATCTCATCTTCATTCTTAGGTGCTGGTCTGAAACATATCAAACAAACAACATGAAAGATTTTTGAAAATGTATAATGTACTTTTGTAAACACATAACATGTACAAGGCCTAAATGTCTATTCAGCATCTACCTCAAACAAATATGATCTAAAGTCATTTGCACAGATAATAACACATAATTACCAGTACATGTACATTGTAATTTTTTAATTTATTATCTTAAACATACTTTGTACAGAATTTCAGTCACATTTGATTTGAAAGATTTTCTTTTATGAAAGACTATGATTTTGAGAACTAAGACTTCTCTCACATTTTTCATTATCCTACGAAATACAATCATTATGGACAAATCAATTTAACATTTTCCTACAACAATGAATATACTAAATAAGTGTTAGTGAGCACACTGCCACGTTGAAATAGATATACAATGTACACCATTTTTACTTCATCAGGGTTTTCAATACGAATTATTTGACAACATGTTTGAGGTGGTAATTAAGAAATTTGAGGCAGATCTTTTGAGTTTATATGAGAAAATAAACGATCATAGGAGATTCAAACCAGCAATTTCTGCCATCTGAGTTGGCAATATTTCGCTGGGCCCTGCCTCTTATTGAAATCCCTACTTTATACCTGTCTTCATGTAAATTCACAAACCAAATCCCCTAGGCTACTAGCAATTTTGCCAGGCTAATATGAATTATCAGCCTACAGAATTTGTCTTCATGCTAGTTTTTCAAAAACGCTTTTGTGAAGACTGTCATATAATGTATATTACCTATGAAATGATTCCATATTTAGAATAACTTAGAGTTTCTCAATTGCATTATTGATTATTTTCTTTGGAACCAATCTTTAAAACATAATCAAGGATTTATGAAACTTTTAAAGAATGAAACTGAAAGAGTCTTAGACTTTTTAAAACATTCAATTAAATCCCAAGACATAGTGTGTAGAATACAACTTTGATGGTTAACCATGTCAGAAAGATTTTTAAAACTATGAATACTGGGTCAATGAAACACATGTACTTGTACTTACTTATCCTCCGGGTGACAACAAGGATGGATAATACCATTCATATCAAGATACAAGTTATCAAACTCGTAGTCATTTGGATTAGGTAAACTGGTATCCACTGGGATCTGTACACCATCTACTTCCTTTGCCTGGAAAAAAGTTATAACTGGTATTTCAATTACTGGCCTTTTTAGTTTGACAATTATTGTAAAACTTTAAAATACAAAGGTATATCACCCTCAACAATCCTGACCTTCACTTGTTCCTTTCTCTCACTCCCTTACCATTTTTTCTGTGACAAAGAAGTATGTGAAGATCTATCTGTGGTAACACAACGCACACCTACTTCGGCCAATAGGCCATACGTGAGGTAAATATTTCTTTTGTAGCCACAGTCTTCACGAAAACTTGTAAGAACCACTAGCCCGAAGAATTTACTTGTTAATTGTATAGATTTTTAAAGGATTTCTAGTAGTCTGGCAGAATTTCTTGTACCGGTAGCCCTGGGTGCCAGGCTAGTGTGTTTTCATGAAGACTGTAGCCCTTTTGAATTTGACACTAACTGACTGAGTGAACTTACACCGAAGTGAAGTAACAAATTGAATCAAAAAGAAGAAACAGAGTTCCTGAAAAGTATCTATTTTATTAGATTTGCCAATAAAAATTTGTTTTGTCCAATAAAACCCCACACAATACATGTAAGTATTATTTAGACCAATAAAAATCCCTTGGTGAATTCACATCACTGTATTCTTTCATGAAGTTCTGTTTAATTGATTATCATCATTCATTTAGTGCAAGATTATACTTATACACATTTGTTGTACAATCAGATTTTTTAATGAAAAGACTTAAAGAGACTTAATTCAGTCTTTTCCAAAACACACTAGCCTGACACCCAAGGCTACCAAATTTTTTTTCTAGGCTAGTAGAAATTCTGTAAGAAACTATACAAAAAAAACTAGTAAAATTGATCTTCAGGCTAGTGGCTGAAAAAAGTTTTCAGAGAGACTGTTAATTCAGTATCTTAGTCTAGTAGTGAAAAAGCAGAGGTCAACGTTACATTAGCATTATCATCAATACATGCAATAGGGGATCAAAGTCACTGACTATTGATTTTGTTTAGCAAAATCAATTGATGGAGTTGTAAAAGTAAAAACCTTGCTGTTCAAGGAACAGCAAAGAGTCATTTTCAAAGTTTTATTTCATTGTCAACTACTATACTCTAGATGAAGAAAATACACATAATATTTGGGCTGTCACACAAATCTTATTCATGGTACCGTACATGTACCATTCTGTCTCTTAGTCTACACTACAAACATGTACATGTAGGGATATGGAACCACCTGCCATATTCTCTATGTCGGTGTGATGTCACACAAAGGATCAATTAGAGATAAGCACAGAGAAGTTCCGAAAATAGTTGGGGGATAAACTCGGTGTTTATCATAGAGCATAGTGTATGGAAATTGCTTTAGGTCTAGAATTTAATGTGTATATCAAGGACAAAACTACCAGAATTCATTGAAGTAGCAACCCCAGCCGAGCGCGCCGATAGCGGCGAATTCGCCGAAAATCGGTACCTCACTTTTTAAAATTAAGATTACAGTAACTTCTACCCAACCAATTTTCATTATTTATGTACCATTTTGAAGCTAATAATCTAAAGTTTTTGAATATGTAATCGTTTTGATATTTTGTTCTGTCTAAATAACGTTTTAGACGAGTTATTTGCAATACACAGCTAAGAATTACGCATCGCCGATTTCGGCGCCTAAAACACTAAGCTCTTGTCACATATGTTACACGTGAAAGGATTTCCGCGGGGTCAAATCTCCATTAATATGCATGAAATTTACAGACCAAACAGGTGAGAAAATTACCTGGATGAAGCCACCTTTAAAATTAAAATATGTTGACCATGACCGGAGCTACAAGCGTGAAAAGTTAATCAACAAGTAAGTGAATACTATAAGGTAAGTCAATATTTTGAATACATATTCTTGTAGAGAAAAATCTAAATTTTCTTTTGGTATATATATAAATAATATTTCGTATTATTTAGCACCGCGCAAACGGGAGTCAAAGGTCAAGTTCATTCAAAAACTCGCACGGCGCCTCCATGCACCTGTTTACATTATGTAAACAAACGGCGCCATATTGGATTTTCCGTGCCGGCGCCTTGAATTTGATAAATTACTCAATTGAAAAATCGTTAATAACTCTAATAAAGTAATTAAATGTTATAGACAATGTTTATGAATACATAGTTAATCAAAATATGTATTTAGAAAGTAATTATATACAATTAAAACGCCAAACATTGCCGCGGACGCGTCACTGCAGCATTGAAATATGAATGTATTATGATATTCACAAAATCAAGGGAATAATTTGGGTTTAAGGGGTTGGACTGGAGAAAAACACTGGACTTACGTCCGTTTGGGATCCTTTGTCCAATTTTTTTTTTAAATATCGGACTTAGAAAAAAATTACAAGCCGTCTATTTTAATTAACAACCCACTGCCTTCTTCCCGTACCCCCTCTCCAACAATCATTTTGTAATATTTGTATAGTAGTGGCTGTGGACATTAAATAATTGGGTTTATAGGATCGACTAGAAAGAATCAATGGGACCGAGAAACCCTGCCCATTTTCTTTAAATTACGGACTTGGAAATTTTCACAACCGGCCTTATTTCCAAACACCCCCCGGTCATTCAGTTAAAATAAATTCAGCAAGAATGATTGATGGACGGACTTACGATCGCAGGGGATTCCCGACTTAAAAAATTAATATTTTTTTTTTCAATTTCAAAATAAACTTATAAGTTTGAAAGCCTCCTTTGAAAGTTTAACCCGAACCCCCCCCCCCCCCCCCCCCTCTAATGTTGAGACTTGGATTTTTTTTTTTAATTTAACCCAATCTTAAACTTGCATACATTTAATTTCAGTTGAGTAAATCGACATAGCTATTAAAACATTTATAGAGAGGGATTATTTTATTTTTCAAATGTAATTGAAAGGGAAACATTGGGCAAACACTTCCATTTTTCTTTTTTTTTTTTCACTTTTTAGGCCTTACTGCCAACCCCCCCCCCCCCACCCCCTCCTCTCCCTATTTATGTTATCATGGGTATTTAAGAACTCCATGACTATAGATCTATTATACTAGCAACCTCAAACATATAGTAAAAGTGCTTTTACATGTATTAGTTGGGGCTATAATTTGAAACTTTCATTAACCCCCCCCCCCCCCCCCCCCCCCTGCAAAGAAAGAAAGTTTAGAAAATACCTCCTTTGTCTGTTTTTATGAGAGAAAAAACTTCAAACTTTAAACATATCTATTTTATTCATTTCAGTCTCTCAGGTTTCTCCATCCAAATTCAACTTGTACTGGCAGTGCTTTCAGTGGTATATAAGAGAATGGAGACATATCCTGGGTCATTCTAAATCCTTGAGCCTCTCTGTGAATTTTAAGCTACAGCTGTACAAACGGAAAACATCACAAATGGACCTATACTTTATGATAGCAGATTTCAAGCCATTTTAAAGTACCTTTCTTTACTTCATCCAGATTGTGAACAAATCAATGCAGGGAATTATAGACAAACTTTGTAGCATTGCAAGAGTCAAGAAAACAGAACACTACAGGAATTTATTGATAAGCAATTTGCATTTGAGACTCTATCTTCAAGAAATGGTGAGGAAAAAAAATGTTTGGACCCTCTCTCTCTTCCAAGTGTGTACCCATCATCTCCAGTAAGCAAAGGCAAGGACTGTGCACTGTTACATGAAGAGACCATGATGGGTGATTCAGTATGGCTTACTCATGACAAGGGAAAGACTAGTGACAAAATTAAGACACCTTGTGTTGTAACAAACCTTAATATACATGTAATTACACTGCATGTATAGTTGAGCGTCTCAGAATAGTGTTAAATAGCATAGTAATGTAGATATCTAGAATTATGGTACATGTATTAACTATCTCAGATAATAATTACATGTACACATATCTGTGATATTTATTTAGAATATTATCTGAATCCTGATATTTCAGAAAGCGTAAGAGATATGATTTTCGATAAAATAATTATGAAAATTGATATATTATGTGGTTCTATATGTATTGATTTAACCTATTTCTTGCAAATATTTTGGATTGTTTACAGCAACTACTCTATTGAAGGGTATTAAAGAATTTCCATTAACTCTAAAAGAGTTTATATCTAAAAAAAATTGAGTCTTTGAATAAACATACTTTGAATGTTTCAATAAAATGATCAGATGACACTACAATTCAGCAATTTAGTCTTATTTAATGAAGTGATATAGAGAAACAAACATCAGAATTGGAAATTAAGATTGGAAAATTTGGTGTGGTTATCTTGAAAAACAAAAAAAATATGGCAGTTTTTGTGTAAAATCTTGTTTCGACGGTGCCGCGAACAGCATCTCGAAGACTGCTTTTTAGTGCAGGAAAAATTCCCCGAAAGCATCGAAATTTTGCGACTTCAAATTGTCATAACTTTGGTTCTGGTAAAGATATCTGAACAAAGTAAAGTGTTTTGTGTAGGTTTTTCAAAGCTCTATCCAATAAAACTGGTTGTAGAACACTTTGAGAACTTTGAAAATTTCACCTGGGGTTGCTACATTGAAGGAACCATTGATGAATTAGCTCTAAGCTCCTCAAACCACAATATAAAAGGAGTTTTGAAGAAGGAGCAAACAAAATCATGGATATTTCATAGGGCATAGTGAAAAATCTAGAGGCATATCCCCTATAAAGATGGCGGAAATTTTGTCATGTGACCAGTTCAACATCAAGAATGAATCTCCTTCAATATCAGGATCCCAAGGAAGAGTATCATCAATTATTCACCATACACAATTACTGAATTAGCTTAATCGGTTCACTTTGACATGGTAACTCCCCTGCTCACCTGCTTTTAATATCAGCAAGATAATGCTGCACATAGCAAATAAAAAAAAAGCTACAAAGACCTTTCCTTCTTCATACAAGAAAGCCTCGGATTTTATTCTTACCTACCTTCTATTTCTAAAGCATTTATAAGAAAGACAAACTACATGTACATGTATGCAGCTACTAGTTACAGTGCAATGAAGACGCTATTTTCTTCTTATTCCGTTATTTCCAGTCTTTGTGATGTCAAGACCAATCAGAGCCAAGCTCTAGAAATATGTCAATCTATAATTCGTACGGTATTGGAGACGTTATTTTTAGCAATCATAGAGAAGAACGATTCCTACTTGCTAAAATAGCTTCTCCGAAACCTGAGAATTGGTCCACCTCAAACAGAAAATATGCAGGAATAGATTAATCCGCTGAAACAAAGACAGGAAATAACCGAAAAAGAAAAAAGCCTCTTCCTTGCACTGTAAACTAGTATGCTTCATGCTCTGAGTAAGCAATGAAAGCATTGATCCAGAATTTCCTCTGTTTACAATCACCATAACTTTTAAAAAAAAGCATTCAATAATGGAAAACTCTTATCTACCTTCTCTTCTACACAGTGTACTAGAATCGACGGATATTTCTTACTCAACCATCGAAAGAACGCCGGTACTCCCATGTTTATATTTTCATCAAACTCAACTCACGCCGGATAGCTGACCTTGACCTTAACTCGCTCCTTACTTCTCTGTAAAACTAAACGTCATTGGCTCACCTTCAGGTACACTCTAATACAAAATTCTTAACGGTGGAAGAAAAGACGGAAATAAATTATTTTCCGACAATCACAAAAAGTTTGTTTATTTTTCATTTTTATTTGGGGGGGGGGGGGGTGAACTTATGGATTGATGATTCAAGACTACCATAATAAATTAATGTCTTAAGGTGCGTCATTGGTCACGATTTAGGACTATTCTTGCGCATCTCCTGTTTAGCACTCATTGTGCTTGAGTTATGTTACATACCAAAACGCGGATAAGTCTGTCTGAAAATTTGAAGTATCCGTAAGAAAATGCCTCGCGGTAATTTCTATAAAAATTGAGCAGGAGGTACTCTTTTTAACAGTTCGGATTTACGTTTACGTAAGAGGAATCCGAGGCAAATGCTTGAGCAATAACCGATGAATTTCGTTTTACGTATGGAATATTATTGACTTAAACTGTTTTATAACGTAGTGCTGATAGATAACGAAAAATTGTAAATTGTTTAAATTCCACCCAAATTAAGACAAATTTTACCGCGCTGACACTTTCAAGAAAACCACAAAATGGCAATATTCTTGAGCGTTTGCTCTCTCTTATCTCAACACGGACATATACTTTTTCTTCAATATTTTGAAAGACCTTTCACATTTTACTATATGCTTGGAAGAATCGTTGATATTCAGTATCTCGTAATTTTTCCAAGATCACATCGGGATTACGTGATGATTTGCAGCATGACTCGACAAAAACGCCAAATTTTAGAAAAGTGGTATAACTTCCAATGACGATAAACAACATCCAGAAATTCTTCTAATTTTAAGAGCTAGATTGCAGGCGCGGATCTAGTGGCGGATCTGACCCCTGGAAGTTGGAACTCCCCCAAAATACTGAATATTCCTGTTTTTACATATTATTTTGTTCAATACTCCGGATACTCAATGGTGCTCCTCATCCAATGTTTCTGAATAAAGGTTCCCTTCGAGTCTGGCATCAGATTCAGTGTAGGGTTATCAAGTCGGTCTGGACATTCCATCGTGGGCGGATCTAGAAACTGTTCCACGGGTGGGGAGGGGGGTGGGTTAGCATAGTAGTTTTGAACATGAATATGCATTAAAACTTTTGATAAAAATCTCACTTTATCTTAAGAAGTGTTATGAAAATTGAGACTTGAAGACATTGAAACTGACAATTCCAACATCAAACGACAATGTTAGTTCTATTCCTATTTCTCGCTGGGAGTAAAGGGGGGGTGGCTTCTTTACGGTATAGAAGATATTGCTGCATACATTATTGATTAAGCATGTTTATATGTAGTGTATGACCTCCATATAGACACTGCAGGCAAAGTAATGTCATATTGCGACATTCCGGTATATATAGAGATCAAATTCAATTGATTTTGGCAGATGCGTAAGTTTGGTGACTTGCTATTCTATCGCTAGCCTCGCAATATTGGTTGAGTTATCGTCAACTCTAATATCTAAAGTAACGAAGAGACTACTCATCTCTCAGCCCTCCAAGATCAAAATCCTGAATATTGATGGTCCTATGGTACTTTGTCCAACCGTTTAAATTTTTTGTGCCACCTATAACCCATCCCAAAATACAGGTGATATCAAGTTGTATACCAAATCGTTAAAGTAATTTCGCTTCTTAAAATTAATGTTACATATTCCAGATAGTAAGTCGACTCTCAGTCTGACTGACTAGCCGTAGGTCATCTGTATACGATAATGACCACTAGTTAGTATTTGAAAAGATCATCTGGTCCATATAATGACATATTATCCTCATCCAAAATATAATGAATTTGATATCTCCATAATGAGTCTTTGACCAATGTGATTATTTGTCAAATCCCCATAAAATTTCTTATATATAGCCAAGCAAAGGGGCGGGGGGGGGGGGGTGCGGACAGGGGGGGGGGGGGGTTATCTCCCCCTCCCTCCCCTCCTTTTCACCCTTCCCTTACCTCCTATCCCCTTCCTCTTACCCCCTCCCTCCTCCCGCCCCTTCCTCCCCCTCCCTTTCACCCTGTCCACCTCTCAGCAATGGAGACAACGAAGATCTATATTCATGATTTATTCAACTAAACAAAATTACCCAAATATTAAAATATATGAAATAAAATATAAATGTATTATATAAATTTCATCCTTTATTGTAAACATAAACCAGAAGTCTCTGACGAGACTGAAGCTCTACTGTTTGTTTTTGTTATCTTCACCAATATGCATATGAGTAGAGATAAAAATCTTACTTTTCAAAGTAATCAATCAAAACCATGTAAAAAAAAAAACCCAGAGACCTTAAAATTATGTGGATGCACATGCTGTAAATAACCTTTTGGATAATATATGTATGTGTCATTGAGGTGGAAGGTTAAATAAGATTATTGTCTTGTTGCCAGATTCCATAGTAGCAACAGTACATGTAACAGAACATACATGTATGCATTTTTTTCAGTGATTTGGTAATAATATTGCATTTCTATGCATTTTTCAAATCAAACGCTGTTAAAACCAATGTCTTCGCAACACAAAAGAGTTAAATTTTCATCTTTTTCTCTGTTTGCAATGACGTCAAGGCCTATTAGATCCATTTTCAACTACCATATTAGTAAAGACTTTAACTGGTCCAATTACATGTTTGCAAAATGTGACTAAAACTAATGACAAATATTGAAATATAGTCTCCTAAGGAAAAATCAGACAGAAGTAACACAGATATTTAACTGCCCCAACTTTTGTCAAGCATTCAAGTTAGCTGTGTTCAATAAGTAAAAAAAGCAAAGGTGTTAATCTGTTTGAATGTTGGACAACAACTGTAGCTGAACTTTTGCTCGAGCGACGGGCTGTCGGTACTGGTAGCTGACATGAGTGATCCCCATTTTTATCCCTGTTGCATTGTACTTGAAATCATAACAGGCTTTAGTACCAGTCAGCCGGTTGCTGAATTACTGAGTTCATGCATGCATATAGAAACTATTATGATTACAAAAAACAACTTATTTCTCTATAATGAACACATGACCCCAGTCACATGACCCTTACAGAACAATCAGAAACTTGTTTGTACCTTGAGCCACAGATTTAAAGATATGTCGAATGTTTGTATCCGGACTCGGCCCATGACTGCCCCAAGAGAAATCAGCCCTCTTTTGACACAATATAAACCTCCCCTTTCCTTTCCTGCTCTTACAAACTACTAGCTGCTTTCATAGATTAAAAATTATCATGTATTGCACAGAATTATATGTACATAATTCAATTACCACACTGCTGCACTGAACTTAAAACTCAGAGCTGTCATTAGTCACTTAGGCATGGTCCATTTGATATTCAGGGGGGGGCTTGGGTTTTTTGTCGGAGCAAGATTATTTTTTTCGCCCCGGACCGGGGCAAAATTATTTTTTTCTGGCAAAGTTGGAGCAAGGAATTTTTTTTTTAACAAAGTGATGCGCATATTAAGAATGTTTGTGTTTTATCAATAGAAATTATTTATATTTTTACTCAAAACTCTAAATATTAATATATTAGTTTATTTTTATGCAAGTATTCAATTCACTTTTAAACAGAGAGATAAAAGATTTTTACAATACAATTCTCAATATTTTATATAAGGTACATGTATATAACATGTATAAGAGGGTCTGAGGGGAACTTCTTCTAGACAATTTTTTAAATGTTACTAAAAATTGTAAATTGGTGAATAACTGAAGTTCTCCTTCCAATCTTACAAGAACATGACTCTATGAGATACATGCAACGTGTATTAACAGCAATACATAAATATTGATCATATATTTAAGCTTTTAAGGAAGCCCTTTTTCATTCACATACATATATAACTTTTGATATCTTCAAATATCTGAAGTTAAAATGCTATTAGTGAATAATGTTTTGATAGAAAAGTATGGCAAGCAAAGTGAGCCAAAAACTTTTGATACAATTTGAAAACTGCGGCGAGCGAAGCGAGCCGGAAAATTTTCAAGAATTTTGGCGAAATTTTATGGTAATTCTTCAAATTCAGATTATTTGTAAGAGCAAGATTATTTTTTTCTGTCACACCATAAGCAAATTTATTTTTTTCATCAAAATTGAGAGCAAAATTATTTTTTTCGAAAAAAACCCAAGCCCCCCCCCCCCCCCCCCCCCACCCCCCAGAATATCAAATGGACCGTGCCTTACAATGTAGATAAAAAAAAATGGTCAAGGTAATTTCTGAAAAATTAGGAAGAATTAAACTTGTAGCACTTTTAAAATTGTAATGAACAGCATAAATATAACTTACAAGAAGTATTTGAAGAGAAATGCCTTCTGTTTTATTTACCAGAGGGAAAAGTGAGGTAAACTGAGAGAGCAGTGGCTGCCATTGTTGTTCTTCTTTTTTATACTGCACAAGACAATTCGACCTCGAAACTAATTCATACCAAAATCATTTCTTAAAAAACTTTGTCACACCTATCAGAAAGCAGTTATCTCATGTAAAAAAAAAATAAAATATGAGTAAAATTGAAAGAAAAGCATGGAGTCTTACTGTCTTTACATTTCCAAATACAGATAAAAGTATTTGAGCCCATATAGCTTGGTAAAGGCTAGTATCGGTGCATGAATTATAACAGAAAAGAAAGAAAGGAAAAAAAAAAACAAGTAAAAATAAATAAAGGCACCCAATTGTGATACTATAAAGATAGATGAGCTTCATAAGAATGGAATGTACTAAAATAGCCATGGTTTTAACTTTCAATCTATTGAATTTTCTGAAGATAATTGAAAAAGTACAGATCTTCAAAGTGCCCGACAAAAAGACCACACCCTTTTTCTGAGTCCCTTGAGGTCAAGGGCTCAAACAAAATATAAGGTGCATATCTAGACTATAGACCAACTATTATGTAGGAAACAATTACATTTCTATCATTTACTGTTTCAGAGGAGTTGCATACAAAAGACCCCTTTAAGGAGGAAATGACCACACCCTTTTTCTAAGACCCTGGGGGTTAAGGGCTCAATCAAAATATAATCAAAACAACTAGGCCACAGACCAATCACAATGCAAAAAGAATTACATTTCTATGATTTATAGTTTCAGAGGAGTCGTGTCCACAAGAATTGTTTACGGACGCCGGACAGACGGACAGACGGACGGACAGACAGACGGACGACGGACGAAGGGCGATCGCATAAGCTCGACTGGTCTTTGACCAGTAGAGCTAAAAATACCTCCAGTGACAGGGAAATAATTGAGGTAGCCTTGTATTGTAATATCACAAATGTTTTCTTTTCTTTGGGGGGGGGGGGGGGGGGGCATTTACCGGTTACATGTTAGTGAATTGAGAGCATACCAAACTGATAACAAGAGGACCACATGGACCTGATTGCCCGTCTAAAATAATTTTGTGTATAATCAGTTGTATATATATATAAAAGTAATTCCAATCCTGCAAAGCTGTTATATTCTAGATTTAGTTTTTAGATTTTAGAAAGTTTAGAATTGGAAAATTTACTTTGATGTTTAATAAATGATAAAGAAAAATACATGTATACTACATGTATTAGTGGGATATTTACATAAAATGTAACTATAGCCCCTGCTCTCCGTTACAATACACTACAAGTAAGTGATGTGTTAGATATGCCTTTTCATTACTTCAAATGAAAATATAAAATCTAAGACTTTAACAAAGATGAAAATAAATAAATATACACACATGATACATTTAAGCAATTTTTCCTCTAACATGTCTAAGATCACTAGATATCAACTTATGCTCTTAATTAGCATGCCTATTCAATGTGAATTATGTGGTCCTTATCTAATATTAAGAAATATATGAAAGTGAGCTAAGACATCAAAGGACCAACTTCAAAATACAAATGACAATTCAATACAATGTATGTTATTTCAACAGTTTCTTTCTTCTGGTGGGAAAAATGGTACTTCTAAGTTATCAAAGACTTCTTTCTCACTAGTTGCTGGTAGTGCTACATTCTTATTGTAGTCCCATAACCCATGGCTGGTTAACTTCTTGGATTTGACCCTGGTACCATACAAGCGGAGATCTCTGTTGAACTGCTTGCTCCCTGTCCATCCTACAAGAGCATAATAATACTGACTGTACGGTGATATGATCAGATCAACCCTCCTGGCCTCCCAGTCATGCTCCTGATGAGCTAACTCATAAGGTGATTCATCATCACTAGGGTTTAGCTTCTGTCTTTTCTTATCTGGCTCACATGATTCCTCATAACTGCTGTGGAGGGAGCCAATATTTCCCTCATCTTCCTCCCTAGCATCCCCTGGGTTTGCCGTCGCACAAGGAGCCTCCTTCCAAGACTTTGGAAACTTCATTATACCAATCCATTTTTCAAAATGATCAAGTTGTCCTTTCATAGAGAGTTTTGTGTCTTTATACAAAACTTCCTCTGAGAACGTGTTCTTTTCATGCCATCCCCTTAAAATCAAACCTTTATTGGTAAGTTCTTTCAGCAACTTTTCAAGGAATCCTTTCTCTTTTCCTTCATGTTTGTGTGTGAATAATAGATCCACATCATGTCCTGATTGTTTGCCTCTACGGAAACCTCCAGTAAGTTCTATCATAACTCCAGGTAAGATTTTCTTTGCCTCTGTTTCAACAAAATGTTTGAAGTTTTCTGCCTCATTCCTCACAACCAAGTCATTCAATTCCTCATAGAATGCCAATCCATAGTTGACTCTCCAATCACTGGTTCTGTATTTTTGCTTTGCTTCTTTGATACTTGTAATACCTAAATTTATCCATCTCTTTGCAGTAGCTGATCCCACACCAAAGATGCTATCAAATACGACCATCTTTTGATACCAAGGATTGTTTCTGATGCTTTCAACTTCCTCACTATATCCCTCCTCAAGTATCTCCTTTAGCACCCTGAGTACATGCTTCCCTATATCCTTTACTCCCTCTATCTCTCTGACATCAGTCAGGGTGTGAGGTAGTGTTTTCAGCACACACGATGCTCTACAAAATGCTAATGCTCTTGAATAATCACTGTCACCATCTCGTAACTCTGCAAACTTCTGAAGTGTTCCTAGTGCATCACATAATCTTTGATTATAATGTTTCAAGGGTGTTGACCGAAGACAGGACCATTCTGCAATCACTGGTTGGTCAATACTGGCTGCATCACTTGTAGATTCCTCTATTGTCGTTACTATTTTTACTCTATGGTCATCTGTCACAGGGACGGGCCTCTTCGCCTTCATACTCTCTACAAACCATTTCACATTTACTATTTCTGCTGGCAGCTCAGCATCAGGTGAAATTTTTAGCATCGTCAAGGCTTGGTCTCTAGTTTCACATTCGGTAACTATGTGAGTTACTTGACTGTTATACTTATTTTCTACTTTAATCTTATGACGTTTCGCTGCATTCATCATGTGTTCACGTCTCTGTTTTTCTATCTTCTGTGGCATGATATGAATAGCGACTTCCATACTATAGCCTCAGAATAGGGTCTGTAAAATCTTAAGTCTGCACGTCTGTGTTTTTAGGTCAAAAATCTACTTTCGCTTTTCAAAAAACGTTCTATTTAGTCGGTCACACTTAAACAAGCCTGCAAAGCCTGCAGACGCCTGCAATAAAAAAGTACAAGCCTGCAGGTTTTTGGATGGTCGGATACTATTGATACTTACATGGTTGGATAGGTGATGGTCTCTAGTATTCAGATGTGAAATGTCATTCCGATATTTTATATACTTTATTATAAAATAAATGATAAAGTTGTCTACTTTTTAACGCCTGCTGTACAGCGCCTGCAAACATATGTCACAGGTAGATCAAGCATTGTTTACATAGTAATTATCACCTGTCCAGTATGTTTTTATTACTCTTGTTTTCTACATGTTAAATAGATTAATTGTCTTGTATGTTACGTTTCTAGATATATGGCTTAAAGTCTTTAAATGAAAATAATGCATTTTAGCATGATTAAATTGTAACCAAAAAAAAAAAAAAAAAAAAGATCGTACGGCATCTAAGTTTTTAGGCCCACATTCTGACTTTTTGGCTGTGGAGACAACCGGAGACGGCAATTGTTTTTTTAATGCCTTATCTCTCGGTCTTCAAAACGATGAAAATCTTTCATCTGAGTTAAGGTATAGGACTTGCCTTGAAATGATTGAACATCGATCTTTTTACACAAACACGACGGAGTCCCGCCCGGGAAAAAATTGTCCCGCATTTTCGACCGAAAAAATTGTGTCCCGGCCTGGTCAAAATCCCGATTTTTGGACGTTCCATCCAAAAAAAAAAAAAAAAAAAAAAAAAAAAAAATTCGGCGTAATATTGATTATTCTGTGTGGTCTCGTCTTTTCTTAAACTTTCATTGTTTTATGTACAGTAATCAGCCGTTATCGATCTATGTTTTGATAGTATTAGGTTGGTAAAAGGTCGGCTGTTCCACAAATGTCCCTAAATACAATCTTGTTGGTCTTTTTTTTTTTTTTTTTGCTCACGAAAAAATTCGATCATTGAATCAAAATTAATAAAGCAATAAATACATGTATACGATGTTCGAGTGATACCATTTATATAAGCCAAGATATGAATTCATTTTTATGAGAACATGTAAACAAGATAAAAAAAAAGAAAAAAGAAGAAAATATGGCAACCACGGAACGCTCTAAAGTTATCATAATATGCTCTTTATTATTAATACATAAAAAACTCTCAATACTAATCAAAGTACGTTTGCGCAGTGTCGTTTTTAATACCCGAGTCGTTAAGTTATCGATTGTGTATTAAGAAAGTTCATTTCAACATGTTCAAATTTAAAAGGGTAGACAAGTTTGCTGAAGCGCCACTTATAGGAGCCGTCTACGTATACGGCGCGCATTAAGATTTATTTTTTCTCTGACGTTCTTTCGTTTGCAGAGGGCAATGAGTTCAACCTCCTACAAGTGTCCCTCTTTGTCCCTCATTGGTGTTATATTCGTCCCGCTTTTTGATGATTTGTCCCTCTATGCAATTACAAACTCCGAAAAATTATGGCAAGTATGCAATGGACGAAACAGTGCGAGCCTGTTCTGAAAATTTTTCCTTTTCTTCGGCTTATACCATTCATGCCGCATCTTCTGTTATTGATAGATCTATTTGGTCATTTTATCCCGCAATTGGAATTTTTGACAACTCTATGGTATTTTGAACCGCACATTTTCTCCAAGAATCTAAAAAAAAAAATGTAAAGAACCCTATTTCCATTCTTTGGTCAAGCAGTATTCTTTTTCTGGAAACGGAACTTGGACACCAAATCATTTTGTTTTGCTTTAAGAAAAATAAATCTTCAAATGAAATGTTCTTAACAATAGCAACTTCAAGACTGACGATGTACATGTGACAAATTTAGATCAATTGGACGATACACATGCCACGGACGAACAAACAGGACAATGACTCTGAGGAACCAATTTTTGTGTGCAAACCCTTCAGAAATCCTGATACTAATTCTTTGAACGGTAAATTTTTAGATTTGAATCAAGCATTGAAAATTTTAATCGAGGGTACCAGTGGTGAAAATCTGAAAGAAATTCCAATGGCCACAAAGAAAATGTGTTCTTCATTGTCGACCATGAATACGAACAGACTGACAAGAGATCTTTCGTAGATGACTGCGGGGTTTGGATAAAAACTCATTACTATGTAAAATCTCAGTTTGGCAGGGGTCTAGAATTTTTTTCAAAATCTACTTGCCACGGACAACTCATGACATAAATTTACTTGCCCGATCAATAAAATCATTTGCCCATCAAAAATTACATGTAGAGAAGGAAAGGTATACTGCAACTTACTTTAAAGGCCATTTTGAAATGTAGCATATCTAGCTAAAATTGAGTGCTTGATTCTTCAGAAATCAGAATAAATCAAAAACCTGTCTTACCGGTAGAAGTATGAGATAGAAAAGAAATCTGAATCTGAATCGAATTCAAGAGAATTTACGGAATAAGGACGCCGATGCATGACGGAGCAGGCACTCCGTTGAAGGGTGAAAACATAGCCTAACGTTTCTCCGATCGCATCTACGATGCAGACAAGACGGGTATATATTTATAGCATTATCAGACAGACCCAGACCTTCAGCAAGGACATCAGTGGCGGATCCAAGGAGTTCAAGGAGGAAGGTGACGATACCAGCAACGCGTAAATGACAGCTTACATTGCCATACAGAAGCGCAAAATTCTTATGTTCAGTTCATCCCGAAGGGTTCAATAAAGTGTCTATTTCATTCAGATAAAATATTGATTTTTCTCTATGTCCATTTCAAGCGGTCATTCAATGGGTACAAATTGAAAGTAATAAAACTGGACAGAAATGTCAATCACACGCTGAGGAAACAAATTACTTGCATAAAGGATGTCATTATATTCCAATATGTAGTTGTTCTGAAAATGTTTTATGAAAAAAAAACCTGCCTGTCGCATATGATTTGAAAAAAAAATGTAGCCTGAGAACCAACTTTTTATTTTTTGCTTGGCCTAATCTACTTGCCCACGGGCAAGTGAACGCCTACTTTGCACTTTCCCGACCCAACTTTTCACTTGCCCCGGGCAACGGGAAATGGGAATTCTAGACCCTGTTTGGAACTTTGTGGATTTCATTTATCAAAACAATTGAGACTTTATTTTCATAAGAAATTTCCTCTTAATATTAAGGAACTGCAAAAATTTAGGTTGTGACTTGAATCCATCTTTCAAGGTTATTATCGTCTCATTGATAGACATGGAAGAAGTTTAGTTAAATAAAGTCAAGTGCACAAACGCTGAACACCGTCACGTCATTTTAAAGCCTGTCTTTTCATCTGAATTTCAGAAAAAATGGAGGTACTAAGCTTTGGCCACATTTTTCATTTGATAACTTCTCGGATACTACTAAAAATTTGAAGCCGCTCACTTTTGACGAAAAAGCTGTATGATTTCATGTGGGCGCTATACTTTTTAATTATTTTGTAATCTTTGAATCATATTTTATTTAGACGGCGATATTTGAAATGTAGAATGTAAAACTATGGGATACAATCGTGTGTGCTATTTTTCCATATCTCTTTCTCTCTCTCTCTCTCTCTCTCTCTCTGAAAATATGACATATCAAGGCGTTATAATCAAACCATTAAAAATGAAAAAAAAAAAAAAAAGAAAGAAAATAAATAAAATGGACCCACATGTAGAGCCACGTCCTTGTCGTTGGGTCTAGAAACATATTCATACATTAACATGTACGATATATTGCAGAGAGTTCTACTTTTTTAAATAATCATTCAAACAACCCAATATAATTCAAATCGTTGGTAATTGCTATGAAAACAATACAGGTAATATTATCTGCAGGCATGATAATTGTTATGAAAACAACACTGTCCATGTATACTTTGTACAGTGAAGGTAATCTTATCTGCAGGCGTTAAAACTAACCAGTCTTTAAACTCAAGTTTCTTCTAGAAATGTCATCAAATCATTATAAAAATTATATATCTAAATACTAGAGGACCATCACCTATCCAACAATGTAAGTATCAATAGTATACGACCATCCAAAAACCTGCAGGCTTGTACTTTTTATTGCAGGCGTCTGCAGGCTTTGCAGGCTTGTTTAAGTGGTACCCCTATTTAGTAACATAGAACGGTTGGGATGCGGAATGATTTTCGGGCCTTTCCGTCGCACGCTCGGAATGTGCGATTTCACAGGGACGGATGCAGGTTTTGAGTTAGGTGGGGGTGAAATAATACCAAAAGGCCTCCAACCCATTGGGTCTAGGGCGTAGTCCTTGTTGTGCCCCCCCCCCCCCAATTGTGACCTGAAAATGATGTATTTGGCGAGCAAAGCGAGCCAGCGAATTTTCTCAAGCCATTTTGTAAGGGGGGGAGGGGGTTACACACCATAAATACCACCTCTTTTGCCATAAGAGTAAGTTGACTTGCTTAAGGAGGTATTGAACACTTGGACGCCAAATTCAATTTTTCTAAAAATTTCTGAAATTATATATATCTTGTCTGTCCTTGACTATACAAACTTACATTTGTTTCTATCCACAGGAAAATTTTTCTACGAGACTTTGAAATATGCATTAGTCGACGTTTTCGTGAATTTCTTGATGGACGTCATAATATTGAAAGTGTCATTCCAGTTCTCGTAAACCTACTGGAAAATAATTTTGATTTAACTTCCAAAATAACCATAAATATATTGCACTTTACGTATGGAAAAGATAAAATTAATTGTGTTTTAAAACATAGGCAGGATACTTGAATAAAAGATGACACTGTCGCTAAAAAATTGCAATTTCGGGCCAATTTAATGTAGTTGCTAGTTAATTATTAGGAATCCTGTGGATGAATCTTTGTCAAAAACTATCAAAATTATCAAGAATGTCCAGAGATGATTTCATGATTAAATGGGGAAAAATTGAATGTAGGATGAAAATATTAAAAGGATTTATATTTTCCATTTTTTTCTTCCAAAATCGTCCATTTTCAATGAAGTGACATCCGCTTTTAAGTAACGTAAATTTGTCAACGAATACACTGTAATGAAGCTTTAATTTTCTATTTTATACATGATAAGTTTCAATACAATACGTTTATTAATAATGTTTTTATCGCATTTTGAATGCGAAGGTTTGTGACGCCATTTTTTCCCGATTACGTCGAAATGACGTTGTGGTTTGCTCATGGATAAAACTCCCAAAGTCCTAAATTGGGAAAATCGCCATAATTTCTTCAAATGAACGCAGAAATGATTCAAACTTCATCAGGATACTCAAAATGCGTATATCAATCAAAGTATCAGATGTTTTAAGGGAGTTAAGACTGTACTTTTCCTAGGAAGCGAGAAAGCAAATTGTGCCGCCGCCATCTTGGTGTTCAAACCCTCCTTAATTAGTATATCAGGAGTAGAAAGGTAAATATGTCAAGGAGGGAATACCAATATGGCGTAGCTCTGCCTGAAAAAGTGTGAGGGCACCAAGCTTCCCAAAAATTCTATCAAGCAAAAAAACAAAACAAAAACAAAACCACAAAAACACAAAACAAAACCAAAAAAAAAAAAAAAAAAAAAAAAAAAAAAAAGGGGGGGGGGGGGGGGGGGCGGGGGGTAGACGAATAGATTAACAAAAAATATTTGGGTTTCATGTTCTGTATGCACAAATTTTAATATTTCTGGTGCAATTCTAAATTTTAAGTATATGAATAAATTTTTTCAGCAAAATATTGACTTGTCAGAAAATACTTTCTACACCCTCTATCATTGACAAGTACATGTAATAATATTGGTTTAAACTGTATTTATTTGAAAAAAAACATAATACATGTGACAAATATAAACAACATAAGATTGGAAAACAAGTGGAGGTCCACTTATGTGAATTCCTCTCTCTATCTTATTATAAGGCTGGTCACAGTTTCGTATGTAATCAAAGAAAAGCAAATTTGTATACATTGTGTTATCAGATAGAAATAATGAGAACAGAAGAAAGAAAAAAAAAGAGTGCAAATGATGAAAGAATTAAGAAAAGAATAATATTTTCAATTATAATTTAGATTCCTATGATCATATGTAATGTATACTTATAAAAACAAAATGTTCGTTCATACATGTATTTGTAGGAAAGATTAAATACGGAACTTACATGCACACAAGTGACTATGAGAATTTCAATATCTGAAGAAATATAAACATTTTACTAAAACGGATGATAAATATATAACGTCATTAATACATTTGTACATTCTATACCCACATATAGGTGAAGTAGGAACAACATCAATGGGTATACTAAGAAGTTATGAAAGAGAGTAAAAAATCATCAACCAAGGCAATTAATATTATCATTAATTATTTGTACTAAATATGCCAATATGTATCTGATTGTTATTATTATCATTATTCACATAATTATAAAGATATATAGTAAGTGGCATTAGAAATAAATAAATCTTAAACTTCATATAAATCTTTTTGATGATATAATAAAATTTTTGAACACTTTTAAAAATTGTGGTATTTAATTCTTCACTAAAGTTTTCATTTCCAAAGAGTAGATTGGTACAATTAATTTCTATATTCAGTGAGTTTATGTAAGTCTGGCGAATAGAGTTGTATTTGTTACAATGCAGTAAGAAATGAGAATTTGATTTCGATTTGTCCACAGGAACAGTAAGGGTCGGGTTCAAGATTACCAAGGAATAGGTGTTGTTTTAGTGTGCTACATCGCATTCTTAACCGAGTATGAAAAATTTGACCTTGTCTTGTACCGGATAGATAATATTTAGGGATTTTATTTTTACAAGAAATGGACTTTTTAAAATGTGCTATGGAATTTATTTCTTTAATGTGTTCGGGAAGACTATTCCAAAGTCGGATGCTCGAGGGATGAAACTATTTGAGGCGGTATGTAGTTTTGCAATTTATATTGATATAGTCGTTTGAGTGCCGGGTATTATAACTGTGGAAAATTACTATTTTGGGGTGGGAGGATATTTAGCAAGTAATCGGGAGTAAAGCCTTTAATGATTTTAAAATTTGTATTAATTTGTGGTTTTTGCGTCTACTTTCTAAAGTTTCCCAGCCCGTTTCATTATAAATTGATTGTCTACTTGTATATTTGGTTGCGCCTGTTACTATCCGGCCAGCTTCAAGATTGATTTTTTCTAATTTTTCTTTGAAATAAGTCGGACAGTTGTCCCAAATAATATCTCCGTATTCCATTAAAGGACGAATAAAAAGAGAAATACATTGTTTCTAAGGTAGATCTTTTTAATTTGAATTTTAATAGTCTCAGAATATTAAGTTTTTTGGATAATTTTTCTAATATTGAATCAATATGTTCTCCCCAATTTCCGTTTTTTTTGATAGTATTAGTCCTAAATGTTTGTGCGAGTTTACTTCTTGTGTGTCGATATTATTCATCGCGAGGGTCGGATGTTGTGTAGGATTGATTTTTTTAGAGATAAGTAAGGTTTCTGTTTTATTGGGGTTAAAATTTACAAGCCAATTTTTGTGACCACGAGTGGATTTTATCAAGATCGGAATTAGTAGTTCAGCATCAGATAGGGGATTTTCGATTATTATGTAGATAGTGGTATCATCAGCGAATAATTTTATAGTACACCCGATGTCGATTACAATGTCATTGATATATATAAGAAAAAATAGTGGACCAAGAATGGATCCTTGAGGAACTCCAGAATTTATATGAAGAATTTCAGATGTTTTACCATTTAATACAACTTTCTGTTTTCGTCCAAATAGATAGTGCCGAATCCAATCAAGTAATTTTCCCTGTATACCGAAATTTTGAATTTTGAAAAGAAGTCCTTTATGCCAAACACGGTCAAAAGCTTTGCTGATATCGAAAAATACAACTCTTATTTCTTTTCCTGCATCTAGAGCATTTGAAAATTCATCTGTAATGTAAAGTAATTGATTTATTGTGGAGTCGCCCATTGTAAATCCTGATTGATGTGGTGTTAATAATTTATTTGAAATAATGAAATTATGTAAATGTTTGTAGACGCATTTTTCAAAAATTTTACTTATGACACTTAAAAGGGATATAGGTCTATAATTTGAAACACTATGAGGGTTATTCTTTTTAAAAACAGGTACAACATTGGCCAATTTCCATTCATTGGGAAAGGTATTTTTTAAGAGGGAAAGGTTAAATAAAGTGCAAAGAGGAAGCGATAGTTCATCAGATGCTTCTTTTAACATTTTGGGGCTAATATTGTCAGGGCCACTGCTTTATTTGTATCTAAATTTAGAAGAACATCTTTAACATCTTGCGTGCTTATCGTTATTGATTCTAATTTGTGGTGCAAATTTGGGATATCTTTATTGTTGTCATTTAACGTTGATTGAGCCGCAAAAAATTTATTCAGGAGGTTTGCCTTATGGATATCATCATGTATTACACTTCCGTCATCTGTTATTGAAAGATCGATATTTTCAGTTTGCTTGTTTATTCCAGAGATCTGGTTTACCAATTTCCACCAGTCCTTGGACCCAAATTTGTTTTCCTCGATTTTAGTTGCTTTTTGCTTATGAATAATTATATTTTGCATTTTGAAGAAGATTTACTACTTTATTTCTTGTTTTACGAAATTTGGCCCAATCATATTGACTATTTGACTTTTTAGCCCTTTTACGAAGTTTATTTCGTTTCCTTATATGTTTTTTAATTTCACAGGTAATCCAAGGTAGATCATTATTGTTTATTGTTACTTCTTTATTTGGGATGGTTTTCTTTTGCAGTGTCAATTATTGTTTTTGTTAAATTAGATACGCATTCATCTATAGTTATTCTGTCATTTATTAGTGAATCCCAATCAGCACTTCTTATTTTTTCACGATAGGCATCGTAATTACCAGCATCATATAGGAAAACATTTCTTTTTATCAATGAATTTAAATGTTTAGGAGATTTAATATAACAGTTTATGGGACAGTGGTATCTTACATTAGTATTGAGGAAAGGTTGAGAAACTTCGCAAAGTTCCACCAAGTTTGGATTATTTGTAAGAAGCAAATCGATTAGCGTAGATGAAGTTTCTGTATATGACGTAGGATCGGATACTAACTGGTGAAGGTTATATGTAAGAGTTATGTCCCTTATTTTAGATTTAGATGGATCAAGTTGGTTCTCGTTAAAGTCCCCAGTGATGATTATATCTTTTATGTTTAGAGTCAAATGCTAATTCTATCGAGTTTTCTATAAGATCCCATACATTTGATAATGTAATAATATTCTATATCGTTTGAGTTAAGGTCAGGGTATATATATATATACCCTAATCGTTTTTCTGGATTCTTATAGCTTGTGTACGAATTAAATCCGATTTTGAAAAATTCTGATAAAATAAACAGTTCTAAGGAGTGTATTTTCTTCAAAATACGATTTTTGCTGGTTGCCATGGCAACAACTCGTTATTTTCATTAATAGCTAGAAGGTCGCCAGGTACACAATTTTTTTTTCTATGTATAGATATGGTATTGGTTTATCCTAAAGCAGTCAAACCAATATGTATCCGAATTCGTTTTTGAGTAAAATTACTGTTTCTATAAATAGCACAATAATTTGTGGAAAAAAATCTACATTTTGACCCAAAAACAGAGAGATTTACTTGAAGTTCGAATTTCGAATTCTCATTTTTAAAGAGTATAATGAATAGGAGAGAGAGAGAGAGAGAGAGAGAGAGAGAGAGAGAGAGAGAGAGAGAGGAGGAGAGGAGAGAGAGAGAGAGAGAACGGTAGCGATCCAGCAACATTAAGTATACACACACTAGTTTGAGTCAAACAAATACATTGCTTTGCAAAAGGGGGGGGGGGGGGGCGTGTGTCCCCACGTCCCCTCTAAATCCGCCAACCATTTAAAAATGATAACTTTATACCACAGGCTGATATGATAAAATACAACGAATGGCGGTTAGTTTTTATTTTTTATAGATAAACATCGACAGCCTGTGGTTTTTACACTGAACTTGAAACTATCATGTATTTTCAACCTAAAAAAAAAGAAATAAGTTTTTTGTCAGACAGAAAGTGAACGAACCTTATTTAATAAAGAACTTAATTCAATTTTGATTTAAATTATTAATAAATTATTTCATATAATATTCATTATTTAATTCATTATTGCCATAAATCTTATAATGTCATAAATATTGCTTTTTTATTATTCATTATTTATTTATTTAATAAAATCAATTGCAGTTTTCATTCATTTAACCTTCATTTCATTTCGTTTTAGTTATTCTTTTATGCATGGCATTAATCTCGATTATTGTCAAGTTTGAATAGTTTGTCGAGGGAATCAAGGATTTATTTTTTTTTTTAATTTCAAGCCTCTGCCGTAACTTGCGTACTTTAACATTACACCTTACTTCTAAAATAGTCGGTATACGTCCCTGTAAGTGTTAACAACAACATACAGGTTTAACCCCCTCCCCCCCCCCCCCCCGCCCCCCCCCCCCCCCCCGTTTTTCGCTTTTTTCCCCACAAGTTTTCCGGATATATAATCGTATCTACATTCGTTTTCAATTCTAATTTTATATTTTGATTTTAACCAATACGATTGGTCGTAACATGACTGACCGAATAAGTAAACAACATGGCCGATAAAATTACGAAGGATCTTTGCAGTTCAATGAAACTAGAGAGGGACAAAGGCTATCATAATTTAGTCAAGGTGCTGGAAAATTTGAACGAGCAAGACGAAGATGTATTTGAATCAGAGTCATTGAAATTACTTTCAAACTCTGAAAGTACCTGGGAAACAAAGCACGGAGGTTTGATGATCGCCAAGGCCCTCTTGATACATGGCACCTGCTCGGATGATTTTTTGGTCGACATCAAGGATGGTGCCCTGAAATTGCTAGATGACGACGAATTTAGAGTTCGAATAGCATCTGGTAATATATTCAAAGTTGATGTAAAAGCTAATTTACCTGACAGGCAGGAGATGCTTACTCTACAGTAATCACGTTTGCAGATTCATGCACGCGTCTATTAGCTATGCTGCTGCTTACTATTATGTTATCAAACGAGATTAATGCTTAATACTCTTGGACTTTGTTTATTTTTCTATTGAATGAAAGTTGAATATGGTAAATGAGAGATATATATGGAGAGAAGTCAGCAGCAGAAACACCTGTGTCAACATTTGATCCTTTTGTAAGATAAGGCGTGAGAAAGAGGGGGAGGGGAAAGAGTTGAGGTTTTATACATGTACATTGACGCTAACTCAGGTTCTGTTGTACACCGTTTTGCGCAATCAATCATACTGGTGTCAGAACAGTTTCCGGACAGTAACAGTTTCTGGACAGTCGCCCTTTTCAAGTATTTTGAAGGAAACTATTTTCAAAGTTTGTGACAATTTTGTAGATTTTTAAATGCAGAATTCAAATCACGAATCATATAAACAAATTACCCCTTTCCGCCCCATTTAATATCGCGCACCGGGGGAAGTCGCCGAGAACCATACTGTTTTAATCTACGTGATTGAGAAGTTTCGGTTCTATTTTCAAAATTATTTTTAAACAGTCATTTGTAGAAAAGATTGAACAAAATTCATCCAGTTTGGGCTGAAATTGATTGAGATTGACAGATTTAAAGGTCACCTCTAAAGGTTTTTAAATGCTAAAAAACCTATATTTTCTTTTACTTATTCATACTAGAGAAAAAATTTCAAAAGAATTATATTTTTCCGACCGCCCGTTTTCCTGTAAATCGACCTGAAAAGTCTAATCGTTGAAGCGGCGCGACTGAATTATCTGCCCCTTTGTGTGACGTCATGTGCACCCAAGCGAGTGTTAGAGGCTATCTGAAGGCAGTGAGGGATGAAACTCCCATATCTTGTTTACTTGAAGATAGATAAAAACAAATCGGTACCAAATACGTTTTATTGATTTATTGATTTATTTTTATATTTTATTTATTTATCAAATTTTTCTTCTTTGGGGGGGGGGGGGGGGGGGGGGGTGTCTTCTAAAACGACTTTACAATGTATTCGGAATCACCCAAGTATGACTTTTACCTATCATTGAGTGATGGCCTTAGTTAGCCGGGTATAAGTGTCAGTTCATATATAGAGGTTGTATATTCAAATCTGAGTGATCGCAGGCGTGTCATATACAGGCAAGCCTATAGATTGCGTAATATTTGACCCCCGTACAAGGTGTGAACAACAAATTAGACCACGACAGGCATTTGTTGGGAAATAGACAGTAGATGTTTTTACGTTTGGGCAATGTTCGTCTTGATGGAATTTTAGAACAAAAAACAAAGTTACCAATGCCATATAATGAAAAAAATCTGCATGACGTTAAAATTCGAATGACCGCTAAAATATGCTGGAAGTTATATAATGCCCGCTAGTCTAGTCGTCTTTTTGTCTGAAAAAAATCAAAAAATAAAAATCGATCAATTTAGAATAACAAGTTTTTCTTGAGGATCGATCTTTATAGACCATGATGAAATAGTTTGACTATTGTCCATCTCTTATCATGCTTATACACCCAAAAACTATTTTGAACTAAGATATAATCGAATGAAATATACAAAATCAGCAAGACTGACTATGTGCTATGTTTATTTCTCCGCCGACTTTTCCGCAATAAATATGGTAAAAAGCTAATTACATTGTACGAAGCTATTGAATATATATATATTTTTTTACATACGAATCGCCATGCAGAAGAAATACGGCATGAGATTCAGTGTCAAGATCGACCCTTATCTTCAGGTAAAGTGTATCTCTGGTCCAAAATCTGTGAAAATTTTGCATGGATACTCCATATTTTCTTTTCTTATTATTGCAATTTTGGTAAAGCTAATTAATACAGGTTTCAAATATTCAGATTGCACCATTTGCATATATTTTTTTGCAAAATTTCCCGAGGGAGGCCCCGGACCGCCTCCCGCACCTCTCCCCCTCGATGCAAACCCCCGCACCCGCTGGATCCGCCACTGAAATCCACGGATTTTTCAATATTTGTATTTACTCGATAATAATTAATCATTCAAATTTTCAGAATACTTAAGCCTGATTAAAAAAAAAAAAATCTTCCGAATTTACATCATTTTTCGATAAACAAATGCATAGATATTACAAACATTTAGTCTGTTTATCGGCGAAAGTATTTCGTTACATTTGATATTTAGTAATGAAGTTTGCATGTTATATATGTTAAAACAAGATAAATGTGATAACATCATTAAATTCTATGTCTTTAATTTTTCGCATTTCTTCACATTTTTTTCCCTCAATTTTGTCAGAAGTGGTTGTTAGTAAACATAATGAACAAACAACAATAACAACTGGCCTGAAGTCATACTGTGTAAACTGCATGAAATCAGTCAACGTAGTTGACAGGCGCTGTATAGACGGCATATATATATATAATCAATTTTCTGATAAAGTAAACTTAAATATTTCGGTACCAAAGACTCGATGTGTATCCAACTCAGTGGCGGATCCAGCGCCCCCTTTGCCGGGGGGTCAAGGGGCGAATTTTGCCGATTTTTACTGAAAATGGGCCAAAATATACCTGTATTTGGAAACTTTTGGGTCAGTGCCGGGGGCGGACGCCCCCTCCGCATCCCCCTAAATCCGCCACTGCAACTGCGTTAATTTCCAGATTGTACAGTAAATAATTTGTCAGAAAACGTTCTAGAAATCGAAGTAATGCGTTGGATCCGCCACTGCTGTTCCACCAGATATACACAATACACATCCGTGTTGACAACAACGGGGTGCTTTATCCACTATATTCAGTGTATGTGGAGACGAGCCCAGGCAACCGGCCCTACCATGCAGGACAACCATGCAGTAAAGACATCGGTACGACGGACAGCCATACTACCATTTATTTTATTGGACGCAATTGAGGACGTGAACGGAGATGAGGCGGACATCACATACCTTACCGAACCATTCACTGACTACGGTGGAACCATTTCGTTATTTAAATATGACATATTTTTATGAAATGAAATAAATGTAACTAAAATAATTGACATTCTTCTTCTTCTTCTTCTTCTTCTGATGTAGCAAAAAAAAAAGAAAAAGGAATTCTTGATATCTTTGAACGACGAGTGTTGGTGCTATATTTATATTTGAAAAGTGTATTCATATAAAGACCAGCACATCTTTACAGATTGAACACAAACACATTACATCACACGTTCAAATATTCTAGAATCTTAGCTTTCAATACTCATCATATACTTTTACAGGTAAACTACAGGTAAACTTTATACTAATTGGTTAATTATCAGTCTACCTGTGCCCCTTAGATGGCCCCTTTGCCACCAATTAAGGTGATTATGATATAATTGAAGTCGACGAATCGGGAACACATACCCTCCACTCATCATTACGCTTTTTGTCGACAACTTTTATACCGTACGTTATTCGGCAACGATCGCCAAGCCTTTGATGCACCAGCAAACTCGGCCGTAAAGATACAAATTGTTTGTTTCAACATTTTTTTTGCATTTCCTTATCATCTTCCTCTACAGCACTTCATTCGAATTCATTTGATACCAAACACGACCACAATACTCCAATTAAACGCATAGAAATAAATCTACACACAATTAATTTTTTTGGCCATCAAAGTTCTTTTTGCTAGTAACTTTTTTGTTTTAAGTCCGATTTAATTGAAATCATTTTCAAAATCGCCGTCTCGGAAAGACCTTTTCAAAAATATATACATTACTTAGGGTTGCTCGAAAAATTCAATCCATAAAATTTCGCCCCGGTAACAAATCTTGAAAGCAGGTGAAGCCACTTTCTATAGGAAACTTCTAACCGCACAGTCGTCAACTTATGATATCAAAACGATTGTTAATGTGATGAACAAAATTAGCGCAAAGCTATTTGATATTTGATGAATTAAAAAAAAGGAAATATATACTCGCATAAATCGTTCTTTTTAAGCTGTATATATATACAGTGGTTACAGCATAGTATATATAGCGGGCTTGGGTGTACATTACGTCATCGCCACGGGAGGTAATCCGGGTAGGCTATTTTGAATTTTAATACGGGACGTATTTTCACCCGCTTTATTTGCTAAACGGGACGCAGTTTGGTCAAATGAAAAATTGGAATGTGTTATTCTAGATCTACTTGATCAAGTGAACAAGAAAAAATGAGATGAGTGAGGGATCTTTGCAGGTCACCTTTAAAATCAGGTGTCCGGAAACTGTTCCAGTGATTTGCGAAAAATGGCCAAAATATAGGGTCATAAAATCGGTCTAGAAACCATATTTTTTGAGAGATTTGATATTTTATTTCAACATGAGTATCTGTAGGAAGGGCATAGCATTGTTTGGGAGAAATTTGAATGTTTTCAATTGATGGATGGAGGAGTTATCCCCGAAAAACCTTCAAAATCGTCCAGAAACTGTTCCGACACCAGTATAGGTTTCCAAGGATGGTTTAAAACAGAAATCATCTTCTTAGGAATTACAAAATGGAAATATTGAGGGTATACTGCCAATATGGCAACTAAATATTATAATCATTCTTCATGCAAGTCATTGTGTCGCCTGCGAAGCATAGCGACACTTAGGGATCACTTTGTCCGTTGTCCGTCTGTCAGTCCGTCTGTCTGTCTGTCACACTTTGGGTGTCACACCCCATAACTTTTCATTGGTAAGTGATAGGGCTTTGATATTTCACATGTGTATTCCTTGTGACAAGACCTTTCTACACATATCAAAATTTTTGACCTCGTGACCTTGACCTAGATATTTGACCTACTTTTCAAAAAATCTAAGAATAGCTTTATCTCTTGATTGGTAAGTGATAGGGCCTTGATATTTCACATGTGTAATCTTTGTGACAAGACCTTTCTATGCATACCATGATTTTTTACCTCGTGACCTTGACCTAGATATTTGACCTACTTTTAAAAAAATCTAAGATTGGCTATATCTTTAGATTGGTAAGTGATAGGGCTTTGAAATTTCACATGTGTATTCCCTGTGACAAGCCTTCCTACACATACAATAATTTTTGACCTTGTGACCTTGACCTAGAAATTTGACCTACTTTTCAAAAAATCTTAGATTGGCTATATCTTTTGATTTGTGAGTGATAGGCCTTGATATTTCACATTTGTATTCCTTATGAAAAGACCTTTCTAAACATTCCATAATTTTTTACCTAGTGACCTTGCTCTTGATATTTGACCTCATTTCAATAAAAAAAATTCTGCTTCGCAGGCAACACAAGCATTCCTTGGATTGCTATTTTTATCTATAAATTGTGCATATTTTCAACATTTATATTCAAAGCTACATACATTATTCTATTGAGACATTGTCATTAAAAATAAAACGGAAACTACACTGTACACATGTGTTTTCCTTGTAGAAATATTATCATATACACATTTAAACAAATGGAAAAAAATGAAACGTAAGTTAAAGGATATTTATTTTAGGATATCAATCATTTTTTCAATCCGTTTCATGTAAACATATATATTTATAATTTAATTATTTCTGTAGTATCTGTATAACACTGTATACAAACGTATGAGCGAAATTTTATCTATAGCTGTATAGACAATGTTGCCTTTTATGACGTCACTAACATTGAGCGCTGTTCAAATATTACTTCGCCTGTTTTGAATTTGAAAATAAACAGTGCTAAAATGCCGTCGATTTCAAAATAAACTAGATAATTAAATAGTAATTACTTGTGAAATTAAATTATAAGAAATGGCTGTAATAATTTTTCTGTCTATCAATGTATAGACAAAAACTGATGCACAAACAAAATAATAATCTGCTTCATGGTGCATCGGTTTTTGTCTATACATTGATAGACAGAAAAATTATTACAGTCATTTCTTAACTATTGCCCATTTGACCCAGATTTGATCTGTAATTTAGATCCTTAAAACTTTATATCTGAAGTATAAATATCTGCGGCAAATGGCCTATGTTTATGGGCATCCGATTTAACATATATTCATTCAATTAGTGATATCACTTTCATCGGAATTAGTGATATCCAGGGATGGGGTCAATTACATTGAAATGTAATTAATTAAATTACACATTACATTGTAATTTTTGGCAACGTAATTAGTTAAATTACACATTACTTTGCCATTTTTTGGCAATGTAATTAATAAATTACAATTACATTGCACATGTAATTAATTAAATTACACATTACATTTCATTTTTTAATGAATTTATTTTTAGCATATTTTTTACAATGCCGGAATGGTAATTTCAAGTCTCTGACAAAATGCAAGAAAGTGCAGAACAATATTCGCTCAACAGTCCAATGTCTTTTAAGAATCCCTGAGAAACCATTAATGTGCAATGCACACATTTCATCTTGAATTTTCCCCCAGAATTCATGGCACTTAAAAATACTAGCCATTTTGTCCTTGTTTTTGATAAGTTAGTCTTCCCAACTGAATTTTGTTACATTAGGATCAAATCACATTTGTAAACAGTGAACTTTGACAATTTTATTCATGAATTCTTTCTACTGTGGACAACCAGGTTGTGGGAGAGAGTTTTACATAAGATTCTCATCTTGTTACTCAATCATCATATTATTAATATCATGAATATTGAAATGTATTTAACAAACTGTAAATTAATAAATAAATACTGTTTAAACCAACCAGGTAAAATGCATTATCTCTAAGACTTACATGTATGGAGGTAATTGCAGAAGTGACAAACAAGTTAATTAGAACAGAAACACATAACCAGACTTTATTTTGATAACTATACGTCACATTAGGCCTCCTGGACATTCAGGTAAAACTGTTTATTTAACCATTATCTGTAACTAACCTCAAGGATGAGCAAGATTAACAAGTTGATTTTTTCACAGATCAATCTGTGTATTCATTTTTTTTTAGTTTCAAATGTAATTGAAAAGTAATTGAAATGTAATTGGAATTACATGCAGTTTTTGCCTTGTAATTAATTAAATTACAATTACATGTAATTGAAAAAATCTTCAATTACACATTACATTCAATTACTTGAAAAAATGTAATTAATTGTAATTAATTACAATTACATTTTTAATTACCCCATCCCTGGTGATATCACTAATTTAAGTATTGATATTCTCTAATTAGATTATTGATATCACAAATTAAAATAGTGATATCATTAATTCGAATAATATTCTTTGATATGTTTGAAAAATATATCTCTATTTATAACTAGCTTTTCTCTAATTAAATGAAATTCTATAATGACAATTGTGAAAATAAAAGTTGAAATACATTAAACATGTTAAAGAAAAGTAGTTTTTAATGAAGATAAGACATTTCCAATAAATCTTTTTATGATCATTATTTTGTTTTCATGTATATTTAATTTCTTTCAGATATCCATATTTTAACATATTACAAACAAAAAGAAAATTATGGATATTGGAAAGAAAAAAAAATTAATGATAAAATAATTATATCTTATATTTTATTACGTTTTAATTTCAGTTTTTGAATGTCCATTAATAAACTTCAATTTATTCTTCAAATAGAAAGTACATGTACAGTATGACAATATACATGTACAATTACCATAATTTTCCAGAAATTACAACAGGTTTATTACAAAGTTAAGATTATTGAATTAAAGTAATCTTTATACATCTTAAAACTTCAAGTGTTTGTTAAGTTTAATAAATATACAGAAAATAGTCTTCATACATGCAATAGTATCTAATATTTCATTCTATGTACTGGTATATTGCAATTATCAAATACCGTTTCCTGGCTTTAAGTCAGGACAATTTTCTCACCTTCCATTAGAGGGGCATAAAGCAGCTACAGAGGAAGATGAAAGTGACAGAGGGGGAATACTATAACACTGTGTTTTCTGATTTACCTGTAAAAAAACACTTGAAATGAATACACTGCGCTTTTTGTTTTAATTTCTGCAAAATGCCCAGACCTGTCTGTATGTTAATTTGACCAAACCGTGAAACTCTTAGCAATTTACCAATATTTCGAAGGAACATTAAAAATGAATTTGCTAACCACAGGATGCAATTCACCATCTCTCATTATCCACACTTCCCATATCATAACGGTAAGAATTAATGCAAAAGATATTTTCTGCACATTTGAAATGGTTTAATTTGTTTTAAATAATTATACATTTTCAGGTGAGGTTATGGGAGCGTTGTGTCGTAAGATAGGACCAGATATGTTTAATCAGTCAAAATCAGTCATCCTTGGTGGCATTAAGAGTAATTTGGAAAGGGAGTCACTGAATGAGTCAGAGCTCAAAGAACAGGAAGATACAGAGAGACTTATGTCTAAACTCAGCAGCTCACCATCTGTAAGTTTCCATATACAATACAAAGCTACATGTAATTATTTTATGGTTTTTGTTTTCATGATGTCTATATACATTGTATATGTTTGCCATGGCAGTCACTAAATGGAAAAGAAAAGTAAAATTTTGCAGTAGATGTACAGTTGAGGTTTAAGATTGTCCTTCGTTACATGTAGTTTTCATACTTACACATAACAACTTATAATGTTCCCAAGGTGTCCATATCATGTTTGTCATCACTATAGGAAATTTAAGTAAAGTGTATGGTACAAAGCTTGTGAGAAGTGTTTCAAACCAAGGTTTGATTTGTGTTTTCATGCATCCAATCTTTCCTTGTAAATGTCTCAGAACGCATTGAGATCATACTGGTTACAGTGGTACATGTACATTCAATACATTTTCATTCCAAGGTCAGAGATCATGTTAGATCTAGATAGGAAAAAACAAGCTTTATTTGATGTTTTTGTTGGCCGTATTGCAAAGCAAAATCTGGTTTATAAAATGGCAAAGTCTGTCTTCTGTCCATAAGTCCATCCTTCAGTTATGTGAACATTTTGGTTTAGCTGTTACGTTTAAGTCTGTTGGGAGAAAACTGTTCGGAGCAGCAACTTGAAACTTTACATGGTGATAGACCATGATGAGACAAATCAAATGCAGCAATAATTTTTGACATTGACCTTTGACCTTGAGATAGATAATATAGAATTTATGTTTTAGCCAACAGGAAGAAAACTGAGGAGTATTGACAAGTAACTGTACGTGAAGATGGAACATGAAGAAACAAACCCTTTATCATTTTATGCTAATTATTTTTGCCTTGACCTTTGAACACGTGACCTTGAAGTTTGACATACTTTTAAAATACTTAAACTTTCAGTAAATCACATGGGAATTTCTTGTGACAAGACCTTTCACTTGTGAACTTGTTTTTTGACCTACATAATATAATGTAGTGACCTTGGTCTCAAAGTTTGACTTATTTTTCAAAAACATTTACCTTGGTTATTACATTTGATCCATAATGGGTTAAGCTTCCATATTTCATTTGTAGATTCTTATGACATGAACCTTGACTTTTGATCTAGAGACCTTAACCTTGAAGTTTAGAAAACTTTAAACTTCACTAATCTCTTGAACCATAAGTAGTGTGGCTTTCTTATTTCACGCGGAGATTTCTTACGGCAAGACCTTTCATGTGAGATTATTTCCTTGACCTTGAACTTTGACCTGCATTAAACAAAAAAGGAATTGGCTATATGTCTCTTACACTATTTGGAGTTTCACTTGTAGATGCCTTTCATAATACCTTAGATAATTCTGCCATACTGCCTTTAGCAGTTTAGTGTTTGTTGTACTTTACAGGACAATGAATTTCAAAATATTATGTTTTTCACATGTTGTTTATGGTGAACATGTACTTTGAAATAATCTTATTGATATATAAGGTCACTATCTTCTGATAAACTAATTTAAAAACATATAGATATACATACAAGACATGCTAGAGTGTCCATTACAGTGTGTGAAATTGACTTTTAAGGTCTTATAGACATTCGGTCTACAGTGGTTTAAAAACATTTAAATCTATAATTATTATGATCTTTTTACTTTTATGTGTTTTATTAGGTAAAACAATTTACTCATATTCTTTTTCAATTTCTAAAACAATTTCTCTAATTTCATTTTTAGCTCACCGGGACGAAAAAGTCCGGAGAGCTTATGCCATACCCTCGGCGTCGTCGTCCGTAGACTTTTACCTGGGCTATATCTCTTGAACTATAAGGGTTAGGGCTTTGATATTTCACATGTAGATACCTTGTGACAAGACCTTTCATTTGAGACCATGACCTTTGACCTAGTGACCTTGACCTTGGACTTTGACCTACTTTTCAAAAACTTTAACCTGGTTTCTGACAAAAACCTGTATAAGTGAGCTATGTAATCTTTGATTACCCTATGTTTCTTGCTCTTGTACTAATACAATTTTGTGGAATATGTCCTATTTCATGAAGTGGACACATTTTAAATCAATGTTACATGTACACAGGTGTTTTCAGTTTCCAAAGCTAATATTTAAATGCACAAAGGAGCTGATAAGATAAGACGTAAAATCTGCCCTAAAAAGTGGAATTTTGAAAATGGAGATTTTAAGAAAAATTGTTCGTTAAATTAATACAAATACAGTATCCCATCAAACTCTGGAGTTATTTTAGATCTATTATGCATTATATTGCTAATATTTGGGTAAAAACTTGTCTTTTTCCCATAGAAATCAATAGAAAACAGAAAAGTTTTTTTGAACATTGTTCCCCCCGGAGATACAGAAAGCCACTAATACTGGAGGTGTATATCCATGACACAAATTTTCTGGAAAAGTGGGGTTCTGTATCTCCGGGGGGAACACTACCCCAGAGACGAAAAACCAAAAAAAGGAAGGGGGTGCATTTGTTAAAGAATTGATCTTTAAGATCATTAAATATGGAAAATTTGACTATTTTTCCTCCTTAATCCATCAAAAAATGTGTTCTAAATACGATCGAATGAAATGTACAACGAGATGAAACGAAATAGGCAGGAGCGATGTGGATTTCTCCGCTTATGTGTATTTCGCGATAAAAAGCTTCTATTATAGCCATTACATACAAAATAAGACCGTATTTTGAGTTCCGGATTTCATTATTTACCGATTAGAGGAAATAGAGCTTTCGAAATGTATTTCTGATATACAGTGTAGATGTATTTGATATCTTTTAGTTAATATTTATCCATTTCAGGCAAAATATTCTAAAATTTCTATGTTTATGGTCGATATTATCAGTTTTATTACCCGAGTACCCCCTACCTCTTTGGACCTTCATTTTAGAATCTTGGGAGTATTTCATCGAAAAGTAAGACCTACAAAAAGTCTTCAAATACATTTTATTTCAATAATGATTATCTTTTGTCTGCATATGAACCATCATGTGGAAGAAACACGGCATGAGATTTAGGGCTAAAAACGGCCCTTATCTTATCAGCTCCTTTCCTATAGACAAGTTGGTCTAATAGTCTATGGCATTTTCAATTGCTATAGACCAATCAAATTTTACTGTAGAAATTGGCCATTTGGCCACCGTTAATTTCGCACACTGCATTAATGTATAAACATATACATGTATAATTTTGCTTGTAAATTTTTTTTTTACAGAGAAGCACAAGTGCAGATGAAATATTTCATGACACAGCAGGATGGAAGTCTTTGGAGACATGGATGAAGTAAGTGTTAAAATGGAAAATAAGTCAAATACAATGTACACTAATTCATTTTCAGGCTAATATGTCTATTGCGCATTGTTGCCTAATGCCGAGCTCTGTGTCATTTGTCATTTGCTTAAATTTAGTTGTGCTAAAATCAGTACACAAACAGTATTATGCATTGGCATTTGAAGATATATAAAGTTTTAAGGTGGAATTATTTGTAATTATAATACAAAAGGTGAATTCATATAGAAATAAATATGGATATATAAATTGCTTGTTTTGTACATTTATGATACTAGCAAATCCAATATCATGTGCATTTTTGTATAATTAATGACTTTTAGAAATGGTTTATAGATGTACATGTAACTTGGATATATTTCAAATTTAAAAACACCATCAGATGTTGACAATGGAAAATTTACGTTTTTATCTGACTTAGTATTTAAAAATCCTGTGCAAGGAAATTGAGTAATTGAATCACATATTGTTCTTTTGTACATTACATATATCATGAGTAACTTTTCTCATTTATACAGATGTCTACAGAGTGTAGTGGAAGGCTGTGGTCACCTCTTTAATCCACATGTCGATCAGGAGTTATTGGACTTGATCTTCCAGGCTTTAGACCACACAAACAGATTTGTCCGGGAAACAGGGTACTATGTATGTGGCTCACTTGTTTCCATTGGGGTCAATCAGACAGGTAAATATTTAAAGTATGCTGTATCTTGTACTTATTAGTCATTATTCAACAAATATGTTCATGTTTTCCTGACAACATTGTTGAATAGGAATGCTGGAGGGGAGGGATATTTTCCAGATCTATTTTACTCAATTTTTTTTAATCAACATAGATAGATATGATGATTATGCATACATGTACATGTATTTCTTGAATAATAATAAAATACCGGTATGAAACTTTTATATTTGATGAAGATAAGGAGACACTAAGTATGGAAGGGAACTCTGTGTACAAATATGGAGAACAGCTAAGTAAATACCTGGCCAAAGGACTGGCTGACAACTGGAGTCAGGTGACTGATAAAACAATGTAGTCTTCTCCTGTTAGAAATAAATTGTCTCAATACATCTTAAATATTCATTCATTTGATGTACATGTAAGTAGTCATTTGTCTGTCTTCAAATGCAGTCTGCAGTCTCAGTAAATGATTGGAATGGTGTCATATTTTTATGTAATTTTGAGTGAAAAAGTAGCATTCCAATTGAGATTTTGTTGCCTCATGTGGTATTGTGTTTTAAGAGAGATTTTGTCACAGATGTTTTTGACAATATTTAGGTTCGGCTCGCAGCGTCTGTGGCCACACGTAAGTTTCTACAGAGCTTGCCTACGGAGGAGGCTAAGGCCAGATTCTTTCCAATCCTCCTTCCAAGGATGTGTTTGAACAGATACTATGTGGCAGAGGGAGTGAGGATATACTCTCAGGACACCTGGCGGCAGGTCACAGAGGGGGAGGGCCGACACCTAGTGGAGAAACATATCAAAGTTGTGGTGAGATGCACCTGTCAATTATAATGCCTTTTAAACCTGAATGGCAATCAAATTTTGATAAATATTCTTTGCTGAATTTTTTTTTCAACAATATTGTGAAATTTAGCCTAAGGGTTTTGTCCACTTTAAGTTAATTTATCCAAGTTTTACTTACCGTGTCAGGGACATGCAGTATTTTGAGTTTCAGACCTTTCTTTCTGCAGTCTCTATGACGTGAGCATCTGATTACGAGATATATCTTTTGTTCTTAAAAAATTGATAATGATTATCAAAATTTTTACATTTTGAAAGGAAAACACTCCAAACAAAATGTTTTTTTTAGATTAGATTAAACTTATTTTATTGATAATTACATCAATCCCTTTGATGTAATTATCAATAAAATATGTTTAGTATAATCTAAAAAAAATCAATTTTACATTGTGAAGGAAAACACTCCAAACAATCTTCCCTCAGAGAAATTTAGTCTTCATTAATTTTTTTTCTAAGGTCGAATATTATGTAGAAGCGACAGGGGCAGATAACCATGCTGTAAGGGAAGCAGCCTGTGCTTGTATAGCAGAGCTAGGATCTAAGGCAAGTAGTAACTGTCATGTTTTGATTGTATTCATTAAGGATTGTTTTTCAGTTTTTACTTTGCACTGGTGTACATGGTGTATGCATGCATTTGTTCATGGTATAAATTCTGTGCAGCAATAAGTGTTGCATGATGAAAATTATAATGAAAAACAATCCTTAAATTTATGTATTCATATGGCTTCCACCACTGGATCCCCTTTACTTTTCACCTGACTTCATATATTGCATTTGCCTACAATGGAAAATGCAATGCAAGAGCTCTGTATACTTGCATACAAGGGAAACACAGTTCATACATGTAGATGTATGTAAATATTTAAGAATATAGATTGTTTGTCCATTGTTCCTATTTCTATGGATTATTATTATTCCAATCAGAACAGTTTAAATTCATGTTAAGGAAAAGCAAAACAAGGTTACATGTGCTCTGACATACTCTTTTTATTGCATCATAATTAGCCTGACACTCGGTGCTACTTGAAAATTTTGCCAAGCTTGTAGAAATAACAAATCATTCGCCTTGTACAATTTGTCTTTGGACTACCTAGTGGTTCAAAAAAAAAACTTTACAAAGACTGGTTCTGTAGGGCATAAAAAGATGGTGATTTGAAATCATTGCCTTTATCAAATTCCGTTCGTATGAAATGAAGGTAAATATCCTGTCACCTTCTCCCTTAGCTTATATGTGATTCATACATCTACATACTATACACAATACTAGATTCAGTATTTTATCATTTTCAGATTGACAGGACATATGTAAGACCGTTCATTCCACAACTTTTAGAAGCCTTGTTGATTTGTTTTAATGATGACAGTTGGCCAGTAAGAGATGGTAATATTTTTATTGAATATTTCTGTGCAGTTTATATAAGAAATAAGAAAGTTGCAATTTTGTTGCCTTCATCTTAATAAGTTTTTATTCACTTTGATACATTGAGGTACATGTATATCCATTTTGTCAGTAGCTTTCTACAAGTAGATAAGTTTAATAGCGAGCGGAGCTCGCTGCAAAGGCCCGAAGGGCCTTTGCGAGCGAAGCTCGCCCTTATGGTAACGCGTATACACATATCTTATTGAGAAAATATGCTGAATCAAAGAATGAGAATGTACTACTATGCTTTCAAAAATTTTCGTCCCCTCGCAGACAGAGTTACTGCGGAGATGCTGAATATTGCCATTTAAATTTTTTTTTTTGACTCCAAGTAGACGTATGTGTTATACTCGATTTTTGTTTATAAGTTAAATTTATTGAAAATATTTTTCGTAAATCAGGCAACGATAAAGCATCAACAAGGTGGCGTAACCACGGGAAATCCGACATTTCCGGTTTTAAACGAGACGTTTCGCTCTGATTGCTTTTCTCGTCTCGGGTGGTTTCGTACTGTCAGAAGTCGGAATATGTTTGTTTTTTCTTTTGTTCTTAAGTAATTTATTTTCAGCTAGCCTAAACATTATTCTTACAAAATAAAAAAGAATTATAAAGAACCATATTTTTAAATAACCATATTTTAAGCCCCCGGCCCCCACCCTACCCCCTTAAAATGTTCATCTGCTGGTCTAGATCAATTTTACGTGTTTCCACTCGCCTTATACTACCTTTTTTGGCAATCATCAAACAGAAAGTTTTGTAAGACAAGATAAACCATCATAGTCGAAATAAAAAAGAAAGATCTTTTTTATTTTATATAATCATATCTATTTTCTCTCCGCTCGTACAAAAAGGCTTTGCCTTGATTCATATTATTCATACATGTATATTGTGTAAGCATATGCTCTGAAAAGCCAGACTCTTATTTCAGATGGGATATTTTTGTGATCATTTTGCAAAAAAATTCACAATATTTAATGCCAAGTCTATGGATTAGGTAGAAAGTGCAAAAGATACAAACATTTCATCAAAGAAGTACACAACCTGCATATTTTACATGAATATCTGTGTTTCATTGTACATGTATGTTTGAAGGACAATAATTTATGTATGTAAGTTACTATATACTTTATTCAATACCTTTTCAGCTGCCTGTGTAGCCTGCGGGAATTTTGTTCTCTGTTTCCCAGAGGAATCAAGGTAAGCAATACAATATAGAATTAGATGTGAACTTTACTTAATGTTGATGGAAACAAATCTTCATTCTTAATTTGTGTTTTGTTATGGGTATGCAAGTGCATTTATGGTACATGTAATGCACGTTAGCGTGTGTATTGTTAAGTGTAACATAACTCAAATTATGACATTTATTCTATATATATATGCACAACCACTGTAATTGCCCGAGATAAAGCTTTCAGGACGATTGTTATTGATTTCTGTATCAATAACAGTGTGACGTCAAAACGCCGCCAAGCATCGCGGATGAATTTGAATTGAATATCAACAAGTATAAAATCTTTTCCTATACAGAAATTAGGAACATCATCATATAGAAAGTCGAATTCATATCTAAAATCTTCCCCATTAATCCCTTACCTCTTTCAGCGACTTTGTCTTGACGATTACAGAATACGACATCAACAAGCAACAGAGGCAGGCGCAGCTACAATAGCTCTCTGTCGATTGATGTCACATCCTTCACTCAACGGAATTTTTCGAATGAAGATTTCTTGTCACATTCGGTGTTGTTTGTGATAATTTCCAAAATAAACCATCCATATAAGCAGTACATAGTATAAGAAAAATCCATGAACTAACGCTGTCAACATTTCATGATTTCACCGCGCTGCAACTGACTCAAACGGATACTAAATGGGAATTCATTCCGCCAACAAAACTAGTTCCAAACAGTCAACATCTAGAGAGTAATAAACAACTTATTTGGTCATATTTTGTCATGATTCCATTGTTAAATTGTTTAATTTGGAATACTTGATATAACATAATGCATTAATTTATGACAGTTCAGTCATAGTAAATAAGCGTGACGTTGTCATGGGAAACTCCAGGGTACGCGGACAACTCGGACCCCCGACAACTCGGACCCCGGAAAACTCGGCCCGTTCCCAGACATCTCGGACCCTTATATCGGACAACTCGGACCCTCTGTATAGACAATATCGGACTCATATATCGGGCGACTCGGACCCTTAGTCTGTTAGTATAGGCAATCTTGTGACTTATATATATCGGACAACTCGGACCCTCATTGTTGACAATATTGTGACTTGTATATCGGACATCTCGGACCCTTATTGTTGACAATATTATGACTTGTATATCGGACATCTCGGACCCTTATTGTTGACAATATTGTGACTTGTATATCGGACATCTCGGACCCTTATTGTTGACAATATTGTGACTTGTATATCGGTCATCTCGGACCCTATTTGTTGACAATATTGAGACTTGTAAATCGGACAACTCGGTCTGTGTTGCATCACTTTGTCGGTATGAGTGTGAACTCTATATTCATTATCTCAAATATCTTAATTACCTAATTTCCCTCAGCTTCTCTTTACAAGGTCACAGCTTACATCGTGTTCATGAACAAGTTCAATTATAGAAATTATCTTAATCAAGTGAAATACGTATCAAACATAATAAAAGATGGACGAAAATAATAGGAGATAATGGAAAGAAAGACAAAAATATAAAAGAAAAAGAAGAGAAGAATGAAAACGGACACTTAGACTTAGACTTAGAAAATATATATATTTCATACACCTTCCTTTTTTTGCAATAAATAGCATTATCATGATTATTGTATTCCTTATTTACGATTTACAAAAAGAAAAGCCAAATAGAGGGGGTCGACATGTCCGTATAAATTCTAACTAAGGTCCCCCACCCAGGCCTCTGCAGGGGGTTTTTCTCCGGGTACTCCTGTTTCCTCCTGCTCCTTGGACCCCCTCACGCCAACATCTGAGCCAACATGAGACATTAATATAAGTTGTGTAACTTGTTTGTTAAACGTTGTAAAATAAATAAAGTTCAAATTTAAATTTAAATTTAATTCTAACTTATTAATTTAATTTATATATGTATAAATAAAGATATTAAAATAGATTTTTTTTTCGAATCTTCTCCGTTTTGAAAAGAAATAAATATTTACATCTTCTCCGTTTTGACTCGGAAGAAGTATAAATAAGAGGGACCGAGATGCCTTACAATATGTCTGTTCAATATGAAGTCTTATTTTATCTATATATACAAATAATCTTTGTTAAATTTCTTGAGTCCAAGAAAGGGGCCGAGATGTCCGAATACAAGGGACCGTGATGACCGACTTTTACATATTCATATCTTCTACGTTTTGACTCGGAAGAAGTATAAATAAGAGGGGCCGAGATGTCTTACAAGATGTCTTTTCAATATGAAGTCTTATTTTATCTATATATACAAATAATCATTGTTATATTTCCTGGGTCCGAGAAAGGGGCCGAGATGTCTGCTCCTCGAGGGTCCGAGTTGTCCGACCACGGGCCGAGTTGTCTGGGTCTGAGATGTCTTGGGTCCGAGATGTCCGTAATTCAACTCCAGCTGTTCCTTTCTAAAATTAACTCCCCTCTGTATTGGTGAACGTATTCGCTTTATAAATAGAATCGGGCGCTTCCTTTGTTCTATTTTTGGCTTTGAAAGCGCATATATATAGAATAAGTGTCTTATTTTGTGTGTTTATGCAGAAATAAATTACAATGGCTGATGCATTTATTTGATAAAATGCGCTAACGCGCATTATATCAAAATAAATGCATCAGCCATTGTAATTTATTTCTGCATAAACACACAAAATAAGACACTTATTATATACATATGCACCACCATTGTCAGTTTCATTTGTGTTTTCTGAAAGGTGACTTTAAAATTTAGGTCAAGGCAGTTTCAGTTTGCAAGTAATGAAACACAAATTATAACAGCCGTCGAGGCTTTTTTCTGTTAAGTTTATGCATTGTGATGTCACGAATGTTTACGTCTGAAATGCAACACGTATCAGTAATAGTTTTATCTCAGGGAATTACATTGGTTGTGCATATATGTGTGTATATCAATCATAGACGCAGCTATAGATAAGAGGACTTGATCTTGCATGTATATACATGTACATTAGCACATTTGTGCTTATCGCATAGTCAAATACAAAGTACATTTAGCATTAGAAATCATTAACAATTCTAAATACTTTGACTTTTAAAGGCAAAAATAATGTATAACGAACAGCTAGTGCACAAACTACTTGTAACTCACACATAAAGATTTTATATAATAATTTAGTTTTCCATCTATTCGGGATGTGTTACCATTGTTTTCAAACAAAAGAAACTCGAAATATAGATAAAGATGACTGTCATGTTAGAAATATGTTCTAACTTCTGAACTGTCATTTAGTAATGAAGCCTTTCAGTTTTAAAAGTCAAACTTATGTTACAGGGCCAGTATGCCAGCATTGTATCCTTTATTTTTCAACAATCTACAAGACAACATAGCCTCAGTGAGACAGGGAGCTGCTCTCGCTTTATCCAATGTAGTCAATGTTTATGGTAAATACACATTCATCAAAACTCTACCTTTAATACATGTACTTTGAAAATATGAAAATCTTGGGGTTTTTTTTCTGGAAATATTTAATTAAGACAAAATGCTATGGGAAATCACTGTAGGATATGTTTATATCATCTAGTATATTTGCTACCCTGTCACCCATATATAAGCTATGAATTGTATACATGTACTGTAAATGTGGATATTTTCATGTGGAGGTAATTTTCACGTGGAGGTAATTTTCGCGTGGAGGTAATTTTTGCATATTTCATGAATCAATAGGCTTCGAAAAAATTTCCCTCATGTAAAAATAACCTTGATACATTCTTACAAGTGAAAATTAATAGAATCTATCACTGGGATGCACGAGGATGAGATTCCCCTGTCTCATCCTGTTACATGCCCTTGCTCTAGGGCTTACAATTGTAGGTATGTTTGTCCCTTGCCGAAAATAATGAATTTCTATTGTGAAGACATAGAGCTAAATTTTCAGTCATTTTGTCCTAAAGGTAGGGTTTTGGAGAAATCACATGAAGTATGTACTATTTTGTTTACAGGAAGACAGACTGAGAAAATATGATTTTTTCAAAAATTTTGATTGAGGCCGAAAATTGTCACTTTTGCCCCTACCCCTCTCTGATGCTACAAACTTTTGAATGGAATCAACATTTGTACAGTAAACTTAGATATACATATTGTGCATCATAAGTTTGTACCCTTTTGAAATTTGTTGCATAGGTCAAGATAGTTTGAATGAAATTGTGACAAAGATGAAGGAAGGATTTAATGGTGTGGAAAAGCAACCAGAAACATCAGAAAAGTACAGTGACTTAGATAAAGGTCCAGCTACATACGGGGTCGTCAAAAAGTTGAGGGACAATGATATGGAACTTCACACGGACAAACAGGTACCTATACATGTACTGTGAAGAAATCATTGATCTATTATGTGTAGGACAAATCTAATTCTTCCTTCATTGTATACTTGAGCATATAACGATTTTAAAAATGATTCAATATACTACATGTACCTCATTTTCACTGTGATTGACCAATGTATTTTATATGTGAGTATGAGGTTTTAATATTCAAAATTTTATTTTCTCGAGCAAAGTTTTTAATGTACAGTTCTTTCACGGCAACTTCAGAACAAACTATTGTTCAAAGATACTAAGGAACATCATTATCGATTTTTTCACTGGGGAAAATTAGATAAGATTCCCAGGCTTTCTCCACTACTTACTGTGCTCAGGCTCACTTAGGAAACATAATTTTGATCACTTTGTCGTGCTAAAATTAAAATAAAATCTATATCATTGAATAGATCTCGCTTTGTCGTACATTTTAGCATATGTTACATGGTCAAGAATTTATGTAATCATATTATACATGCAAAATGAACTTTAGATGGGACGTTTTCGCTGTTGAATTTCAGCATGACGTCTCTGAGTTTAATATTGAGCCTATGGAGAGCGTCATGACGTCACAGGAAAAATTAGCATAGGAAATGGCCAATCTAAAACTTGTTTTGTCTATAAAATTTGATTGCAGGCACTGACTATCATAATACAACTTATACCAAAATTTATGCTGCGAGATCTATTGAGTGGTATCAATTTGGTTTAAATTTTTGCTTGATGAAATGACCAAAATTGCGTTTATCAATTTTCTGAAGTAAGCCACATGGACAGTAGGGACTATTCTTTGACTTAACATGACCAAATAGCCATAAAATAACTGTTATGTACTGTCTGTGTACTTATTTTAGTTGGATTCATATCTCAACAGAGTTAGCATTGTAAAGGTTGAGATAATCATTTTGTCTGTAATATGCTTTCATTGAAATAGATCAATTTATGAATATGCTATTACGTCAATTTGCTTAATTTTGTTGTGTTTCCGATAAAATTTGGTTGCACTAACAAATGTCCAGGTACATTTGTACTTAATATGCCCATGTCACTAATGAGCACTTGATTATTAGTATATGTTTTGTGCAACAAAATAGTTCAACGGACACCTAGTTTCATAAAGTATCACCCACTTGTTCAGAAATTGCAAAGTAATCATGGAATAATGAAAAAAATACTCTTGTTTCCTAGATGTACTCTTGTGGCTCTCTTGCTCCAAAAATGGGGCGTGGTTCCAGGGGTGGAGGTTGTATGGATCACAAGTTCAGGAAGCCACCAGAGCCCTGGGAATTGGCTGACGGGTAAGGATCTTTTACTTCTACATATTCATAGATTAGAAAGACATTATCATCACACCAATATTTTACATTTAAGATATAGAAAAGAATAGTGTATACTCTTAGTTGACTGACCTAGGATATCTTGTAAATCAAACTATACAAACTTTTCTTCCTGTTGTACACATAAAAGTATTTTAGAGTATTTTCATTTTTGACTGCCTGAGTTTGGACTACACAGGTAAGTAGTGAAAGTCAAAGACAAACCCAGATTCAATGTGCATACAGAACTATGAAAATGAAATAGAAAACCTCAAGAATAATACTTTTTTCTCAATTTTTCCAGTTGCATACATTTGTTAGCAGAGTTGAGCACCCACCAGGACCTCGCTCAAACTGTGAACCAGTTACTTCCCCTCCTTGCCAAGTCTGTTACCTACCAGCATTATCCCCAGCATGTCACATACTATGAAACCCTCTGTAAACAGGTAAATTGTACATCTATCAGTAATCTTTTCCTCTGTCCATCTGTCTGTCAGTCTGTCCATTTGTCAAAAAGCCTTAAACATTGGCCATTACTTACATTGTATGTACCATACGAGGTGGGACTCTAATAATTGTCTTTTACTTATGTTCCTTATGTCTTTTATGTTCCTAGTTTATAATACCGTATAACCAGAAATTTTCGCGAGATACTAATTTTCGCTATATTTGCGAGGAATATCGAATCGCGAAAAAATATTCTCGCGAAAAATTGTGTTTGATAAGGTTGATCATAAATTGGTATATCCGTTTCATTTCAACATATTGTACGTATGCTATTGTTCATTTTTCCTGATTAGACGTAAAGGAAGTGAATTGAGTGTGTTCTCATGATAGAAATTACTAATACTTCAATAATAAAAGGTACAAAACAGTAACATAATATGAACATATTTGTTTCTAATTTAGGAATCGCGAAAAATTGTACTCGCGAAAATAAAGACACCCTATTTTACCATTAAAATGCGAAATTTGATACTCGCGAAAATTTCTGGTTATACGGTAATGTTGTCTTGACCTTGACTTACATTGGAGAAACTTTAACATTGGCCATAACTAATGTACTTTAAGACTCAGGAGTCCCTCATTTGGTATGTGGAATTCTTGGGATAAGACCTTTTGCACTAATATTTTTATGACCTTGACTGTGACCTTTGGCTTACATTTGAAAAAAACTAAGCATTTGCCGTAGCTACCATACCCTATGAGGTGCGACTCTCTTATTTGGCCTGTGTATTCCTTGTGACCTTTCTGTTGATATTTCATGATGTGACCATTATGATGACCTTTTACCTACATTTGAAAAAAACTTAATATTAGCCATAAGTACATGTAATTCAACAGAAGATGTTTGGTTTTCATATTAGCCATGATTGTACATTAATGTTGGATGATATACATTGTACATGTATCTTAGCAATATAATGTGATCATGATTCACATTGAACAAAGCTTCATAAAAGTGCTAGGTGGTGCCTTTTTCTGATTATCATGTATATGTAGATATATTATATGTTTTAGGGTAGTCAACCCATAACCAAAGAATGGCTAGTGCCCAAGTACCTTTTCCATCACATTACAATTTGTTACATTGATGTAACAAATATTGACATTAATGCAACAAAAGTTGACGACCGAGCGATGAGGGGATTTCCTGAAAAAGTGGCATCAAAATTTCATGAATTTAATTTTTCGAGAAAACCTCATTAATGTATATATTTCTGAAAAGGTATTTACGAGATGGTCATTTTGAAATTTATTTCAATAAAATCGGACTTAAAAAAACAAAAAAATTACTAACAAAAGGAACTTACGAAAAAATTTAATTGTGTGTGAATTTATTTCTAAGCATTATACTGGAGTATTGTAGTCGTGTTTGGTATCAAATGAATCAGAATGAAGTCCTGCAGATGAAAATGAAAAGAAAATGCAAAAAAAATTGTTTGAATAAACAATGCTGAGTTTGTCGGCACATCAAAGGTTTACCGATCATTGCTGAATATCAGTATACCATAAGCATATCATTAGTTGTCGGCAAATAGTGTAATTTTGTGCAGAAGTAGGCAGTTATGGGTTTACTACTTAAAGCATATAAAATGTAGATCTATGAGATGTTTGCATGTTTGCTTACTCACAATTTAATTGATATTGACCATTTGAATGCCAATATACCGGTAAATTAATTTTATATTGACCAATTGAATTAGTTCGCAATTGCTCTCACAGTGAACTTGCATTTAAATGTGCTCATTGTAAATATACCAAAGGGCCAACAGAACTCATTTTTTTGCTATATTTCAAAACAACTTTTGTCTATGATATATCCATGTCTGTCAACATTTTGGTTTTGTTTCTAATTTGATGTATCATCAACAATATGAAATATCACTTAATGTTATCTTCCTTACAGCTACCAAACATAGCAAAAGGTTTAGGAAAGAGACATTTTAAGATGCATCTAGAGTCCTTCTTTGATTGTATATTCTACAGTAGTGTGAGTATAAATAATAGTACATGTAGTAAAAGTTTTGTGATAACTATTTCTCAGAAAGTAAAGATTACGGAATGTCACTGTAAGGTGTCTGTTAATTATTGGCATCTATAGCTTATCTTTATATTACAGACCTGTGATAACGCCCTTACCTCAAGTGCCGCTAGTCAATGTCTAAACCAGTTAAGCAGTTTTCTGGGACCCAGTATACTCAGAGGAAGAGTAGAACAATATAATCCCAGGTTTGTCTTCTCATTCTTTGTAGATGTTTGCAGAATTTTTATTACATCCCTGCCAAATGGCAGATGCCCAATATTAATCACTGTGTCCATCATCCATCTGTCTGTCCATCATTCAATCTGTATGTCTGTCTCTTGAAAGTATTTTAACATTGGCCATATCTGCTTCCCTATAAGAGCTAGGCCTGTCATATTTGGCATGTATACTCCTTTGACAAGACCTTCTTATTGGACTCATATTGGTACATGTACCAGAATTATTGATCATGTGACCTTGGCAAAGACATTTGACCTATTTTTATTTAAACTTTAAAATTAGTCATAGCTACCTCACTGTAAGAGCAGGGACTCTCATATTTTGCACACTTGCACTTTGGAATTAGACATTTTTAGCTCACCTTTGCAAAGCTCAAGTGAGCTAAAGGACCTGATAAGATAAGGGCCGTTTTTAGCCCTAAATTTCATGTGGTATTTCTTCCGCATGACGGTACATATGCAGGCAAAAGATAATCATTATTGAAACATAATGTATTTGAAGACTTTTTGTATGTTTTACTTTATCGATGAAACGCTCCGAAGATCCTAAAATGAAGATCCAAAGAGGTAGTAAGGTACTCGGGTAATAATTCTAATAATATCGCCCAAATATTTTTTCCTATATTTTGCCTAAAATGGATAAATATTAACTAAAAGATATCAAATATGTCTACATTTGAAATCAGAAATACATTTCAAAAGTTCTTTCTCCTCTAATCGGTAAATAATGAAATCCGGAACTCAAAATACGGTCTTATTTTGTATGTAATGGCTGTGATAGAAGCTTTTCAGCGCCAAATACACATTAGCAGAGAAATACACATCGCTCCTGCTTATTTCGTTTCTAATTGTTGTACATTTCATTCAATCGTATTTAGAAAACATTTTTTGATGGATTAAGGAGGAAAAATCGTCAAATTTTCCATATTTAATGATCTTGGAGATCGATCCTTTAACAAATGCACCCCCCTTCCTTTTTTTATGCCCCCCTTCGAAGAAGAGGGGACATATAGGTTTGCCGCTGTCGGTCGGTCTGTCGGTCGGTCTGTCGGTCGGTCCGCAACATCAGTTTCCGTTCAATATCTCTGGAATGGATTCACATATTGAAATGAAATTTTGTATACAGACACATCAAACAAAAATCTAGGTCAAGTTCATATTTGGGTCCGATCAAAAAAATTTTGACAGAGTTATGCCCCTTGCATTTCGAAAAATACCAAAATTTCAGGGTTTCCGTTCAATATCTCTTGAGTGGATGCACATATTGAAATGAAATTTTGTATACAGACACATCAAATGAAAATCTAGGTCAAGTTCATATTTGGGTCCGATCAAAAAAATTTTGACAGAGTTATGCCCCTTGCATTTCGAAAAATACCAAAATTTCAGGGTTTCCGTTCAATATCTCTTGAATGGAGTTACATATTGAAATGAAATTTTGTATACAGACACATCAAATGAAAATCCAGGTCAAGTTCGTATTAAGGTCCGATCGAAAAAATTTTGACAGAGTTATGCCCCTTGCACTTCGAAAAATACCAAAATTTCAGGGTTTCCGTTCAATATCTTTTGAGCGGATTCACATATTGAAATGAAATTTTGTATACAGACACATCAAATGAAAATCTAGGTCAAGTTCATATTTGGGTCCGATCAACAAAATTTTGACAGAGTTATGCCCCTTGCATTTCGAAAAATACCAAAATTTCAGGGTTTCCGTTCAATATCTCTTGAATGGAGTTACATATTGAAATGAAATTTTGTATACAGACACATCAAATGAAAATCCAGGTCAAGTTCGTATTAAGGTCCGATCAAAAAAATTTTGACAGAGTTATGCCCCTTGCATTTCGAAAAATACCAAAATTTCAGGGTTTCCGTTCAATATCTCTTGAATGGAGTTACATATTGATATGAAATTTTGTATACAGACACATCAAATGAAAATCTAGGTCAAGTTCGTATTAAGGTCCGATCGGAAAAAATTTGACAGAGTTATGCCCCTTGCACTTCGAAAAAAACCAAAATTTCAGGGTTTCCGTTCAATATCTCTTGAGTGGAGTTACATATTGAAATGAAATTTTGTATACGGATACATCAAATGACAATCTAGGTCAAGTTCTTATTTGGGTCCAATCAACAAAATTTTGACAGAGTTATGCCCCTTGCACTTCGAAAAAAACCAAAATTTCAGGGTTTCCGTTCAATATCTCTTGAGTGGAGTTACATATTGAAATGAAATTTTGTATATGGATACATCAAATGACAATCTAGGTCAACTTCTTATTTGGGTCCAATCAACAAAATTTTGACAGAGTTATGCCCCTTGCACTCGAAAAATACCAAAATTTCAGGGTTTCCGTTCAATATCTCTTGAGTGGAGTTACATATAAAAATGAAATTTTGTATACAGACACATCAAATGAAAATCTAGGTCAAGTTCATATTTAGGTCCGATCAAAAAAATTTGGACAGAGTTATGCCCCTTTGCACTTTGAAAAATACCAAAACTTCAGGGTTTCTGTTCAATATCTCTTGAGTGGAGTTACGTATTGAAATGAAACTGTTACTTTATACCCCCATAGGTTGTATCAATGCAAGTATAAAGTTGTGACAGACTTTAATCACAGAAGGGGTAGGGGGGCATTAATGTTTTACAAACATGACTTTTAACTTGTTGGTTTTTCGTCTCTGGGATAGTGTTCCCCCTGGAGATACAGAACCCCACTTTTCCAGAAATTTTGTATCATGGATATACACCTCCAGTATAAGTGGTGTTCTGTATCTCCAGGTGGAACAATTTTCAAAAAAACTTTTCCGTTTTCTATTGATTTCTATGGGAAAAAGACAGGTTTTGACCCAAATATTATATAAAATAGATCTAAAATAACTTCAGGTTTGGATGGTATATTGTATATGTATTAATTTAACGAATAATTTTTCTCAAAATTTCCATTTTCAAAATTTGACTTTTAAGGGCAGATTTTATGTCTTATCTTATCAGCTCCTTATAATTTTTAACGTTTTTTTATCGATATTAGCTTCTTTTTAACATGGCTACCCCCTTCTCTTTGGACTGTAATTTTTAAAGTATCTAGAAATAAGTTTACCAAAATAAAATTACATTGTAGTAATTATCAAGTTTTTGTGCGTATAGATCATTGTGTAGAAGAAATACTTGACGAGATTCAAGGCTAAATACAGCCCTTATCTTATCAGCTCCTTTGATTGTTACCGGTATTAAGAGAAGAAGAATGGCTTTCATATTTGACTTATCATTGGCAAAAAGTTCGTAAAAAATCACAAAGTGATAAGAGAAAATTTACCTTGCAAGGCCCTCTCTGACTTCATCCATGTTTTAGCTTTAACTGTTTTGTTATTCTTTTTCATAATACTCAGGGCTTTTTAGAGCTCTTTTAAATTAACACATAAAAATTTGCCATACAAGTAGCAGATGGTGTGGTTATCCTGGATTACGTGCGCAAAACCCTCTCACTTTTCTGATTACGCAGAGGTCTCGAAGAACGTACAATTGTGGTGTAAAATAACCTCCTCACTGTTAGATGACCACACACAAACAAGACCGCAAAACAGAGGGGCCCATGCAACACAGATGAATATGTAAATGGATATAAAAAGTGGGTGTACATAGTACAGTCTTTGCTCTGCCGGCTGTATAGAGCTCATGTATGTTATCACCCGATGAGTCCGACTTACATTCAGAGAGGATAGGTGGTCAGGGCCCTGTCTTCTCTAAAGAGGTTTGGACAGGGCCCATCATGGAGTGCCGTCGTCACAGTCAGTCAGAGTAAGACTGTAGATTTGTCAAGTACTAAGCCTCTTGTCCATCTGGTGACATTAGGGTCATATGGTTTTCGATGGTTATGCTTCTACCTTTGATTCTTCTAATTTTGTTTATCATATTCACATAAAAGGCAGGATGTGTAATGTACTCTGTTGCGTGTATAGATCCGAATTTTAAAAGAAGTTGACTGTAATTTTTGTAAAATTTCCAGAAAGTCTTCAATAGTTTATGAAAGCAAAAACCTTGACCTAAAAGTTTCTTGGTAATTTGTAAATTTCTACTGCGAAAATCCAAAATATTAGTACATGCTCTAGCGTACCAGATGAGCTGTGATATGTAAATGCCATATAATGGTGGTCTTAGAACATCACCGTCAAGCCGTGGGAAATTTACTATGTTGAATCCAAAATCATCTCTTTTGTCATATACACTTGTATGAATCTTTCCGTTCACAATTTTGATATTTAGGTCCAAAAATGGTGTTTCTGTGTTTGTAATGTTTGCCCTGTTAAGTGTTAATTCTTGTGGATAAATTTCATTCTTATATAATTCAAAAGCAGGCTTGTCAATAGTTAGAATATCATCCAGATCATACCTAGGAGTATTATTGAAACATTTCAAATCATCAAAGTTTCTTTGCTATTGAAGATTTTGGATAAATTCTTTTTTGTAAGTGTATAAAAATAAATCTGCAAAAAGCGACGCACAGTTAGTACCCATAGGAATCTCTACAACCTGCTTGTATAGATCCTCACCAAATCTAACATAAATATTGTTCAAGAGGAAGGACAAGGCATAACACAGGTCACTACATGTCCATAATTTGTATGATTTGTAGTCTGTTGAGGAAAAGAAACCCTTTGATTCAGATGTACAAATGTAAGTTTTCCGCTCTAGATCAAAACACCATTTAATGAGTTTAGATAATCGATCATTAATTTTGTCATGAGGAAGTGTGGTGTGGTGTGGTATTAGAGAGGTCGTATGAAGAAATCGTATTGGCTTGAAAATTTCCAGATTTCATTTTGTCAATCACATCCCCTGAATTCTTAATAGACCAAAACAAATTTACGTCTTTCCTGTTTAGAACAGTCTCACAATATCTAGTTACGTTTTCTTTAATAGTCATAAGTGCTGATGTCAGATTTCTAGACAAAATTGTAGTGGAGCAGTTGCTAGAATTAGTAATAAATAGAAATTTGTAAGGAGACTTGTGCAGTTTTGGTATGCAATATATAAAAGATATCATTATTCCTTCTGAAATTAACATGTAAAATTTGGGGTTAAACATAATTATGATTATTATTTCAACAGATATGTAGAACACTTGGACAGAAACCAGTTCATAGCTCCACTATGAATTATTCAGAAATAGGTATGTATTTTTAGCCTTTGTTGAAGGATGAATGAATGAATGAAATAAAAGAAACTATATTGCTTTCATTTCTTATTTAATAATGAAATAAACAAGAGTATGCTGTTTATTTCTATACAGTGTGTATTTTGCGGTATAATGCCTACTTTGTAACCAATGAAAACAAAATACAACCGTTTTTCAGATTCAAGATTTTGAAATTTATTGATTAAGTTGAGACCAGTCTTTTAAATTTGATTTTTAGTATCTTGTTGAGACTATAACTATGTTTTAAAGATTTTAGATATCCATATTAGCCAGATACTGAGATAGTTCTTAAAATTTTCAACGTTTTGTGACGATATTAACATCTTTTCAACAAGGCTACCCCCTACTCTTTGGACTGTAATTTAAGTACATGTATCTAGAGATAAGCTTAACAAAGTAAAGTTGTAAGAGGAATCTCCAAATACTGTAACATTACATTTTAGTAATGATCAATTTTTTCTTGCTTATAGATCATTGTGTAAAAGAAATACTTGATGAGATTCAGGGCTAAATGTAGCCCTTATCTTATCAGTTCCTTACTACCACTCCTTTATAAAAGTATACCCTACTCTTTTTCAGGTGCAATGAACTTATACAAAGTGATCATTGGCTGTTAGCTATCAGTCCTGGTCCCGTGCTTTACTCTTATCTTACTTATGCTTCAATCTTATGAGACTTTTACACACCAATCAACCCCTTGGACTTCACCCATCCCAAACTTGACTAGTGAAAATAAAATGGAGAATGTTGATCGAGGATTAGCTGTAACATGTAGTTGTTGTAGGCAATTAATGTCTAGCTTTTATAATTTATTTAAGACTGAAGTCACTATATAGATGTTTATAGCTCTTTCATGTGACATTTCTTTATAAAAAAAAATATGTCTCTAAATGACAAGTCTTTTTATGTACAATTGCATAATAATGACCATAAAAACTTACAAAAGTATTTTCAGAAAGCCACTCAATTATTTCTTATGATTTAATCAACATTTCATTTTTTACATGATTAACTAAATTCAAGAAATTTGTTATTTCAGGGTTTTCATTACGTTGTAACAAAATCAAGTGTTGTAATTGTTTTATATTTGATATACTATAGACAGAAAACTATACATTAAAATGTCCCATTCCCATGTCTTATTGTTCTTGTTTGACTGCTTATCAGATAGTCAATTCATTAGTCCCCTACCGGCAACGCCGAAAAGGGACTCTTAGTTTCCTCTCGGTCTGTCTGTCCGTCCGTCCGTCAGTCCGTCCGTCTGTCCGAATATCAGTTTTCCGGACTTTTTTCTGCAACGGATGGAGATATTGAGATGAAATTTGATACACAGCTTGGTCTTGGATAGTTACAGAGCAAGTTTGACTTTCGTCACGCTAAACCTATTTTTCGTGGAGTTATGCCCCTTGATGACTTTGAAAATTCAGTTTTTGTCAGTTTTCCGGACTTTTTTCTGCAACGGATGGAGATATTTATATGAAATTTGATACACAGCTTGGTCTTGGATAGTTACAGAGCAAGTTTGACTTTCGTCACGCTTGACCTATTTTTCGAGGAGTTATGCCCCTTGATGACTTGGAAAATTCAGTTTTTGTCAGTTTTCTGGACTTTTGTCTGCGACATATAGAAATATTCAGGTGAAAATTTGATACATAGCTTGGTCTTGGATAGTTACAGAGCAAGTTTAACTTTCGTCACGCTTGACCTATTTTTCGAGGAGGTATGTCCCTTGATGACTTGGAAAATTCAATTTTTGTCAGTTTTCTGGACTTTTTCCTGCAACAAAGAGAGATATTCAGGTGAAATTTGATACTCAGCTTAGTCTTGGATAGTTACAAGGCAAGTTCGACATTTGTCATGCTTGACTTATTTTTCGAGGAGTTATGCCCCTTGATGACTTGCACCATTCAGTTTTGTCAGTTTTCCAGACTTTTTTCGGCAACAAATAGTGATATTCAGGTAAAATTTTGATACTCAGCTTAGTCTTGGATAGTTACAGAGCTAGTTCAATTAACTTTCGTCACGCTTGACCTCTTTTTCGAATCGATAAAGCAGATAAAACATCAGAACTGAGCTGCACAGACAGTAAGTTTAATTAAAACTCATGTTTAATTGAAGAGTAATTCATAGGCAGAGTTGCAGGACATAAATATATGCCGCCGGTAGGGGACTTATATCGCTCAGCGATCATAACATTTTTGTTTTTTATCATTTAAAAGTCAAAAGAATCGTTCATCATTTGATACAGTACTTGTTTTGAACTTCACAATGAGGCTTAATTCATGGATGTATGGATCAATAGAACAAAAAGGGCAAGTCTCCATTGATGAGATTTTGCGGTTTTTAGGAGATATTGATTCAAATTTTCAAATTTCGGCTCTTGATTTGAAGAAGGAGTATTATAAACTGGAATAAAAAATTGACATTCTCTTCATACAAAATCTTTATCAGTTTTCAAAAGGTGACAAGATCATGCTACAATGTGAGATTGTAACCCGGCATATTGCATCTACAAACCTGGATGGGTGATGCATACTGCAATGCTGGTATGGATGTTGTGTCTGACCAATATTTTATGCTTGAGTGACCAGGTAAGGTAAAATTGAACATTAATTCCAGCTTAAAGTCCTTTATAAACTTATCTTGTGTTGGATGATGCATCTAGCTGGAGGTACAATGTAGGTATAGGTGCTGGTCAGGAGGCACATGTAATGTTGCCATCGAGGTGAGCTCTGATGACATGGTAGGAATGAATTACGAGAACCTTTACAAATGTTTATTGTCTGATTCTGTCAACAAGTGGCTTCACCACAGGCAAAAGTAACCCAACAAACATGGCTATATGGGCAGAATCTGGGCAAAATGCCCATCTTAGACTCATGTGGGCAGAATGCCCATCTTAGACCCATATGGGTCCCATTTGGGCAGAATCTGGGCAAAATGCCTATCTTGGACCCATTTGGGTCCCTTATGGGATTTTAAGCCCATTTTGGGCCCATGCAAGACCTATATGTACCAATTTTACCTTACGGACACTTTTCTTTTTTAAATTAAGAAGAGAATAGTTTCTAGAATCCATTTCTTCCTAAAATTCCTCACGTTGATTTATGCAAAATCATTTTGCTGAAATAGGTCCCATAGAGCCCTATATATACAGCAGTTTTTGGCAGACCAGTGCCAATAATGCAATGTGATTAAATTCTGGATTTTCATTTATAAATTCTTCTTAAATTCCTTTCAAAGTATTTTGTTCATACATAATTGATAAATGATTGACAATTTTATATAGAAATATCTACTTTGAATTATCAATAAAAGTATTTCAGGAAATATGTATTGATTTCTTGATTCACCAAGAAGTAAACAAATATAGCGTATTTAAATAAGATATTTACTCTTTTGAAGACATTTAAAATGTCGGGTCTTGACCTGTATCCGTGGGTTCACGCGGGTTCTTTTTCGAACCCCCCCCCCCCCCAAAGAAAAAAGATCACACCAAGGATGACTTCTGGATGAGCCCCTCCTTTCTTCTGGAGTGTCATTCGGCAATTTATGCCTGCAGACTGATTCTAACTTGGACAGTATACGAGTGTCAGAAACGATGTTTTGTGTATTCAAAATTTTTCGACATTTTCTGATGCTGTAATTGTTTTTGAACGGTATGTAGTCAGCATGTTCAGGATTTTCTAAAGGAAATTGGCGGATCAAGAAAAGTTTTGAAAGGGCAGGGAGGTCAGCCCATAGGGGGTGTCCAGTCGAAGGGAAAAAATCAGGGCTCGCGATTTTTTGCAAATTCCTGGCAGGACCTGACCCCCTATTAAACCATCACTCTAGACCTGCGCTTGTTTGTTAATTTTTGTAAGGTAAAGAAAATGAATGATTAATTTGAGATCAAGGGTGCCCATGCCAAGAAATCCTTAGCGGTTTAGTTTCTACAGAGTAAACCGTTACAAATTATCATCTATTATGATACCAGCTGCTGTAATAATCTACCGTATCGGGACGACCGGCAGATTTGGACAGAATTTCTTGGCATGGCTATTTCTGAGCACGCAATATCTTGCAAAATTCATTGCATTTTCAAAACTTTCCTGTTCTCGTCCAAATAAAGATATTTACATAGAATAAACTGTGCTGTCTTCTTTCAACTTTGATCTAGCGATATTTTACATGCAAAAACTTCATGCTGTATTTTTAGAATTTAGATTATTTTTCCCGTGAGGTCATAGAGGGATAAAACAATCTGAAAAAAATGCGTAAAATCAACCAGAAAAAGAAATTTCTGGCTTTGTATTAAAATTCTTTTCCTTGCTCTTTGTCAGTGACCATTAACAAACTATCTGATGAAAAAAAAGTATGCATATATCGATATAACGATTCGCAGTAAGGCAAATACAACCCCCCCCCCCCCCCCTAATTTTACAATCCCGCGTTTTTCTCTGTATGTTCGGTATAAGCTCATCATGAAGCTTAAAAATGACAATCATATTAAAAAAAACATTATCAAAAATAAAATTAGTCAGGACTCGGGAAGGGGGGGGGGGGGGGGGGGTTGCGCTGGTTCCAGCATTTCGACATATATGCTATACATGCAATGTAAGTCTACAATCAGTACTTTTCTTTCATATCTGTATTAATGAGTATTATCCAATCACAGAAGTGCTATCTTTTACTCCTTGTCAAACTTTTTTTGGTGGCCTCAGAAGGGAAGCTATACTCGTCCGAAATAATTACTACCTGTGGTTGCACTCCACAGTATTGGTCATTGAAAATTGAGCGTTTTGAATGAAAGACATGCAATAGTTGACGTTATATTAATAATTTTATATTGCTCATACAATAAAAAGCTACATATCAATAAAAAGTGCTCTTAATTATTACTGATTACTTCTATTATCTTGATTTCATCTGAACAAATCCTGTCAGTCAGACATGCTGCTCAAAGTTATAGCAGTACATTAGAAGATGACATGGAAATGGGGCATGACCCCTCAAAGTGACTCAAATTGACATCCTTCTCAAATGATTTTCTTAATAAACTGTATGTCTTTTTGTTGTAATCAATCATGACATACTTGCACGGATAAAATAACTCTTGGCAATATGATTGGTGGACAATTACAAAATATGCAAATATTCGTCAAGATTATTCAGAATCTGTGCATAAGATACTTTCATCAGGTCGGCTCAAGAGTCTAGATGACTTGACAAATGAAAGTCATATCGTATCAAAGCATTTTCATTCGAAAGATGCATCGAAAAGTTTTTGTATCGATACGTCCTACAACAATCACAGATCCTCGGAAATTTTCGTAGCTTCAATCGGAAATAAAAACAGAAAAGCCTGGAAATGTGCGATTGGTCAACAAGAACAAAAATCGTTTATTCCAATTTTTTCGTACTAGTATTTTACAAGCCAACTGCCGGCAAGCTTTTTGTAAAAGCTAATACTTGTCCTATAATATGTGCAATTTATTTGAATTTTCACCTGGTGCAATTCGAGAAATATGACGTCAAAGTTTTCTTACCGAAATACAGCATTCATTTCTTTGCCCAAGGCTAGTCACATGACCTCTTACTTTCACATCCGGTCAAACTATACATATGAGGTATACAATGGAAATAATGTGCTTTTCTCAAGACAACAAGCTAGTTCTTTCTTCCAAATATCAAAAATCATAGTTATTTCAATAGTAAAGCTCACATAATGAAGTTGGACCCCATCTTTCCCCAATTTAAAAATCATCCCTAGCCAAATTCCAAATGCGACACTGCGGATACTATGTAGTGTAACCTGTAGTATAGGGGCACGGCAAAATTAACATTGTCGCTATTGAAATCTTGTTCACGACGGCCATTGGGAGCCCTGCATCTTAAAGAAATACATGCATTTTTGACTCTTTGTAAAGTTCTTGGGGAGGTAGCCGGTCCAAATCTGCATGGCCAAAACAATTTTAATTATCCAAAGCATGTCATAAGTGCCCCTACTTTCGGCACTGCCGGGATGCCCCCCCCCCCCCCCCCCCCCCCCGACTGAAGTCTCCCACCTTTCTTTGTTCTCATTACGGGGATGTGCAAAAAAAGGGGGGTCGTTTTACGTGTGAATGTTTCTGAAAACCGTGTGTTTGACCAAACCTTCCCTACGCACATGGAAACCCCCCCCTTCCCTGGAAAAAGCCACGTACTAAGCGCCAACTGGTCTTCTCATAATAAAAAAAGCATATTACTCAATCCAGAGTAATCCGGTTTTGCTATTTTTATCACAGACGTTTGCATGACGTTACTGTGCCTACTTGTTCAGTTATCTATCCGCTTGTATTTTGATAGAATTTGTCTCGGAACTTTCGTAATTGGCGAAAATGTTTGGGAAAAATATATTAATTATTCTGTTAGTCTACAATGACTGACAATTATTTAATCATATTTGATGAAACATTCTGAAATTTGATCAGAGCAAGGGTCTATTTCACGGAAATCTCCGCGCGTAGTAATATGATCTCATAGCTATAAAAGCGGGCGCCTACAATCCAGCGTTGCACTTCGCTCAACTTGCCCGTTCGTAGTCTCCATGTCGAAAAGAGAAAGCTTTCTACCATTTATTCGAGTTATTTTGTAGATAAGTAACAATGCATGTTGTTTTATTATTCGATTTACAGCAGTTTAATATTTCAATCAATTACAGAGGATTTGGATACGGATGATTTCTGATGAAAATCAAAGTATGGATTGTTTTGGTTCGTCATTTGATGTCCAAGGTGAAGGACGAGTTTGTTTACAGAACTTGACAGAAATGAAGTGGGCTTGTATTTAGGAAAGTTTTGTGAAAATGAAGTAAGCTATAACCATCTGGTGAATATATTGTCTGTTTTAACAGGTCAATAAGTACAGGAAACAACGCGATGACGTCACAAAGACTGGAATCTTGAGAATTTCGCGGTTTTATTCATTGTAAATATTTAGATATTAAAAGTTGAGATTTATATTCTTTCCAACAGGTTTTTTTCTTTTTCACATTTTAGAAAAGAATGAAGTCTGACTCTGAGCAGCTATCAAGTAATCCCCCAAGTTATCCGATAATTTGTCCTTGGATAACATATGGAACTTTAAAATACACTGCATGACTGGTTACCAGAGTGGTTGCCTTATGGTCTCGCTAATTTCTGCTATGATTTTCACAGTGAATTTGGAAATTATTCCAGAAAATTTTGACAAGACAAAAAATTTGAAAAAAGATTCATTAAATCATTTTAGAGAAGTTGAATTAAAACACATGAAAAAGATATGCATTATTGTTTGGCAACCATCCTGGCACCAGTAGATCTATATAAAATTTGGTCAATGTCTATGGTTGAGAAAAATGTATTGATGGAGGGGTTATCTAATGAAAGTTGTTGTGTTTAGGTTAATTAAAGCCTTAATATTGATGCTACAGGTAACAAGGTGGACATGCCAGTCAACAATGAGCAACTGGATTAGATTCCTGATGGAGGTTTTCCAGTAATTTACAATGGCGAAAATAAGTCCAGATGAAAAATTGAAGGCTTTTGTAGCAAGTTTACTAAATTTAAATTTCTGTGTAGGAATGCACATATACATGTAACTGGTGACAAAAATTCTGTGCACAAGAATTATATATTGACTATTGTTCTTTTTATAGTATATTGCTCACTTCCAGTTTTTGGAACAAGATGGTTGCAAGTTCCATGGTTTTGTTCTTTTGAAGGGTAATTTTGCCTTTAGGCACGGTCCATTTGATATTCTGGGGGGGGCTTGGGTTTTTTGTCGGAGCAAGATTATTTTTTTCGCCTCGGACCGGGGCAAAATTATTTTTTTCTTGCAAAGTCGGAGCAAGGAAATTTTTTTTCAACAAAGTGATGTGCATATATATTAAGAATGTTTGTGTTTTATCAATAGATATTATATATATTTTTACTCAAAACTCTAAATATTAATATATACTTTATTTTTATGCAAGTATTCAATTCAATTCTAAAGAGAGAGATAAAAGATTTCTACAATACAATTCTAAATAAACAAGATTTATATAAGGTACATGAATATAAGCGGGTCTTTGACTCTTTGGGGAAAGTCTTGTAGACAAATTTTAAAATGTAGAATTGTAAAATGGTGAATAATTGAAGTTCTCCTTCCAAGCTTACAAGAACATAAAATTGAGACTCAATGGGATACATGCAACATGTATTAATAGTAATACATAAGTATCGTTAACACTTTTGATATCTTCAAATATATGAACTTTGACATTAGCAAGAAATCATTGATAGAAAACTATGGCGAGCGAAGCGAGCCAAAAATTTTTTGAAAGACTGGAAAGTGCGGCGAGCGAAGCGAGCCGGAAAAATTTCACGAATTTTAGCAAAATTTTATGGTAATTCTTCAAATTCAGATTATTTGTAAGAGCAAGATTATTTTTTTCCATCACATCATAAGCAAATTAATTTTTTTCATCAAAATTCAGAGCAAAATTATTTTTTTCGAAAAAAACCCAAGCCCCCCCCAGAATATCAAATGGACCGTGCCTTAGTTTAAACAGTGAACAGACTACATGTTGATTAAAAACTTAATTAAAGGTCCCTGTTTTTGCAGTTTTGAACCATTTTAATGGGTTTTTTTTCCAACCTTCACAGAACTGAACAGTGTTCAATACCCATATATTTTCAAGGAGGAGTGAATGAAACCATTTGATGGGCCACCTTTTCACAAGATAAATATAGAACTTTATTCTTTCCCATGTTTTAGGAATTTGCCAGTTAATTTCTTTATCAGTACTTTTGATTATGGCAATAACATATTGCACTTGTGTGACTTTGTGGAAATGTTGCCGTCAGAGTAAGTTTCTGTTTTTGGCATAAACTTGTAAGGGACAGAATGATTCAAGTATCAAAAATCTTTTCTAATTTTGAAGATTTTTCCATCTATACTCTGTAAGGAAAAATGTTACTTGTGAACATTACTTTCATTACAAATTGGTCATGTATGAATCTTGACAATCTTTCAGAAAGTATATATTGCTGTGTTTTCTTTGAGGGAGGGGGTTGATGAATGATTCGCTTGATTATTCAGTCGTTTCAGACAACAGAGACATTGTGAAGAAAAGATGATCTTGTGGAAAAAAAAACAGATCCTACAAAGCAAGTGCAGTATACCATATCTGTTAGATAGTACATTTAGTAAAGATTATTCATCTTTATGAAAATAGGTATTCTCTTGCTATTGAAGTGAAGAACTGAATTAAGATAATTATTGAAGAGAAGAACAAACTAACACAAAAAACAAACAAAATTTTCGTGGAAAATATACATGTAAAAAGTATACCGGCAGATGGCAAATGCATTTTTAAAGTCATTATCTTGCTTTTTGACATTAATCATGTTCATATCATGAAAGCTATTCTACATCACATACTCTCAAGGGGGAGCTTCAGAATCGAGTGTCATTTTTGCCTTGGTATGTATGACTAAGAAGTTGTACCAGATACTCAATCCATACAATTTATTCAACATATGACGATGCCTGAAAGTTGAATTGACACAGTTTTATCGGTATGCAAAGAAAATACATTTTTTAATGTTATTTGTTTCATCGTTGGCTTTGCACTCTCCATGACTTGTCTTATGACAGTTCTCTCTCGGGTTCTATTTAAAGTTGAGTATTAAATTTGCTTAAGACAGCAGACAAGATGTACAAGAAGCCCACCAGTCCATAGATTTCAACAATTTGTAAGTTGATCTGATATTGCCTTTAAAAAGTATCATTTCAAAAAGTTGCCAGATTGTCCATACTTTTTTAGCTGAATAGAATAACTAAATAACACAATGAGAAACAACAGTCACTGCACAGGTAGTAATTGTAGTGTTAGTAAACCTAATGCAGTAACCAATATTCCTGAGGCCTTTTCAGCAATCATGGTAAAATAATCTGCTTTATACTCGATTTCATTCATTGCCTATTCCAACCGTGTCCCTTTTTGGAAAAAAAGGTAAAACTTGAAGTGACTGTCAGAGACTGAAGATGTTAAGAAGTTTGTGTCAAGCTGACATCTACCTAATCCACCAACAGATGGAAGTATGTTTTACTTAATTTTTATTTGAAAGATAAAGCCAAGCCATGTCATTTTAATGATGTCAAATTTGAAATTTGAAAACGCACAATTTTCTTCATACATACTTGCTTTGCAACGCATCATAACTAAGCAGTTTTCAGGTCTCTTCCTGGTCCTGGATAATATCCCCTTCCTTAGAGGTCTGACCAGGATAATATCTCCTCTCCCAGAGGTCTGACCAGGATAATATCTCCTCTCCCAGAGGTCTGACCAGGATAATATCTCCTCTCCCAGAGGTCTGACCAGGATAATATCTCCTCTCCCAGAGGTCTGACCAGGATAATATCTCCTCTCCCAGAGGTCTGACCAGGATAATATCTCCTCTCCCAGAGGTCTGACCAGGATAATGTCTCCTCTCCCAGAGGTCTGACCAGGATAATGTCTCCTCTCCCAGAGGTCTGACCAGGATAATATCCCCTTCCTTAGAGGTCTGACCAGGATAATATCTCCTCTCCCAGAGGTCTGACCAGGATAATGTCTCCTCTCCCAGAGGTCTGACCAGGATAATGTCTCCTCTCCCAGAGGTCTGACCAGGATAATGTCTCCTCTCCCAGAGGTCTGATCAGGATAATGTCTCCTCTCCTAGAGGTCTGACCAGGATAATGTCTCCTCTCCCAGAGGTCTGACCAGGATAATGTCTCCTCTCCCAGAGGTCTGACCAGGATAATGTCTCCTCTCCTAGAGGTCTGACCAGGATAATATCCCCTCTCCTAGAGGTCTGACCATGGTGTACATGAAAGGCCATAAAGTCGTAAACCAACAGAGAGGAAAGAAACCTCATTAAATGTGACATTTGCGTCTCGTAAATTCCTACATCCGTACATTTGAGAAAGAACAAAAATAAGGTAAAAGACATGTTCTGTCTGATATGAATTTCAGAAGAGACTAAGTTACTTGAGATATAACAGTATTTTTAAAGAAGTAAGACTGAATAGTTTTGTATATTAATTTGATAAATGGTTAATCTTGCAGAAAGTGCAATTCATTACTGTACGTGTAATTTTGATGAAACCTACATGTGTTTTCTAGAGATAGATTCATAATCACAAGAAACTTGAATAACCTGTTAAAAGCTGATGTGAAATTAATTATGTATAAATTTTACTAAAAGAATTTGATAAGCTAGTATGCAGTTTTCCATGTTTTGCTGCTTAACAAACTGTTTCAGAGAGAGATTTTACTTCTGCCTTTGACCCTTGTCTCTTGACTTGAAGAAAAAGTGCTGTATAAAGAAAGAAAAAAAGGTTTAGAACCATGTAAGGTACCAAGCACCTTTTGAAGTCAACAATGAAGGTTTTACATTTCTATACAAATGCTGTAGAATTCTAATATTATAATGTTTGTCAAAAATTTATTTAAAGATTTTTAGAAAAAAAGAAAAACCATGGCATGTAAGTGAATGTGATAAAAAAATTAATGAAGAAGAGGGTACATGCATTCAGAAATTAAAGTAAAAACACCATTTCTGTTGCCTTGTTTTCCTAACAATTAAGTTGTAGACACAAAAGCTGCCCTTGAAAAGCCGATTCCAGACAGTATTGAAAACGAATTTGAAAAGAAGTGTCCTCAAGAAAAAAATGTTGAACTTTATCCTTCTATCTAAGGTAACAATGTTTGTGTGGTAAGTGATTTAGTATAAAGGTGTGATATTATTAAGCTAAATTAAATACGATATAAAAGTAGATTGAAAAAGTTACAAAAATGGATCAATTTAGAAGATTAATCATTAAGATCCTAATAGTTAAAACTTTGTAAAGCATCAGTCATCTCGTGAATGTCCGGTTTCCTTGTGCTCTAAAGTAGTACATGTATTGAAAATTTTAAGGTAAAACTTTTTAGAAAAATAAAAGTACTTGAAGTGAAATTCATTCCAATTTTGCCTTGTTTGTCTCTTAATGAAAGTTGTTTCAGTGGGAGGAAAAGATATAATGACCCTGAACCTGGGGAGTCTCAAAGAGTTTCTTCTCAGTCTGTTAGCTTCTCTTGTGATTTCCACTAAAGGGTAATTTTAAAATCGAAATGTATCTTTTATTTTCATTGTTGCATCATCTACATATATGTATGAAGACTGATTTCAGTAAGTTAGAAAAGTTAGCAGAAAGCATTACATGTATGATCATAATGATTATGAATTTTAGGACTATGTTTGTTGCTTTTAATGATTTGCGTTACAGACCTCTGGAAAGTCCAGTTAAATTGGGAGTTCTTTGTTAAGTATGGAAGATTGTACAGTTCAGAGGTGAATGTAAAACATCATGATCTTTGAGATGAGAAGTTAAATTTATTGATATCTAGAGTATTAATTTTCAAGACTTTTCAAGGGAGTTTCATTTGAGATTTCTATGAAGTCAAATTTTAGAGTGCGTAAGAAAATTATTTTTCAATCGATAACATTGTACACTATTTACGGCATCAGATTTTGAATGTGAAGTAATACAGTTATTGTCAATAAATAGATAAGTTTAATCGTTTAAAGATTTTGCCTTGCTTTGTCGCTCATTGAAAGCTTTTTCAGACGGAGAAAATGCATTTTGTTACCAAGATCCCTTGTATTAAAAAAGAAAATGGTTTTGAACAATGTAATCCCTCCGAGTCTGAGAGGTAACCTGCACACAGTAATTTGTGAAGGGTAAATATATCAATGTTTCAGTAATCTTAAAGTTTTTCACAACTTATATATTGCAAAACTAAATGTAGATACATGTTAAACTATTTTAAAATGTTGTCAAAATTTATCTGAGAAGTTCTGTAATCAAAATTTCACATGAGCTTTTCTGCTTTGTTTTCTTAATAATTAAGTTGCAGACTTCAAGTATCTCGTGAGTACCAAGTCCCTTCTATTGCGAGTCTTAATATTGTTCAAAACAGATTGAATTGAAAAGTAAAAGGTAAACTTGATGACTTTAGAAAATGGAAAATCACATAATTAAAATGAATTGAATAAGGTTACTTGCTTTTATGTTTTGCCTTGCTTTGTCAAAAGAAAGGAAAAAAGAGATTCTAGGAAATGTTTTTCTTCCATTAGGTATATGTACCGTAACTAAGCTCCTTTCGTAGTCTTGTAATAATTATCTTCCGACTATTTTGCGAATTCACTCGGCATAATGTTGTTGCCATGTTTTCCTAATGATTGCGTTACAGACTCGAAAGAAGATCTTGAAAGTCCAGTTCTTTGATTATCGAAGATTTAGAAATTTGGCTATCCTCTTAAAGGTAAACATATACCTGGTTATTTGTGAGAGATGAATTATATGAATGTGCATGGAAAATCTGCTAGAGTTTTTCTCTAGTCATTTTGTACTAAAAGATTTTATTAAGAAAAGCCAATACTGATGTTAAAATCGAGATTGATCAGATAAGAATTTCATTGAAAGTATTTTTGTTGCTTTGTTTTGCTTACCTGATTAAGTTCCAGATTAAAGCTTCCTATTAATGTCCAGTTCCCTCGAGAGTTCCCAGTGAACAAGTTTATGGTAAACAATACTTTTGAAAAAAGCACATGTATACATTTGTGTACTTTCCATTTTGTTTAATAATTTTTCCAGTGCCTTTGAATTTAGTTACTTACTGCATGAGATAAGTGTATCCTTGAATAAACAGTGAGATGTTGTAGTTGGATTAAAATCATTTTATTCAAGCTTTTTTCGTACTTAAATTCTCATAAATAGCAATGTACATGTATAATGATCTTTACTTCATAGTGTTGAACATTTTTTTTGTCTACCTTTTGCCATCAAATTGCCGTTAACAAACATGTTTGTACCCTTCTGAGGTGTTCAGTTTTAGATTCCCTTATATGCTGTTGTATAAAAACTGCTATTTTTCACACCTTTCGTAAGCTTGTTGAAACACATTCAATACTAGTAATTAAACTTTGTATGTATAACTAGAATTATTGCAAAATTACCGTAACATTCTGATTTAAGAATTTCGCTGAACGGGTTTAATTCAAAAAGTATTCTGCTTTTTTTTCCAATGTATCTTTTTAAATTATCCCTTTGTATTTAATACTATCATAGACATATTTATCTTTATTTTCCAGTAGAAGCACTCTTGTCTCTTTAACAATGCTTAGTTTAACGGTATATCAGTTTTCGTCTATGCTGAATACTTGTATAAAATTCATAAGAATCATAATATTGTTGCATGGTGATTCAAGTAGCCATGTTTTAACACATGCTATGCATTTCAGTTTCATTAAAGGTATCCCTGTCATTTAATGGCCAGTCTATCTATTCTGTCATACCAAGGTATAGAGTAACATAGTAATTAGTACATGTATTTGATTTTAAATAGTAAACTTCTTTAAAAGAAAATTTGAAGATTTTTTTATCGTGCTATGTTGCTAACAAAAAGCTGTTTCAGAGTGGGAGAAACATTACGAGCCCCTGATCCCTTAGCCTTGAAGAAAAGTGTATAGTAAAGAACAAGAAGTTATGGAATCTCTACTTGGGTATCAAAAGTTCCTCTTGAATAACTTAAGATCGTTCAAATACATTTTCCAACACTTGTGACTTGGCTAAGTTTACAAAGCCAACTGAAATAAAAGATTAGAAGAGAAAATTTAGTCATTTGTGAAGGATAAAAATATGAAAATTTATAAATACATGTTGTAATCACACATCTGATCTTGGATGGTACAAAAATTTCACATTAAGCTTTGTTGCCATGTTTCCTAACTATTACGTTACAGACTACAAGTATCTTGTGAGTACTCAGTCTCATTGTTATCCTAATTTGATATTTTGGTACAGATTGAGCCGTAAAGTAATCTTAATCTTTTGAAGATATGTTAAGCTTTCCCTGCTTTGTTAAAAGTAAACCTGTTTCAGAGGAAGATCAAATTAAATCTGATCCTTGAATTTGAGATAAGGCTTTGAATGTAACTTTAGTTTGTAAGTTACATACATGTATTTCTTCGGTGTGTTCTCTTTCTAATCCTCATTTAACTAGTGGAATATGACCATCTTGTGACCATTTTACGGTCAGTCCGCATTTTTCTTTGCCATGTTTTCCTAATGATTGTGTTACAGACTTGACAGTAGCTATTGAAAATCCAGCTCTGTTTGGAGTTCTTGATTGCTTTTTGAAGATTTCTTTGAGAGTTAAACAACTGTTTCTTGTGAGAGGTAATTGTGAAAGATCTTAAGTTTTTCATAAGAAGAGCCAATACTGACTTGAAATTCAGGTTAGTTGTTCATCATGTTCATTATGATTAAATCAAAAACTCAGTTTTGTCACCTTGTTCTCCCAGCAATTAAGTTGCAGGCTTAAAGTATCTCATGAATGTCCAGTTCCCTCCAGAGTCCCAAGAAAGTACTGAACAAGATTAAGGTAAACAATGATAAAGTTTATCAATTTGAAAGAACTGAATGAATTTTTATTGTATCATGTTTGTTTTGCTTTGTCTCTTAACAAAATTGTTTCAGAGGTAATAAAATATTGACCCTGATCTTGGAAGTATCAAAAGAGAATGGCTTTCCTTTGTAAGGTCGTATAAGTTCAAACTATAGTGATAAGTGGCAATTATTATAAAATGCTCTTGCATGTCAAATTTTTGTCTTGGTTTTGAGTTTACAAAATTATTTTGTTGCCTTGTTTTCCTAACAATTGCGTTTCAGAATTGACAGTAGGTCTTGAAATCTTTGGAGTTCTTATTTGAGTATTGAAGATTCTCGTGAATAGAGATTGAAGGTAAATATTGGTGCTTAATTCATTTGCTGTTATTGTTGAATACTTTGATGAAAAGAAGTTTTAGTTGAATTGAAGATTCTCAGTTTCCTTTAGTAAATGATAAGCATTCCCCAGTGTAGAATTATCATGTCAAATATAAAAAAGCATTCAAAATCATTTTGATTTCTTTGCAAACAAAAAGTTGCATGTAATTAGGATATTTTTTAATTAAACATCTTTGTAGAAATTGCATATATATCCATGTTGCCTTGTTTTCTAAACAATTAAGTTGTAGACCCAGTTCCCTTGGGAGTTCTTAGTTGGGTATTTTAGTATTAGTGCTGTTTGAGAAAAGGTAAACATTGTTGTTTTCAAAGAAAAGATTTAGAAGAATTTTTTTGTCCTTCAAGAACACTTTACATTTCTTTAAATTTATGGATGAAAACTAGCCAAGTGAGATATGTTACAATTCAATGGTGAAATCACAAAAGTAAAATGTTTAATTAATTTCTTTTATAAATATGAATCAAGAAAGTGTAATTGAATTATCTTCAAGTTTGCCATGCTCTGTTAGATAAAGCTTTTTCAGAGAGAAGAAAGAAATATGTGACCCTAATCCCCCGACTTATAAAGATCGTTGTAAGGAAAAGTTCATATGGAATATTTCTGTAAGATAACAAACATGTAGTACTGTCTTTTGGAATATGGTCATATCGTGATATTCAACCCTTTGAATTAATGTTTCAATTATCTTATGAAATAAGTTTGACTTAGTCGAGTTCTAAAGTACTGATGTAGTGTTCATTGATTTGATGTATACAGTATATGATTACCTATTAGACTCTTTAATGCCAAACTTCTAGTATATCTAGAATTTCAAAATTGAATATACATGTATATTTTCCTTTATGCATAATCTTGCCAGTACCTTTGAAGTTAGTATGTTACTTACTGCACGAAATATCCATCAATAAACAGTGGGGTGGTACTTCTATTTGAATTTTTACCATCAAATTGCCATGTGCCCTCCTGATGTGCTTTGTCTGGTTTTTGCGGTGTTTCCTTTTTTATGCTGTTGTATAAAAACTATTATATTGCACACCTATTTTAAGTAGGGTATAATCTTTTTCAGTACATGTAATCTTAACTTAATACTTGTATATATAACTGGGTAAGTTGCATTAAAGTAACATTTCTTACCTCCTATTAAGGACATATCCGGCACCCAAAATTTTGAGTCTTCACATCGAAGAGTTCCCCTAACTCTAAATACATATAAAATAATTTAGAAATAATGTTTGTTTATATTACATTGCGACTGACATGTTGTACCTTTTATTCCTGCTTGATAACAGTGCATTGTTTTTGCAATATTTGTTTTTGATTATAGTATTGATAAAGTACAATTATATTACATAAAAGTACTGAGTTTTCTGAAATGAGAAATGTCTAACAAACAGTTGTTATTCGGAAGTATTCTGTATTTCTGACTCACAAGAAAGATAACTTTGATTTGCATTATGATGTTCTTTAGAATACTTGATGTCATTTTACAGGAGGTTTCAATTTCTTCGCTGCAGTCAATCAGTAGTATATCCAATATATTGTATTCTTAATATGAAGGAAAATTATCCATCAATGAAAAAGATAGTTCTGTGGTTGAACTAGCTAGTCTGTTTCAATTTTCACTATTTACACACTATTTCTTATACATACATCTATCAGTAAGCTCTTAGTAGAAGTACAAATTTTTTCTCTGTGTTGAATACGTGTATAAAGTATGTAAGAATTGTAATTTTATGCATGGTGATTCAAGTAGCCATGCTTTAACACGTGCTATACATTTCAATTTCTTCATAGGATAACCTGCGAAGTTATGGCCAGTCTATTCGTTCTGATGTACTGAGGTATAGAATAACATAACTTTTATGGGTTAAAGAAAATTAAGTCATTGATAGAAGATGGGTTTTATTGTTTAGAAGCATTGTCATGCTATGTTGCTAACAAAAGCTTTTTCAGAATGGGAAAAACATTATGATCCCCTGATCCCTTGGTCTTGAAGAAAAGTGTCTAGTGATGGAATGTGTGTATGTGAGGTAACCAAGTTTCTTGCATATTATTACTAAAGATTGCTCAGATACAAACATTCAAAATGATGATTGTTTTAAAAATAAGAAAGTCTGTTATACTTTCTTTAGCAAATTTTAGATTTTAAAATAGAAATAGTGGGCATTTTAGTATTTTACACAATTGGAAGGTTTATTTTTTTGTTCAAAATCACTAATATATATATTGACTTACACAACAAATTGCTATAATCTGCAAGTTGGGTTTCAGTGTATCCCTGATGATTCTGTGATTATCTAATTCTTTATGACGGATAAAGAGCTGGTAAGAGATATAAACATTGTACATATACGTGTAATATTTTGTATGCGAAGTTGTTCATATCTAGATTTTTTATTTAGTCTCATGATCACATCTTTCCTCTAAATATTTCTAGTTGTTTAAACTTTCTATTTGCATTTGTGTCTTGCTTAGAGGTCTTTTTCAGCAATGTTGTATAGCTGAAGTCAAGTTTGGGAAGTTGGTTTTCTATACAAAGCTTACAGATTTGCGTTATTGAAGAACGATCAGGTTTCCTACTGGTATTTGTTTGGTATGCATATGAATTTACGTATTGTTGTTACCTTTGAATTAATTCACTTTCCGCATGATACATACTTCATTACTTTAATAAAATATTGGGGATTAAGGCTTGATGATTCACAGTTAGACTTGAATTAACATTGAATCCAATTTATTCCAACAACAAAGTTTAGTATTAACACTTCTCTATCAAGCTTCCGTTCTTGTCACTATCAGAATACTATGATGTCAAATGGTGTTTAGTTGTCATATATACTCATTTTACACAGTTATTTTGCACACCTGTTGTAAGTAGGGTTGAGTTTTAGACACATATGCAGTATTCCATACTTACATGACAGTTTGAACAACTTAAATTTCTTTTATTTGAAATTGGTACCTTCCTGCTCTGTTATTATATAACTGAATTGTTTTACAGCAGATACTTTTCACAATTTATTGTTATGTGTTTTTGGTATTTGAATGCATGTAAAAGTTCTTGAAATAACTAAGCATTTATTAGCTATTTTCTGTATAGATTGTGTGCATTAATTTTGGGGACAGATGTAATTTTGTACAGTGTATCCATCCTTTAACATGTGCTTTGCATTTTAATTTCATAGTAGGAGCTGATGAATTGTGGTATAGAGTAAGCCCAGATATTTTAATATAATTTATCTTTAGTTCATCTTTAATTAGAGGCATTTTATTACAAGCTTTCGCTAAGAGTCCTGAAGGATTGATCATGACTTGTCTGGCTGATTGTTTTTTCCCTCCTTTCAGCAGGTTTCTTACCTTTGTTAGAGTATCAAGTTGTAATGTGAAAGATGGCAAACTCCACAGTCTGACTATGATGTCACAGCACCAAGATTGTTTAAAATGAAGTTTCATTAGTTCAAGCCAAGTTTGTATTCGGATGATTACAGGTTTATCGATTCATTTTTCTCATTTCCTTTTCAATGTTGACAGTATTAATCATTTTCACACCCTCTTTACATTGTATGAGTGAGATGATAAGGAGATGTTTTACAGTCAAATTTTGAAGAGAAAACTACCATTTTCACGCTGAAGCCAAAATGTTTCTACTTTGACACTCATCCTATATTGTACTGATTAAAATATTTTTGAGTTGAGTCAAATTAAAAGATGTACATGCTGTTTATTTGAATTCTGCAAGATAGAATGAAGAACAATTGTATACCACCCTTGGGAGGTTTTGATGAAGAATTGTGTTGTAAAGTTGATCATGGAAGTGAAACAAGTCCATTAGACCATATTCCGAAACAAGCTGGTGACCCAGTTCCAAGATGTATCAGTATTACAGAAAACAGTATGAAGTTTTCTTCCTCTTTTGTAGACGTAATATTACAACTTACATTGACCGCATTTCAATTTTATTTTGTTATAATCAAGAAGAGAAAAGAATTTGCAGTAGTGATTGGCATCTTTTGTTATTGGTATCATGGAAGATTTTTGCCCTTACATTCTTTCTTGCAGATAAATAGACTGGCTTTTTTAGTATTGGATTTCATTAGGAGAGCACTAAAAAATTGAAGAAACTATTTGATGCACAATCAGCATTCCATACTTACATTACAGTTATTTTGAACAGTTTCCATTTCTTTTGTCTAATATTGGTACCACTGTGTTACACGATATAAATGACTGATATGCATATTTAAAGTTCTTGAAATGCTTTATTAGCTATTTTCTGCATAGAATGTGTGTATGAATCATGAGGGAGATGTGGTATATCCATCCTATAACATGGACTTCGCATTCTAATTTCATCATAACCTGGGAAGTAGTGGATGAATCCTGGAATAGATTAAGCTCAGAAATTTTAAATATTATATAATTTAATCTTTGGTCCATCTTTTATCAGGCATTTGATTACGAGCTATCTGAAAGAGCCCTGACTTGTTCACGACTTGTTTACATTATTATTGAATTTCCATTAAGAATTTTCTTTTTTTCACCAGGGAAGTAATTTCCTTATTGAAATAAACTGCCTGTCTTTTTCCTTCTCACAACAGATTTCTTGCCTTGTGTCAGATATCAAGATCATTGGGGAACTTCTAAGTCCGACTTTGTGATGTCAAAGCACCAAGATTGTTTAAAATGAGGGTCATTAGTTCCAAACCAAGTCTGTATTGGGATGATTCAGCTATAAGTGATTTAGCTTTATGTATTCATTTTTTGAATTTCCCTTTTCAATGTTGACACTAATTTTCACTCTGAGTCTCTTTACATGGTACAAGTGAACTGATAATTGAATTTTGAACATCTAATGCATCTAATTTAACACTTCATCACTCCTTATTGTACTGAATCATATATTTTGAGTCGAATTTCAGATAAATATTAATTTATAGATGTGTAAGCTTATACCATTGTGAACAAGAAATTGTTTACTGGCTGCAATTTATTTGATTTTACCAACCTAGGGAGGTCTTGATAAAGAAAAGTCGATCATGGAAGTGAAACAAGTCCATTAGACCACATTCCCAAACCAGCTGGTGACCCATTCCTAGATGTTTCAGTATTGCAGAAAACCGTATGAATGTCTAGATGCATCAGTATTGCAGAAAACCGTATGAATGTCTCTTCCTTTTTTGTAGACGTAAAATTTCAACCTATATTTGTGATAACATTTGCCCGTATTTCAATTTTATTTTGTAATATTCAACAAAAGATTTTGCAGATAATTTTTGGTTTCTGTTGTTAAAGATTGTTGTTATTGGTATAAAGAAGATTTTTACCCTAACATACTTTCTTGCAGATAAATAGACTGACCCGTTTAGTATTGGAAGTCCAATTGAAATTTCATTTAGAGAGCACTGAAAAAAAAGAGGGTGTTTCTGATGTAGAGTTAATTAGATATTAGTGTAAACTTTTACTGATTTAGGGTTGTTGTTAAAAAAAAACTATTTTCTAAATCATTCCTGTTGTAAAAAAGACTAGATTTTAATTCATTTCCAATTCAGGCGCTTCTAGCTGTGTTAAATTGAGTAACTCCTAGCAACAGAAAATTGACATGAAATATTGAGAGAGAGATGTTAATCTTGAATTTGAATGGAAAATTCTTCATTAGTGTGTGATGCAAAGATTCAGAATGCTGACAGACTCCATACTTCTGGTAGTATTGTAACCTCTTTTCTCATTTTCTGATGAATCCAACTTCAATTTTAAGGGAACAGGTAATGGGGTGCAAATATTGCAATCAAGACTACAAGAAGCTTAGTACACGATCATTTTCAGTTAAATTTGCAGTGCATTTGTTGAAATTTTTGAATTCTAGACAGATGTGACCTCCATCAGCAGATAAGTATAGGCGTTCAAAACTCTACAAGTTCTTGGTGGTAGTATACATTTGCTTATATTCATAGTCAGTGACATGCTAGGTCATGGTGATTCAAGTAGCCATGTGTTGGGTCTACCCTTGGAAACAGGTTAACTTGTTTCATGTTGCTGTTGGTGATCTAGTTTTGAATCGTATGTTTGATATTACTTTTGGTAGGTGGACTGTATGTATATTTAGGTCCTGTTTTCCTGTGTAAAAGATCTGGAGGGAATTTAGTCCGGTGTCAACAAAGGGAAAAAAAGTTGAGCGAAGTGCCAAATGAAGATGAGGAAATGTGAAATAATTGACTTTACCAAATGAACATTGTGTGGATATGAGTGACTATAAATTGAATGTTTGTTTGCTAAAATGAATTTACTTTCAGAACCATGCCAACATCTGAGGGAAAGTAGGTGTATATACCTAGCAAGATAAATATGTAGTACAGATAAATATGTACAAGCAAGTGTGTGGAATCATATTTGGCATCAAAATTTGGCATGGTCATTGAGTGAGTAAACACTTGCCAGCTGGTCAGAGCCTAGGATAAATCTCACCATGCACTAAACTGAAGTGTAGGGTGACCTGCTCGCAGCAATATATTTGACCTTTTTTGGCATTAAAATAAGTAATGCAAAAAAAGTTAAGAAAATAAAAGCTAAATTAACAATTAAACCAATATCGAAGCTATATATTTATTTGACATTTTGGCCATAAAAATGTAAGTAAAAGTAGGAAATTGTGAAATATTTTAAAGGACTACATAATGGAAATTATTTAAAACAGTTTAAAAAAGATCAAAGTAAAAATGAGTGAAAATAAAAATAAATTACATGTACAATATGTTTAAGCTCGCTAACTTAATTTCTCTAAATCAGAAAGAAAGAACTTTGTGATCAAGATTAAGATGCTAATCTGTACCTTAACGATCTGATATGAAGTTCCAAGATTTCAAAATGAATTGATGCCGATTTAAAAAAAAAAAAAAGATGTAAATTATAAAAGGGAGTGGGATCTTAAAAGATGAAATCATCATGCTTTATGATATATACTTAACAAGGGATGTCAATATTGGATGTAATGTAATCATAATTTCATTTCAAATGTATCGAGTTCTTTGGCAAATATTTTGTGACTTTATAAAGTGCTTTTCTTATTTCATTGTAATGTATAAAACCTTAAACAATTTAAAAACATTAAAATATCTAAAACCTATACATCAGTCTTGTTGTTATCTTGCCTTTGCAATGTGCATCTCTGTTTGTCTGCAAGACTATTGGGCTCATGATTTGATCATACCTCTGGAGTCGGTCGAGGGCCATACATGTATATTCAAAGGATAATTTCAATGGAAACTTAGGAGCTTTTTGTCTAAGCGCAACCTCAGTTTCCGTCATAGCGTGTGGGGAGAAACTCGTGGTGTATTTTCTACTGGCCATCCAAAAATAAAGCAGGTGTATTGAAATGAAACATACATTTGTTGAATCCTACCTGAAAATGTGAAAATTAATTCACTTAAACTATGTTCAAAACAAATATAGTAGAATCATGGCGGATGCTGCAGAGATTACAACTGGTAGATAACACGGCATAAACATGGTTTAAATGGATTATTTTTCACATTCTACAAATGATGTTTCATTTCAATACACATACATTATTTTTGACAGGCAGTGGAAAATACACCGATAATGGAAAGATATACACAACGAGCTCTGATCGTCGATTTCCTTTAGGATGCACGCATTTGAAACTGAGGTTGTGCTTAAATAAAAATTCTAATATGACTTGATTCTTTTTCCCTATTAAGACAACAGACGCGAGCCGGGCTCTATTCTCCACCTACCCATTTTCTGAAAGCAGATAAACCGGCAGGAACTTGTTTTTACCAAGAATCGATTTTGTCGTCTGTGTTTCATTGTTCATCAAAAGGTCTAAGTTTGGTCATCATTAGAATAGAAATAAAAAATGACAAGCCGGGCTCTATTGTCTCATATGATGCCCTCGCGTCCTCAGCCAATCACATTTATCACCTCGCCGCTCACGCGGCTCGGAAATGTAATGTGATGCGCTTAGGACGCTCGGGCATTATGAGACAATAGAGCCCGTCTTGTCATTTTTTATTTCTTAAGTAAAGAAGCTCCTCAATTTCCATTGAAATTATTCAAAGGACTAGATTTCATCTGAAAAACAAATTCTTGGGAGTCCTTATTGCAACAATGTGCAACCAACTTGGAGCAACAATTTAATCATGGAACTTGGTACACAAAGGAAGGAACTGATATTCCATGAGACCCTCTTTACACAGTTAAGTCTACAATTCTGTAGATCTACAAAAAAGCCGATCGATCACAAATGACATTGGAAGTCCTACATCACACAGATAAAACACAATGGGAGTCCTAACGAAGGACTACAATTCTGTATTCTGAAAGTGGTCACTTATAGCATCTCCGGCTACAATTGATCGCCACTTTGGTACTATTCACAGCACTTTTTTCTGTTCAAACGTGTTTATTTTGAACCACTGTACCTGAACTTTCTGAACAGTTAAAAATTAAATGAAATTTGTTAAAGCAATGATTATTACACTGAATGAACAAATCTGAAGTGGCGATTATTTTGTATCCTGACTTGAAAGAGTGTGTAAAATAAATGCGTATTGTTCTTGCATGGAACTTGGAAGAGATTGAAATAAAATGAAAATCCAATTTTGATCTGCTTCAGCTTAGGGAGTAACCATTTGATTTCGGGGGGGGGGGCATGCTAAAGCCCTCCCCGAAATAAACTGGCTTTGGAAAAAATCTATGGTAAAAGTCCTACCAGGTATACTCCATTGAAAATCAAATGGTTAATTCCTTATTGGATTTAGACGACCAAGGGCGTAGCCATGACATGCCAGAATCTAGAGATATTTTCCAAAGGGGCAAATTAAATGTGAAAATTTGAATATTGAAATTTTTGACGAAGTTGTATCCTGTCGGAACTCGACCCAAGTTTTTCTAGATTCATGGTTGATGCGCTTGGCAAGGACTATACACTTCATCACACGGAAGTCTATCTTGTATGTATGATATTGTGAAGATCATGATCGGAAGAAATCTCGCGCATTTGTATTTGAATAAGAAGACCGTACAAACGCGCAAGACCGACACAGACATCACTCAATAAAAGGGAGGACTTGATAGGCTTTACCTGTTGTCCAATCCCCTTTCAAATCAATTAAATAAAAGCTGGAGACAAACTACACGGAGATGGTCGGCCAGGTACAATACGTACATGTATTGAAAAAAATCCTACACTCGTTTCTATGGGGTACAGTTTTGCTATTTATTACAAAAAGAGATATCACCATAATGATATATATTACCCATTCGCAATAGGAGATATCTCTAATTGAATAGGTAAGGTGATATCACCTATTCAGTAGGTGATATCTCTTTCATATGGTGATATCTATAATAATCTAATGAATTGGTAATGATATGGTGATATCTCTGATAATATCCAATTGGTGATATCACCAATTCAGAATGAATGAGTGATATCACTATAATGATTTAGAGATAACACCTATTCGTTATGGAGATTTCGTTCTGAATTGGTGATATCACTATATCGAATAGTTGATATCACCTATTCCAGTATTCTGAATATAATTACCAAATTATCATTAAAGTGGATATGGAGATATCTCCAATTTGATATGAAGATACACAGCCTATAGGGCACTTTTTTGATGAATTTCTGCCAAAGTTCAGATACTAATTGCTTATGACAATAGGAAAAAACCTTTTTGATTTATAGGTCAAGGTAGCATTTGAATTGGTCAATATCCTTGAAAAGATTTTGAGGTGGCAATTTCATACAGTCGGTACAAGTCATGTAGGGCGAGGGGATGCCAGGTTATGCATTGCTGTGTTACTAGTATCCAGGGAAAATTAGAAATGGTAAAAATCCATGTATACAGCCTAGAGGTCACCGTTTTGATTTGAGCTTGACCAAACTTCATATGCTCATTGTTGATGACAAGAGAAAGAACCTAAGTGATACTCAAGGTCAGTTTAGAAATTGTTAGAATCATTGTATACAGTCTAGAGGATATAGTTTTGAATGGATCTTAACCAAACTTCATACACTTGAACATTGCTTATGACAAGAGGAAGAACCCTATTGATTTTCAAGATCAAAAGTCAAGGTCACAGACTGAAAATGGTGAAAATCATTGTATACAGCCAAGAGGGTACAGTTTGACCAAATTTCATATACTCGTTGATGACAAGAGGAAGAGCCCTGTTGATTTTCAAGGTCAAGGTCACAGATTAAAAATTGTTAAAACCCTTGTATACAGCCTAGAGGGCAGTTTTGATTGGAGCTTGGCTTAAACTTCATATTCTAATTGCTGATGACGAAAGGAAGAACCCTATGGGTTTTCAAGGTCACAGATTAGAAATGGTAAAAATCCTTATTTTCAAATTAGAAGGCTGACTCCTGCAATGCTAGTCCGACTTGCAGACCTACGACGGTGTTATCTGTTTTTTCGCCTTCGGTCTGACTGCTATGCATAGGCAAATCTTGAGAATTTCTGTGCAAAAAAATTTTTGGCGAATCGTCCTGTTTTTTGACAAATTCCAGTCTCTTCAACCAAAAGATAAGTCATCCAGTCCTCCTGCACCTAAAAAATCCCCTCTAGGCCTGGTTTCACCTCTGTGCGCCTGACAAAATGTCGTTGATCACAGGAAAATTGGAAGAGAAGAAGAGGTGAAACCAGGCTTTGAGGGGATTTTTTAGGGGCAGGAGGACTGGGTGAGTTATTATTTGGTTGAGGAGAACGGAATTTGTCCCAAAAAAAAAGAGGACGACTTGCAGACATTTTTTTCGCACAGAAATTCTCAAGTTTTGTCTATGCATATAGCAGTCAGACCGAAGACGAAAAAACAAAAAAAAAAAACAGATGACACCGTGTAGGTCTGCAAGTCGGACTATTGCAATGCTAGGGGATGCTACGCTTTATGTTGTAGGGCTTTGCACCTTCCTCAAAATATAGTGCTGTGTCTAGTTCAAGAATTTGCTGTCTACCACATACAAAATGCAAGAACAAGAATGTCCTCCTTCTTGAAAACAGTTTCAATTTCATATAAAATAGATGCATCACATAAAATCAACTATCATTCTTGTTTTCACTGCACATTGGTGGCGTAATAATATATTACTTTTCAGTTTATGACAATTTTATTAAAGATAACTCAAAAATTGCATAAAAGTTATAGAGTTGTCTTTCTTATGTCAATGTGTTTTTAAACAGTTTGTGTTGTTTATAGAGCACATGGAAAAATATTACAAGCTTCTAATTCTGCATCCTCATTATCCTGTGTTAAAAAATAATCATCATTGCCTTACGATAAAATTATTCAACATTTTAATATCTGCTGACAAATTTTGAGTAGAAGTATCTATCAGGGAGGAGGGAGGAAAGGGAAGGGTGAAAATGAGGTGAGGGAGGTATCCTCCTGTCTGCCCCCCGTATATATCCTAAACCCTACATTAGAATTTGATTATATTTCACACCAATATGTTCGTCATGATAGACTTGTTGGGACAAAGGTAACTTAAAGTCAATCATCAGAGTTCAAGGCCATTTTCAAGCTAAACTTTAATAGCTATTTTATCCCCTCGCAATATACCTATAATTACTTATGCCCGTTTGTGTGGGTACTATTCTCTCGTAGTATTGCTTTTGGAAGGAATAGTGCCCGACCGCCAGCGAGGGCACCTTTTACCTTCCAAAAGCAACACTATGAGAGAAAAGTACCCACACGAACGGGCAATTAATAGGTTTAGTGCATAACATGACCTCGACAATAATTTAATAGGACAGAGTACAGTGGCGACACCTATATACAGCGCATTACTCTCCAAGCGACGTAACTCTGTATTTTAAGCAAAAGGCAATAGTGCCCGGTCGCTGGGCACTATTCTCTCATAGTCCCCGGAGGGTTAACCAATGGAATTCCAAGGTTTTATCATGTAATGCACTAAATAGAGATATAAAATCACTGCAAGAGGGGGGGGGGGGGGTCGGTATTTTTCTTGTGAACAGCATAGGAGCCAAAGCAATCAACATAGAAACATCAAACCATTGGGGAGAGGATGAACCCTATTTTCAAGGTCACCGTATTAGTGGACTTGAGTCTAACATCCTTGTGAACAGCATAGAAGATACACTGCTCAAAATAATTTACTGAAACAGGCCAACACCCAGAAAAAAAATAAGTTGGCCTGTTCCGGTCTAACCCATATGTTACTGTATGGATCCTGCATCTGACCCATATGTTACTGTATGGATCCTGCATCTGACCCGTTTGTTAATGGGTCCTGATCCTGCATCTGATCCATATGTTACTGTATGGGTCCTGCATCTGACCAATATGTTACTGTATGGGTTCTGCATCTGACCAAAATGTTACTGTATGGGTCCTGCATCTGACCCATATGTAACTGTATGGATCCTGCATCTGACCCATATCTTACTGTACGGGTCCTGCATCTGACCCATATGTAACTGTATGGATCCTGCATCTGACCCATATGTTACTGTTCGGGTCCTGCATCTGACCAATATGTTACTGTATGGATCCTGCATCTGACCCATATGTTACTGTATGGATCCTGCATCTGACCCGTTTGTTAATGGGTCCTGATCCTGCATCTGATCCATATGTTACTGTATGGGTCCTGCATCTGACCAATATGTTACTGTATGGGTTCTGCATCTGACCAATATGTTACTGTATGGGTCCTGTATCTGACCCATATGTAACTGTATGGATCCTGCATCTGACCCATATGTTACTGTACGGGTCCTGCATCTGACCCATATGTAACTGTATGGATCCTGCATCTGACCCATATGTAACTGTATGGATCCTGCATCTGACCCATATGTTACTGTACGGGTCCTGCATCTGACCAATATGTTACTGTATGGGTCCTGCATCTGACCCATATGTAACTGTATGGATCCTGCATTTGACCCATATGTTACTGTATGGGTCCTGCATCTGACCAATATGTTACAGTATGGGTCCTGCATCTGACCAATATGTTACTGTATGGATCCTGCATCTGATCCACATGTCACTGTATGGATCCTGCATCTGACTCATATGTTACTGTATGGATCCTGCATCTGACCCATATATTACTGTATGGATCCTGCATCTGACCCATATGTTACTGTATGGATCCTGCATCTGACCCATATGTTACCTTATGGATCCCGCATTTGACCCATGTATGTAATGGGTCCCCTTTCTCGATTTGCTGTTTACAAGTTCTAGATCGACCATGTCGACCGAACTTGTGTGGGCGCTGTTTATCTGAGGATGCTTACCGCAATGCATGGTAAGGATGCTGCACCTGATCCATATTTTACGATCGATTCAGTGACCAGGTTAAGAAAAAGTTCCCTGCTTATTTTATGTCCTTCGTCAAACAAACCCGTGTGACTGGTGCATATATATATGCAGATACCATGAAAGGTACGTAAAGATGCTGGTTATGTAACGTTGCCATTGAAACGAGCTGAATGAAAGCGGGACGGATGAATGCCAATCACTATTTGCACCCTTTGTCGGAAGACCAGGGACGTAAAAATTATCTTTAAAAAATTGTAAGGCAGTATAAAAAATGTCCTCATTCGTTGACTACTTTCTAGGGTTCACCTTGCTGTAGTTATGGATATCAAAGTCGGTAAAATTGAAAGGGGTGGGGTCGTATAGGTTAATTCACGTACTACGATGCCTTGTCAAACTTGGAAAAAGTTTGTGTCCCTTCCGTATAAAGTAAAGAAATTCCAAAGATTCCGGGGCTTCGCCCCTTCCCGCTAAATTAAAGGCCGGTATAGTAACATTAACTGAAGAACACATCAAACTTGGACATAAGCTTACTTATTTGGACGGGGGATTATTGAGATTCAGAAAAATATTTCAAAGGGCAAGGTCACTCGTTAGGAAAAATACACTGAAGATGATGGATTTCAAATGACAACTCGAGTACATGTATCTATACCCTAACCTATTGAAACCATTTGAGCCGGATATATGAAGATGAGGATTCTTTGGGTCAGAGGTCAAGGTCACTGTTAAAAGAAATAGATCTCAAATATGGAATAAAAACTTATGGATGTATGGGTCAAGGTAATTCTTCCTTTCACTGGTTGTTGCCACGAGAGTCAAACTGTGTGAGAGGAGGAATATGTTTTATAAACATTTTGTCTAACAGACACATGGAATGGTAGTTTGCACGTTTGTTATATATACTTCATGGGCTGGGCTATAGATTTGAATTTCAATTAGCCGGTACTGATCCACAGGAGCTCGATGCCAACAACCTTTAATAATACCCGCCCCTTCCCTTCTCTCTCTGGTCAAAGTAAAAGGAAACTAGAGGCAGATATACTTTTGGATCGTTGGCATCGAGTTCCTGTGTACTGATGACGCTATTTTCTTATTCGATTATTTTCCTGTCTTCGGAAATAACCGAATAAGAAAATAGCGTCTTCGTTGCACTGTAACTAATCTTACTGACGAACTCTCTGTAAGCCTTGAGGAATCGATATATCCAATAGAAGATTTTTGTAGTTTGCTCTTCGGGTTATTGTTGGAAAACCTCAGTGTAATACATGCACAAATTACCTTCTTGTCGCAGTTTTGGTAAAGAATTTTCTCGCTTCTCTCGCCATAAAAAATCAAAGCTTGTATGAATGAGGAACACCCCCTCCACACACACACACTGGGTACACACACACCTTTAATAGACGATTTTCACATTACATGTAGTTTAAACTCAGTGGTATTTATTTTACTTTCATATTCAATATTTATATAGTACAAGTAAGATCATGCAGGATTAGGAAACAAGTATGATACTTATATAAATCCTTTTCACATTAACTCAGTAGACTTGCATTTCAGACACTCCGACATCACAGCATTTGTCGTAATTTGACATCGAAACAGATCTGTGACGTCACAATGAAAAATAACGTCTAAAGTTGTAAGTCTTTGCGGTAATATGAAAATGGCGTACCTAAATAGCCTGAAATAAAGCTGTTGAAATTAAGCGATTTCCAATTGCAAAATTCCAATTCCTATGGTAGGTTGAATACTTCAGGAACGTATACATATAACTTTTTTTATTACAATATCCCCCTTCGATCCCTTCTTCCCGCAAAAAATCTTCGCCGCTACTAAATAAAGAACTCTAAAGAACTCTAGAAGAACCTTAAAGAACTCAAGGTTTTTTTTTAATATGGGTGGGTGAACTGCAATAATAATTCGATATTCAGCTATATGAAGGTCATACGAACCTAAAAATATATAGTTTATTGGGGGTTATTCAGTTGTAACAACATATTTTGTAGATTAAAAGGTAGATTTACGAATCGCGCGCGGCGCGCGTATGACTCCATATTTGAAACGTATATATGGTAAATGTACTGGATGTAAAATATAACGGTAATGTTGATTAATAAAAAAAAAATCGGTAAAGAACTACTAATGTTTTGTTCACAGTTCGTTGGTTTTTTGATTTTAAGAAAAAGAGAATGATAGAAAAGAAAAAAATGAAGGAGTGTTAGATTGAAAGCTGTTGGATTTTCGTATAGGTGCGCGCGGAAGACGACATATTGAACATGTTTGCCTGTTACAATTTTAATTATTTCAAGTTCGTTAATCATTAAACAAATAAATAACACGCAATTTTCATAATTGCATCTTTCGCTGCTATCAAAGGTCGTGTCTCGATAAATAGAATTTATGTTTAGAAAGACATAAATTATAATTACGATAATGAATATTTGGCTTGTGCAGTAAAGTCAGAGGCCATATAATTTGTTAATATCAAAGTCGGCAAAAAATTATCGTCATAGATATATATGACAGATAAGACTTTTTCGGTTATTCGCTTTCTCGTCACGATGGGAAAAGCACGTAAATCTGGTGTTCTTGCACGTCCATGTGTCGCTTGCAATACTTCTTGCAAAAAGCGCATGTTTCGTGGCAAGCTTCGTTTTATTTGTTCTTCTTGCGCGCCTAAGATCGATCTTTTTATAGGTACGTTTATGAATAAATAAATGAAATGGTAATTAATATATGATATTTATTCTTTTCAGGCATCAGCATTGTTGCAATTTGATACACTGTTCTCTAAATTCTTATTAGAATTCATTGAAATACCTGAATTTTTTTATGCTATCGTTTATTTTAATTATTCCATTAAAAAAGAGAGAAATTCATTACAATTAAAATAACTTAAGAATTTAATTCTTTCGCTTTCGATTATTTAAATTATTCCATCGATCAAAAAAAAAAAAAAAGAGAGAGAGAAAAATAATAACGAACAGTGAATCTTATTGCCAGGTATAGTATTACGTGTACGGAAACCTAACGGTGCCAACTGAAGTACGCGGTTTACGTTACTTTTCACACAAAACTGGCTCCTACACTCCTTTCATACCTACGTCTGAGTTCTTCGGGGCTTACGGGAGGACATTATGCGGGATTGCAATATGATGAAAAACTCATATGACTGTCCTAACTCCCGGCTGGGTATTACACGAAAGCTAGGAGACTAACATGTTAGGGCCCCTCTAACCTTTATCAATATAAATGCCTGTGACAAGTTTTCAAATTCCAAGAAAAATACCTTATTTTAACATTATTTCCAAATCCATATTTCATAATTAAAAAAATTGATTCTAAATCAAATTTCGACAATATAATCCAAAGTTATCAAATTTATGTATTAATAATTTAATTTCATTTTTATATTTCGACAATTACCATATTTAATCAAATTAAAGTTCAACGTTGGTTTGAAAATTAATTCATATTTCGACAATTCTATCAAAAATTTCAAGTGGTTTTCTTTCTCAATAAATCTAGTTCGCATTAATTTTTGTGAATATTTTTTTTATAAACACAAGCTTGTCACGGGCATATACAACTTCAAAGATAGGTTACAACGGCTTTTTAAAAATGGGTATAAAATGTATGTGTGACAAAGTGTGTGCAAGAGTGATGAACTAAATTTTCTTCTGTAGGCAAACATTGTGAGTAGTGTACAACCAAAGACAGATCACACGCACATTGTTTTTCAGATCAAGTCCAACTAGCGCAGTCGATGTACCAACCAAGGCCCGTACTCAGTCCATCCCACCAAAAGTACTGTATAAATTACAGAAACCCGTAAATAAAAAGTATGGAGACTTGAAAAGATTAATAGTTCTTTACATGTACATTAAAATAATGAAACAGAAAGATGGAAAAAAATACAAAAAAAAAGTCGAAAAAAAAGGAATAAAAAGATAAAATATGGATCACATTTACGTTTCCAATATGGCGTCTTACGCGTGCCGCGCATAATTCGTAAATTTAACTTTAACCGTACAATAAAAATGTTTTGAATGAATAAACCCCAGTATACCACATTTTTTTATGTTCGTGTGACCTTCAAATAGATGAATATACGAGTACATGCAGATAAAAGCTTTGAGTACTTTAAACATCCAGTACATATACATAGTTACGTTTTCAATATGGAGCCCTACGCGCACCGCGCGCAATTCGTAAATCTACCTTTTAATCTACAAAATATGTTGTTACAACTAAATAAACCCCAATAAACTATATATTTTTAGGTTCGTATGACCTTCATATAGCTGAATATCGAATTATTTTTGAATTTCACCCACCCATATTAAAAAAAAAACCTTGAGTTCTTTAAGGTTCTTCTAGAGTTCTTTAGAGTTCTTTATTTAGGACCACCCAAAAATCTTGGATCCGCTTAATGTTTCAATAGTTCGAATTCAGAGGAGTTGTACTCAAATGACCCATACTGTAGACTAAATAATCCAGTCTCTACACTTTGATTTTAGGCACTCGGGGAGACGGGGATATTGGCGTCGAACTACTGTGTTCGAATTGCACTTTACATCGACTTGTCTAGTAAACATGTGTCAGCCTCGTTCTGAAAACAGTCTGGGGCGTCCGCAAGCGAGCTGTGAATCAAGGAAAAGGAAAAGCAAGCACAGAGCATTCTAAACATCATTTTGATATTGTATAAGCTGATCAGCTAGGTACAGTGGTATTCATTTGTTACTTTTTCCACATATCTATCCAATGGATCGATTGTGTTGAACCATTGTTTACAGATATCTATCCAAACAATGACCTGACCACAGGCATAGATGGAGCCAGACCACAGCACAGGAACCTGTCGTTTTATAAATGAAAAAAAATTAATTATTGTTCACTCCCTCATGCCTCTGTGTTAATATTACAAATTTTCTCCAGGAATGAAACAAAATCGAAAAATTCTAGGCATCGATTTTCCTAGTTCAAGGGGTGTTCACCTAGAAAAACAGATTCTAGGTTCAAGAGATTCGTGTAGACAAAACCCCTCGTCCATCGAGCACGACGTTCTCGCATAAAATTTAACAACATAAAAGGATCGAGCTTGAATAGTAATTAATTCTCAAACACTTGATGTTACTGTTGGGAAGAAGGCATGGATAAATAAGCCTTAAAATACAATAATTCAATGTAGTTGACAATTTCTTCTTTTCTTTCCAGATTCACTCTGCTTTAATGGAGGAATTAATGACCTTGACACTTGCGAGATCGATACGAGAGCACTTCAGGACAACTCGACTGACCGTACTTTTCGATCTGATTTTGTAAACAAAATTGTAATTCGTCATTATTTGCAATAAAACACAAACAATAGCATGATTTTTCTGTTTTATTTTAATTAGCTATGTATAAAATGAATAGCAGCCATATAAAATAATAGAGCTTCATACAATTTTTACATGTAACAGAGAGAAATCTAAAATGAGGGGTTGTATCAAAATTCAGAATGGATGGTTAAGATGTCAATGAACAATGTGCCACATGCCACGGGTCAAAAAGTATTCTGACTTCAAATTTAAATTATAGGAAACATGTGTTCCAAGTATAGGATTGCTAATACTCTGTATTTTAAATCCTTTAGTTTTTTTTCGAATTCACAATTGCATGTGGCACATTGTTCAGCCATCTTAACCATCCATTCTGAATTTTGATACAACCCCTCATTTTAAATTTCTCTTTGTTTCATGTAAAAATTGTATGTAGCTCTATTATTTTATATGGCTGCTATTCATTTTATACATAGCTAATTAAAATAAAACAGAAAAAGCATGCTTTGTTCATGTTTTATTGCAAATAATGCCAAATTACGATTTTGTTTACAAAATCAGATCGAAAAGTACGGTCAGTCGAGTTGTCCTGTAGTGCTCTCGTATCGATCTCGCAAGTGTCAAGGGCCTTAATTCCTCCATTAAAGCAGAGTGAATCTGGAAAGAAAAGAAGAAATTGTCAACTACATTGAATTATTGTATTTTAAGGCTTATTTATCCATGCCTTCTTCCAAACAGTAACATTAAGTGTTTGAGAATTAATTACTATTCAAGCTCGATCCTTTTATGTTGTGAAATTTTATGCGAGAACATCGTGCTCGATGGACGAAGGTTTTTGTCTACGTGAATCTCTTGAACCTAGATGCCGTCCATACAGATTTCATAGGCAAACTAGGTTCAGCAGCTTGAACTACGATTTTCCCAACATAACTTTGCCAATATATCGTCTACATGAGATACGACAGACGAATCACGACTTCCAACACTTAAAATGATATATCATGTTATAAAAACAACAAACATTACTTACAATAACACAGGCAGATAGATGCTACAGCTCCTTTTACATGGACAATGTTCCTTCTTGATTACATTGTTTTCTCCAACGCCATCAGACATCAACTTCCTGTGTGCAGAGTGAATTGAACATCTCCCGCCTCTTATTAGGAGCACTGTTTGAAAACGTAGCTGTATGTTGGGATTTTTACCTGTGTAACGGACCCATCCGAAGTAGTGAGGAATCTTTAACTTGCCTACGCAAATGAAACAAGGACTCTGATTGGCTGAGCGGACATTCGGGTAAGTCAGCCAATCAGAGTCCTTGTTTCATTAGAGCTTTTGGGCAGGAAAAATGGCTGCAAGATGACAAGCTTTCTGTGTTATGTCATAAATGAAACTGTAAAAAGAAAAACGTCCCGTGGGGGTATAATTTGTCCACTTTAGGGCAGTTCTAGTTTGTTTTGCGGGCTGAAATCATGACGTCACAATAGCGTAAACAATCAAAACAATAGCATCATGTGGTATGAGATATAACTGTCACGTGATATGTGATATAGATGTCACTCACATAGCTGCATCTCATGGGCCTACGCTGGTATGAGAGAAAATGTTTGTATTGTTGACATGCCTGACTAATTAAATATTATTTGATTTGATTTTGATTTATTCCTGACTTCCTTGCGCTTTATCTTTGTTATAAAACATTGTCTCAAATAGCTCTAATAATTTCAAAATATGCCGATAGAACTGAGTTTAAGAGGGATAAAAATGTCGACTTTAGCAAGTCTAGCCAATGGCAGATGAAGAATTGTGTTGCATTTTGAAAAAAAAATTCGGTACTGATACTTCATAGAAAAATTGAACTGATTTGCTAAGTAATAAAAACTATATGGGTTTTCCCTCACTGTGGATGCTTGTATTAAATGGCAGAGGTACATAAATAAAATGTTATATCTTATGGTACATGTAATGTATGTACAAATATAAATTGATGATGATTTTTTTTTATTGCAGAAAAGAGTTCAGAATGCCTCCATCAGTTTCTACCAAACTCTATGTTGGGAATCTTCCAGAAACATGCCGAAAAGTAGAACTGGAGAAAATGTTTGCAGAATATGGCAAAGTTCTTGAATGTGATATAGTCAGAAATTATGCATTTGTTGTAAGTTGAAATTTGATATTCTTGATATTAATCTTTACTTTATACATTGTTATACATGTATCTAACCATGATGCAGCTATTCAAAATCATTCCATTTAATGACAGAATAATTCTGTCACTGTTCGTTAATTTACAGCATTTTGACAAGTTCTGTCACTGTTCCTTATTTTACAGCATTTTGACAATCCAAATGAAGCCAAGATGGCCCAAGCAAATTTAGATGGAGCTGAGTTTGAAGGTGTTAAATTAAAAGTAGAGGTAATTTTATCATATACATTTACAAGTTTAGAAATGTATAAGGCCTTCTTTATAACCATTTCATTGACATTTACTAAAAAAATTGAATATCTTTCAACAATTGCTATAGAAAATCAATGAACAATACTGGTAAGTTTAATCAATTTACATGGTCCCAATGATGACAACCAGGAATATTGTAACAGTTAATTAGACAAAGATTCCCAAATTAGGAGTGACAGATAGAAGATAGGCATTGAAATTGAGAACAAAATTATATAATCCATCAGGGGTATAACTCATTTCAGTTATATTTTCCGTCACTGAAATCAATTATTTTTCTTGCAAGATATTTATAGAATCAATTAAAATATAACTGATTCAATTTACAAAACTTTCTTAAGTCAAATGTGATTATATTATCCATTGCATACAGAAATTTTGACCTCATCAGATGCAATATTGGTGCCTCTTCAAAAATAATTTAAGGTCACAGCTGGGAAAAAAAATCAAATTTGGGCTAAATCTAGGTCAAAAATAAATAGAACTGAAACAAGTTACTTTTAATATGTGAAAAAAATAACCATTTTTGGTTGTATATTTTTTTTACTTTTCAAATCCAAATTTTTCCTGCTTATAATCAAGGGATCAATATCATCTTTAAACATCACTCCATTAAATTCTGTAAAATAATCCTTTACCCATTGAATCAATATGAAGCACTTCCCATAGGAATTCTACTGTAGTTATTTTTCATGACCTACTTATTAACTTAAACATTGCCGATTTTCATGGAAAGAAAAGTAACTGATTTATGTTATAAAATTTATAACTGAAATGAGTTATGCCCCTGACTGATAATATGATGATTTAGCATATTAAATAAGCTGATATGTTAGAATCCTTTTAAATGAAAAAATGACTTACATGTATATTTCACAATAATACATGTAATACATACTTGTACATGTATATAATATAAATAATTTTTTAAAAATTGTCTTGGTTACATGTGAATTATTTTGCATTCTATTCTAAAAGATAAAGGACAATTTTAAAATCTTACATATTTAGGTCATACTTGCAGTCTATGTCATATTTTTCAGCTCTCACACAGTAAAGTTCGACAGAAGCCTGGAATGGGTGGGAAAGGAGAATGTTATCGTTGTGGTAGAGAGGGTCACTGGTAAGCTCAACGTTTTTGTGCAAAAATTCATTCATAAGTTAATTAAACTTAATATATGCTTGAACAGGCTTATTTTCCAGTAGTTCAGTCAGACACCAAGCATCACAAAATTTAATAACATTTTTATTGCGATGTCACAATAGAATACATGATGGTACAAGAAACTATGATGTCGCAATGAAAAATATTGCCAAAGGATGTAATATCTGGTGTCGCTGACAGCATGTGTAGAAAGAGCTAGTTCTGATGTTAATTTTGCTTACGTCATGTGTAGATAGATCTAGAGCATGTTTATGATGCAGTAGTCTTCATTTCAAAAAGACCATTTTCTGATCTTGTTATAAAGCTCAAAATGTCCGAGCCAACATATTTTGGTGTTGTTTTTCATTATGATGTCACTAATTCAAGACCAGTTACAAGAATACAATGTCATTTAGCTTTTCAATTGATGATAAGTTTTATTTATTACAGGTCAGCAGATTGTCCAAAAGGCCCGTAAGTAATGAGTTTGATTTGGAAAATTTGAAAGAGCACTGCGTAAAAAAAAGATATGCATAAACATGTCCAACTTTGCCTTGTTTTGAACAGCACATTGATATGAATTGTCACTTTTCTAGAATGAAGAGAAAGTGTATTTGATCCTGTAAATTAGAGGGAAAAGTCATTGATGGTAGAATTGATCATTTAGCTGTATAAAGTATAAAGTACATCTGTTTTATTTAATTCCAAACCTTTTTTAAACCTGACAGAAGCAGACCTAAAGGAAGACCAGACCCTTACATGAGAGATCCCTACCCCCCTCCAAGGGACCCCTACCCAGATCCTTACTACAGAGACCGATATCCCCCACATGACAGATATAGGCCATATCCTGACCCGTATGAGAGACGACCGCTCCCTCCCCCACGAGATCCATACTACAGGGAGAGAGTAGATCCATACGCCAGACCACCCCCAGAGTACTACGGTAGGAGGTCACCTCCTCCAATATCAAGGTATGTCTGTGCTTTTATGCCATATTCATGTATGTACAGTTTTTAAAAATGTTCATCAATTTCCTTTTTACCTTCAGACTCCTAGATAAATTGATAACTAAGTGCATACTATTTCTTACATGTAAATCCATTTTCCTGCGGGTTTTTTGCCAGAAATCAAAATCTTGGATTTCAGTTTACAATTACAAATTTTACATGTATGTCCAATACATACAGTAAGATTTTGTCTTGGCTACTATAGATGACATTGTCAACTCTTATGAATTACAATATTACTTTTAAGTTGTTAACACTTGATAATGATTACAGGGAACCATACTACAGAGATCCTCCTTACTACAGTGAACGACGCAGGTTAGTTTTAACTTATTACAATTTGCTACAGACATAGATTATTAGTTAAGGGACTGTTGTGGATATTTTTGCTCTAAAAATGCAAGGATTAAAAGTTCTATATTGATTTTTATGCCCCTATGATCAGAGATTTGGCATATAGTTTTTGACTTGTCCATTTGTCTGTTTGTCAACAAAAACTTAAACAATGACCATAATATTTGAATGGTGAGTAATAGGACTATATTATTTCATATTTATTCATTGTGACAAGACCTTTTGATACCAAATTTTTTTATGTCATGACCTTGACCTTTGAGTTGAACCTACATTTGAAAATTCTGCCATAACTTTTGAACAGCAAGTGATATGGCTTTCACATGAGCATTTTTCAAGTGACAAAATTACACAATTCAATTTTTTTTGCAATTACAGTTAAGTGTCATGTAGTGTTAATATTATAATTAGTACATGTATATCATTTTAAATCAATTTTTATGGAAAATAAATATGCGAGTTTGGATCGAGTCTAGTGGCATGATGAAACTTTCGTGTGTTTGCTTTTCAGTGCTTTTGATCTACTCTAAAAATTTTCCATGTTAATTTTGACAATACATTTTCATTGGCCTGTTCATCTAAAAGGTTTAAAACCTAATTATTTCTTTTCTTGAATGAAATATTCCTGATTGTTAGAAATATTTTACATGTACATGTATTTATACAGATTACCTCCATCTTGGATACATTCTTGTCAGAACTAGTTTTCTTGTGGGACCTCTCCATCTCTGAGTATTTAGGTCTTTCAGAATTTTTTTTTATAAATCCAGAGTGCACCCAATTAACTTATGAATTTTTTATCTGGGCCTTGACCTTGGAATTCAACCTCTTCATCTAGCAATCATGCTGAAAGGGGCATTCCTGTTCGACATATCTTGGTACATGTGCAGAGTACTTTTATAATTATTCCTTTTCTCATCTTCAAATTGTGAAAGGGGTTGAGTAAATATGATTAAAAAAGAAATGGTTAGAAGAGTGCACCCAATTAACTTATGAATTTTTTATCTGGGCCTTGACCTTGGAATTCAACCTCTTCATCTAGCAATCATGCTGAAAGGGGCATTCCTGTTTCACATATCTTGGTACATGTGCAGAATACTTTTATAATTATTCCTTTTCTCATCTTCAAATTGTGAAAGGGGTTGAATAAATATGATTAAAAAAGAAATGGTTAGAAAAATGTATCAGTCATAATGTTATGCTCTTTTGCTTATAACGAAAGAAGTTTTATGTAAAAGTGATAAAAGTTATAATATAATATCGAATATCTTACTTTCGATTAAGTTAATTAGAATTTTAATTATCGGAATCATTCAGTTTCTTTGTGTGCTATTACACCTGAAATGTTTTGTTTATTGCTAACAGCTATCCTCCGAGTATGCCACTACCCCCGGGAACAAATCGCATGTCGCCACCGAGAAGCCGCGTTCCGGCACCCTATTGAACATCGAGGCGCGGAACTTCACTAGACACTGATACAGACTCTTAAAAGTTCACGAGATGAATTTTAGTCATAATTTTATCATTTATGTTGAACTACATAAGTAATCGCTGTGACGTCCCCTGCAATGTATTTGTTCTATAAAGATAAGCTCGCTTGGACAATTCTTGCAGGTCAAACGTGATTTTGTTTTGTTCATACCTTCGATTATGCTGCATAACTTTATGAATCGTGTCATTGTAAACTTACATCTTCATTTGTCATATGAGAATAAAATTCTATGTCATTGAATTGCAAGTCTAATTCTTATTAGAAATAAAGAAGATTTCTTTCACTGGTGAGACAGTTGGTCATTAGTGAGGTTTGTGTATGAACTTTTTGTCTTAATGATTCTTCGAGAAAGAATATGATGGAGGAAGCCTATACTTGTCAAGAATCATGTGATAACAACGTGTTGATATTGTAAAATCGGAGCGTGAAGTTACGTAACTTCCATCAAGGTAACCTGCTTAATTATAACGCGCCATCACATCTTACAAAGATGCGTGCGCGGAAATCTTTTCGCTGATCCTTACTTTTATGTTAAATGCATTATTATTTAATGTAAAGATATCGAAGATGAAACTAAAGTAATTACTTGTACATGTAGATCTATGTTTTGAAGAATGACATGTAGTATCAGTAATTGTCACATTATATCCTCTTTTACAGATGATGAATCAGGTTTCTGTTGCCGAGTAATGAGATGGTTCAAACCAGTATGGTCTTGCTGCAAACTAGTGGACAAGTAATCTTACCTGCTGAAAGGCTCTGAAAAAGGTAGTTATTCAACAAGTAGAGAACCTTTTTAGCGAGATGTGACAGTTGTCTGGGAAGCTAATATCATAGTCCTAGCGTGGACAAAACTTTAACCTGGGCTGAATCCCACAAGCTATAATTATGAGGGGTAGGACTATGATATTCCATTTGTAGATGCTTTATTTGACCTAGTGACCTTTACTAGATGCTTTCATTTGACCTAGTGACCTCCTTTCAAACACTTGGGCTATGTAAAGCATAGAGCTGACATATTTCACATGTGGATACCTCATTACCAGTCCAATCTAATGGGGCCTTGACTTTAGACCTTGAGGATTGATCTGCTTTTTTTAGCTCGCCGGGACGAAAAAGTCCGGAGAGCAAATGCCATACCCTCGGCGGCGGCGTTGTCGTTGTCCTTAGACAAAACTTTAACCTGGGCTATATCTCTTGAACTATAAGGGGTAGGGCTTTTATATTTCACATGTAGATACCTTGTGACGAGACCTTTCATTTGAGACCATGACCTTTGACCTAGTGACCTTGACCTACTTTTCAAAAACTTTAACGTGGTTACTGACAAAAACCTGTATAGGCGAGCTATGTAATCTTTGATTACCCTATGTTTAAAACTTTAAGCAGGGTCATATCTATTTTTTGACAATATGCTTGTTCGCATTCAAACGAATGTTACACCATAGAATAACCTTATTTGCAAGAATCTTGAGTAAATGAAGAAATTTATTTGCTGTAGTGATGAGTGTACAAATCTCTTTCTTCTACCATGAAGATTTGAATGTGTTAGGTTTACTATGCAACAAGTGTGCTTAATATTCATACGACAAAAATTGTTGCAGAAAAAGTTATTGCAAAGAAGATTATTTATGGCACCTTAAAATTTTCATTTCTTGTGCAATAAACTTTTTGTGTGGAGGAGGAATTACATGTGCAAACATTCTAGTCACATTGGCAAGTGATGCATTCAAGATAGGAAGTTGAAGATATGCATGTCAAAACATGATTTTTAGGGAATATTGGGCCTTTTCCTGTGCTTGTTTTGCTTCCATCAATACATTCAAAATGTTTGTTTTTTTTTTCTAGGTGCTGCCCTTGCCAAAAGCAATTGTATGGCTCATCACACCTCGTGTCTTTTACAGACATACAAAGAACTGAAGCATTGAAACTAAGATGGCAAAAGATACATGTACATGTATTCAATTATTGAATTTTACATGATATTCCGACAAGAATATTCAATTTTTAACATTAATCAGATATGATTCTCAGTTAAAACAACAGCATTTTTTCAAAGTCTACCAAGACAGTGGTGTTCAACAAAGTGTAATACCCATAATTAAAGGATAAAAAATACCCATTTCGTATTTGTCTTATTTGAATATCAACAACCACTAATCAAACTTTTAAAATCTTTAGCTTAAGTTATATGGCTGCAGTGTCATTATCATCTGATATCAAGTCTTCCAGAATTTCACAGGAAGACAGCTAAAAAGAGCCTCTATCAAATTTGTTTTTTTGACTCAATCTATCAAACTTGCTGCCAGTTCATCTTTTTCTTTCCTTCACCACAAGAACTTTACATTTGGTACAATGATTGGTGACCTTATTACTGGGTACATCAAATAGTTTTGTGGCTGTTAAATACTGGACAAAGTGGAAGTACAAAGTGTGCTGTTGCATACACATAGAATTTTTCTGTCAATGACCTTGACCTCAAATTATGCCCCCTCAAATACAAGGGAATTGCTATTCTGTCCATCAATCTTGTTCAGACCATAAATCATTGTATTGATTCACATAGAAGAGAAAGTTGTAAAATCTCCTCATGACAAAAACTTCCAAAAAAAATTAATGGATTTGAACAATTCCACAAAATTGTTACCCAGGAACTAGGGGCTTGTTATCACGGAGCAAGGTCATGAAATGGTAAAATCTTGCAATGGCTTTAACATTTTAACTTCAGCATGAATTGGGGTATTGAAGAATTGCGAGGTACCCATGGGTCTATCTCGTCTTTGACCAATGACAGGTCTATAAGCCACTTGAATTGGGAGTACAAATTTATGTTTATAAACCAAGAAAATACTGAACCTTATCATTCATGGCTTGCAGACGAGGTAAAAATTGAGTAAGCTGGGGATTCTCAAAAGTACAAGGAAATAGTGCAAAGATGATGTATTTGAATAGGTGGCTAATCATTTTCTGCTTGAATCTTGTCGGCAGCATAAGTTTTCATTTAGATACTCTTCTTGTAGTCAATACATGTACACACACATCATACTGAGCAACAGAGATGTTTCATGTATCAAATGCGCACTTTCGATAAATCTTCGAAAGACTACCAGAATGACCTTGACCTAAATATTGGAAATACTATGTACATGTGTATATCATTTATCATGCTCCACCGCAAAATGTATGCAGGGTGTATAGGCATCACCCTTTACATCTTGAGAGCTTTACATTTCACACATGTCAAACATCACAAGTATTACCAGTATTAATTTCAATTCTACATGCAAAGTCAAGTAACAGCAATAATCTGAGAAAATGTATTTATTAGACATATACATGTACAAGATCAAGACAGCATGAATGAAGCACTCCCTACGTTTCCACAGCCTCCTTTGGTGGTACAAGGTGATCAGGCACTCTCTCTAGTCGGTGCTGAAGGCAATAGAAGAAAAATGGTCAAAAACAATTACATATACTCTGACAAACTTGAGATACATGTACATTGGTCCATGCAGCTTTAATATCTTGGATACAGTAAAATAAAACCTATCCAATTTCTATATGTGCAAGTATTTGGCCTTTACGTTTCCTCCTTATTTGGGATGGTATCTGACATATAATTCAGGGAAAACATCAAATTTCATTACGTCGTAATGCATTTACATCATATACTGTCCCAAGTGGGAAGTAACTCAGTATATCGAAAAAGACTATGTTCACCATAGGCAGAAATCATTAATTTTTTGTACGAAACGGACATTGTTTCCCTTCATTTTGTATGCCATGTATACAGGTACATCATGATCTTTACAACAAACACTATCTCAAATAAATATCTGGCTTTTATGATTATATACAGGGTTATACATTTGTGTGTGAATATCGAACTTTGTCAAAAGTTACTAATAAAGAAAATCATGATTTTCTTTTCCTAAAGTGAATCGAGCAGATGGTTATTAAAATCTGTAGAGTTCAATTGACTGAAAATTCACAAGAAATGGATCTACAGCCTCTTGCATTAAATGAGGACAAATAAAGAACAAAACTGTTGAAGAATTATGAGTATTCACTTCTGACATCGATGTAAAGTCCTTGCAATTTATGGCAGAAGAACCACTACTAGTACATCTCTTCCAGCAGCATTTCTTTCAGGGTAAGCAAAGTCAAGACCACTAGGCCAAACGGGAACTTACGAAGTTTTGTAACAAGGCATGTTCATATGATATCTATCCAATTCCAAAGTCTTAACTTAAGTCAAAGTCGTGCAGTCAACATGACATGAAAGGTTGTACTCCAAGGTCAAAGGCAAGGCATCAGATATAAGACCTAGTGACAATGAATGCTCCTATAAATTATTTAAAAACTTTTTTCTGATATGGTACAGAAGTTGGCATGAAAAGTTCTGAAGAACAAACTGATTGCAAAAGAAAAAAAAACAAACTTATGCTTTTATCTGTAAAACTTTAGCAAGTGTCTTATTCAGCAATTTGTAGTACCAGAGTTGCCTCCCATTTGGGACGTCTGATGTAGACTAATTGCGATGTCATCGAATTCTATGGAAACGATGATATAAAATTGACTTTACCGTACCATCTTCATGACATCCTAATGCCATGGTTTTAAATTAGATACTGTCAACTTGGAAATAATTCTGTATTCCACAAATACAATATTGCATACAGACATTTTTCTTGTATTATTTTTGTCTAGAGATTAGGAAAGGACATGGAAAATGTAGGAAAAGTTGAAATGTTGGTAAAGTTGAAAAATACAAGGTATTTCAGAGCAGATCATGTGAAATCTGCCTCTTTTTCATTTCTTCCATTTTCTCTTTTTCCATATCTTGGTCCAAAGCTAACACTCGAAAATTATTTTCGCCTGCTCTCAGTCTAACTGCATATACAGTTAACTCTCGTTTACTCAAACTCGGATAACTCGAATTTCCGCTTAACTCGAACTATTTTGAAAAGTCCCGTTTCTATTCCATTGGTTTCTATGCATTTTTACTCCTGATAACTCGAATTCCGATAACTCGAACTTTCCGTTAAGTCAAACTAGTTTTGAGGTCCCGTAACTAATTTTACATTGAAAAATCACCTCGATTAGTCAAACCACAACTAAATTTTGATTCTTTAACAATTAATTGCAAGAAGATTGTTGGACAGATTACTGATGCTTTCTTGCTGTGGAGTTGCATTAATTACATTAAAGTTAGCTTAATCGTTAAAAGAAGACAACACAAACGTTTGTGAAAGATGATAGAGAAAAATACACCAGTCTTATAAAAATCGATTGCTGGTCATGTACTCAGTAAGTCGAACTCCCGATAAGTCGAACTTTTTCTGATGGTCCCTTGAAGTTCGACTTATCGAGAGTAGACTGTACATGTATTATAATATCCTGATATACAGTCTACTCTCGATAAGTCGAACTTAAAGGGACCATCAGAAATAGTTCGACTTGTCAGGAGTTCGACTTATTGACTACATGATCAGCAATCGATTTTCCAAAAGAATTATTTTCCTTTCTCCATCACCGTTCACAAGCGTTTGTGTTGTCCATTTTTAATGACCAAGCTACCTTAGGCCATATAAAAAAAAAATCCTGGTTCTCAGACACCGCCGCGCGCTCAAAATTCCTCCCGATGAGACGTTTTTATCGTGGGAAGGGAAAAAAAAGCAGCCGCCCGCCAGATTTCTCATGCTGATAAATATAATTTTCTATTAATAGAACAGGGATTTCTGTACAAACGAAAAGTAGAAATGTCTGTTTCAGTACAGCGCTTTACGTTTTAACGGCGCTTGTCGGTTTTGTTAAGACTTTACACGACCAAGACGCTTAGGTGCTCTGACTTCTGTGGAGGGAAATACTGTCCTTTGTTATTGTACACAAGATGCAAAATGGCGACCGGGGAGGGGGGGGGGGGAACGAGTGATTGTCAGCTTGAAGGTGAATTTTAAAGGCAACACAGTCGTGCCGTGGATTATATTGCCATTGGAATCGAACTATTCAGTGACACAGTTATGTGAGAAACTATTTTCGGGGGAATTATGAGAAGAGTTGAGTATGGTGAACATTTACAACAAATATAGTCACTATAGATCACAGTCTCTATAATATCTGAATAAAAAATTGTGCTTAAGTAGTTTTCGGAAAATAAAAACAAAAAATAAAAACCCTACCTACCTACCCATATTTTTAAGATCAATTATCTGAGAACAAGAAAATTTTTTTTGCATGGCCTTAAATGTTTGTATTTTAGACTCCATAGCAAGGAACTATCAATAATCCGTCCATCTATCTCCTTATAATGAATTTGTTTTGTTTAAGAACTGAAATTAATTTGTGGTTCGACTTATTGAGGTAAATTTTCAGCGTAAAATGATTAAAGGGACCTTAAAATTAGTTCGACTTAACGAAAAATGTTCGAGTTATCGGAATTCGACTTATCAGGAGTAGAATTGCACAGAAATCAATGGAAGAGAATCGGGACTCTTGAAAACAGTTCGAGTTAAGCGGAAATTCGAGTTAACCGAGTTTGAGTAAACGAGAGTAAACTGTATAGTATTTCTAGAACACTAATCACAGGATTACCTTTGAGACTTTGACTGCCACTCCCTCTGGTAGGTTCCTTTCTAGGTATTCCAAAACAATACTGACAGTAGTTCCAGTCAAATGTTTAAACTGAAATTATAGTTGTAAATTCCACATAAAAAGGGACTAAAGAGTCATCATTTATCAAGGTAAAATAAAGAGGCAAATGTTAAACATGGTACGATCCATCTTTACTTAGTCTACAGTTTTTCATTCCTTACTTTTGTCAAAATAATCTCCTACTTTACTCTTTAACAAAACATTCAGATATTTGTACAAAATCTTGAATTTGTTAATTCTAAATATCTAGCTTGGCAAATGTAAAATATCACTTCTGTCAGCTGACTTTTACATTTCAAACATGATTATTTTTTTTTCTGCTTTAGAGTGAAATTCTGCTTCCCTGAATCATATCTTGCATTTGGATGTTCTGGCCTGTTACACCATATGTGTTTGTTTTTAAGGATTCTTGGTGTACATGAACCTATAGCTGATGTTGATCCTCTAACACTTTTAAAATATATGTGTCCAATTATACCTAAAATGTCATCACAGGAGCATCTACTCCCTCATACTTACATGTATAATCCTATAGTGGGTCCGTACTTCATATTGCGCCATAGCCGTTTTGTTTACATGAACAGATTTAAGTAAAGTCTGTCTGTCATAATGTACCTTTGGTGTCTCCCTGAAAATGTGGACAAAAATTTCATACTTATACTATAACGCCATATAATGCAATACATATTTAACAATAACTAATGATACTAAGGATGACAATTTAGGTACTTGTAAGCCATCAAGAATAGTACAATGCTTAGTCCAAACATAGGGTAATCAAAAATTACATAGCTAGCCATAGCAAGTTTTTGTCAAAAATCAAATAACTTCTAAAATCCAAAAAGTATTGTCAAGAGCAGTCTATGCATCTAATACTCCTTAGAGAGCTAAAGATACAGCCAAAGTATGAATAATTAAAAAGTAGAATAAGGTCAAAGTCACTACATTGATGGTCATTGTCTCAAATGAAAGGTCTTAGTAACAACTAATATATGCATGAAATGCAAAATTCCTTCGATGAAGATATAACTAATTTTTCAAAAGTAGGTAAGAGTTCAAGGTCATATGGTCAGAGGTCATGGCCTCAAAAGAGTTTTCTCATCACAAGGTATCTACATTTTTCATCATAACCATACCCCTTATGGTAGAAAAGGTATTGCCCAGGTTAAAAAATTTGAAAAGAAGGTCAAAGTCTAAGGTCAAGGTCACTAGGTAAATTGACATGGTCTCAAATGAAAGGTCTCATCAAAAGGTATCTACATGTGAAATATCAAATCCCTACCCCTTTTAGTAGAAGAGGTAAAGCCCAAATTACAGTTTTTGAAAAAAGATCAAGGTGGAAGGTCACTAGGTCAAAGGACATAGTCTCCAATGAAAGGTCTCATCAGAATGTATCTAAATGTGAAATATCAAAGCCCCTATCCCTTATAGTTCAAGAGAAATAGCCAATGTTTAAGTTTTGAAAAGTTGGTCAAAGTGCAAAGTTACTAAGTCAAAGGTCATGGTCTCAAATGAAAGGTCTCATCACAAGGAATCAACATGTGAAATATCAAAGCCCTATCCCTTATAGTTCAAGATATATAGCCCAGGTTAAAGTTTTTGAAACAAAGGTCAAGGTCACTAAGTCAAAGGTCATAGTCTCAAATGAAAGGTCTCATCACAATGAATCTAAAAGTGAAATATTAAAGCACTATCCCTTGTAGTTCATAAGTAATAAATATTGTTCTTGTAGTACGGTATGATAAACATACTGACAATAATTAACCTCTTCTTTGTAAGAAATCTTAATTTGGTAATACATAGCTAGATGAAATTTCAAATGTAAAGGAATGCATCTAAAAGCATCATCATTGCATTATACTTACGTTTTATCCAAGACTCTACATTTTAAGGATAGCTCATCAGCAGCTGTTACAATAAAATTTGTATAACTATCTAACACCGCCTTGTCGTGACCTTTCATCTCCAAGGAGATCAGGCGATAGAGGTCATCTTCTTCTTCTTTTGGTAATTTGAAAATGAAAAATCAACACAGGTCAATAAATTAATTAAAAGCTTAAAACTAATAAAAGTAAACAAAAGGTATGGGCATTTTCAAAGTACATGTAAAAACCTGTATTATTTTTCCTTGGCCTTTGATTAAGGAGGTCCAGGACAGCCAGACTTGAATAAAGATCCTATCATTTAATTTTCCTAAAAATTACTTTTCGACATACAAGTTTCATCAATTTTTTATGTACATATAAACCCATTGAAAGCCCAAAAATGGGCTGTAAATGTGACTTTAAAATTAACACACTGTAGGTAATGAAAAACAGTTACAAATCTTCTGTAGAGGCAGAATATTAACAAGTTCCGTATTTTGAATTTCTCATAATAAAGTCTGTTTATCTGAAACCTTATCATTTATTTTTCTTAAAAACTTGATATTATCTTCTTCATATGTCAAAAGAAACACTGATAAGTTCCTATTAAGATTTGACCATCAGTTTTTAAGGTATAGTGATTTTGTTACCCCCTCCCCCTGACTTTTACATTACCTTACCTAATGCTGACGATCTTGCGAAAAACGTGCCAATGTCGCCGTTTCTACTATGACGTCATAATTGATCTAGAGCTTTCCAATGGGGTTCTTTGCTATACTGATCTGGACCCCCTTAATACCTAGGATTCTTCTTTACATTGCAGGCAATAAATGTACAAAGACTTATGGAGTTTTTCTGCATTTGTAACCTTTTGAGGGTCAATGACCTTGTATCATAACCAATGGGTCCATAACAAAGACTTCCTCTACAGAGTTAGTCACATCTGTGACCTTGACCTTTGACTTTTAAAATCAAGAGATACAATCATGCAAGGTTTGGAATTTTTTTTTTATTTCTTTTGAAGTATATACAAGGATTCTTATGACCATGGAAATCAAAAGGTCTCTGGGTCCTTTCTATTTTCATATGTTATAACTAAGTGTACCAAAGTCTGCTTGAAAATAATATTCTAGAGTTTACTGTATGGTTCGATTTAAATTAATTCCAAATGATGACCTTGACCTATTACTTTTTCCATATGGTAGATCATAAGCATGGGTGTATTTTTTTTTATATGAAAGATATGTACTTTGTGCTGAATTATTTTGTAATTATATCTCCACTAAATTTTCAAGAAAAGAAAAACTTTTAATTTAATATTTATTCCAGGTCACAAGGTCAAATTTAGTATCCATGGAAATGTCTTGCCACAAAAAATTTACATGTGAAATATGAAAGCCCTATCACTTACCATTCAAAAGTTATTGCTAAAGTTTAGATTTTCAAAAGTAGGTCAAACTCCGAGGTCAAGGTCACAATGTCAAAAATTTTGGTATCAATAGGGATGTTCGAGTGACGAAAAAGTGACGTCACACTGCGCATGCGCATGAAAATTGGTTGGCAAAAAGTGGTTCTCTTATATATATGTATAGCAATGTTCACTTCTATTTACGTTATATTCTTTATCAGTACAGTTTATCGACAGATATAATTATGTTAAGATTACTTCAAAGTTGTTATAATATTAATCGATCGTTTTAATTGCATGTTATATATTTTTTTAAATTTAATTTTTCTCTGTTAATCACTGTGTAAATAGCATTTAGTCTCTCTGTGGTTTGATTTAATTTTTAAAGTCGTGAATGTGAACATCTTTATATAATTCATCAATTTGTCAATTCCAACCTATACAGTGTATATCTCGTATACACAAGACATTGATCTGACACCTGCCATTTACCTTGATTTTTGTCGGCTGTCCAGGTATAGATTTTTCACCCAGGCGCCGCGGCGGTACCAATGATCCGCAATGTGATCTATCCATTTCATATTTCAGTTTTTGATATTTTAAATTGATTAAGCGACACGGATTAAACAACAAAACCCTTTTTTTTGGGGGGGGGGGGGGGTAAATACTAACATTAATTTGTCTTTTAGTTGGAAATACAACCCATTTATACATCGATCATTATCATATAAAAGTTGGAACAGTGGATCAATATTCAATATTTCTCATATATATCTCAAGATTTATTTATTTATTTATTTATTCATTTATTTATTTATTCATTTATTTATTTATTTAAACAGGATAATTGTTAATTAGATAGATGGAAGTCCGAAATCTATTCTTGAAATTCTTTTCAAATATTGGATGTTTTAACAGTCGAGGTGCAAAAGATGGAAATAGAATGCTAGGATTTTATATGGTTCGAGATCCCTCTCTTCAATTCATATTAACATTTATCATTTATTTTTATGGTGTATTTTAATCTTATCTTTCATTTAAAACTCTTGAATGTCTCTTTTTATCCCAACGATTTTAGGAGTGCGACTGCCCAAACTTATATGGAAGATGAGAAATAAATCACTGCTTCTATTCTTATCTTGAGCCCCCCCCCCCCCCCCCCCCCCTTCCTCCAGCAAGTAAAAAGTTAGATAAGGTATGTCAATTTAAAAAAGAAATTCCATATCCAAAGTAAGAAAAATAAAAGAGAAAAAGAAAATTTTTCATTGTTATTACTATGACCGGCTTTATCTATAATATGGAGACAGTCGTGAGAAAAAAAAAAGGCTAAGAAAATTAGTACTCTTTATTTCATTAAACGTTGTCTGTGAGCTAATTTTTTTTTTCCGTAATGCGTTTTCAAACAGTTCGACATTAATTTTGGTCAAATTATTCCCCTCTTTCCATCCCGTTCAAATGCTCCGCCTTAATTAAATCACAACTGATATAGCTGGGAACGTTGCATTTTTGAGGGATAGGTGTGTAAATGTACTTGTCAAAACAACTGGTAATGTGTCGGGTATGTTACACCTAATACAGGAGCATAAAAATGGGACACTATGAATTACACCGGCTTCTTTGAAAAGCAAAAGGAGCTGATAAGATAAGAGCCGTTTTTAGCCCTAAATCTCATGCCGTATTTCTTCTGCATGACGGTACATATGCAGACAAAAGATAATCATAATTGAAACATAATGTATTTGAAGACTTTTTGTATGTTTTACTTTTCGATGAAATACTCCGAAGATCCTTTAATGAAGGTCCAAAGAGGTAGGGGGTACTTGGGTAATAAAACTGATAATATAGACCAAAAACGTAGAAATTTAGGAATATTTTGCCTAAAATGGATAAATATTAACTAAAAGATATCAAATATATCTACATTGTAAATCAGAAATACATTTCGAAAGTTCTATCTCCTGTAATCGGTAAAGAATGAAATCCGGAACTCAAAATACGGTCTTATTTTGTATGTAATGGCTACAATAGAAGCTTTTTAGCGCGAAATACACATTAGCGGAGAAATCTACATCGCTCCTGCTTATTTCGTTTCTAATTGTTGTACATTTCATTCGGTCGTATTTAGAACATATTTTTTTATGGATTAAGGAGGAAAAATAGTTAAATTTTCCATATTTAATTATCTTAAAGATCGATCCTTGAACAAATGCACCCCCCTTCCTTTTTTGGTTTTTCGTTTCTGGGGTAGTGTTCCCCCCGGAGATACAGAACCCCACTTCTCCAGAATTTTTGTATCATGGAAATACACCTCCAGTATAAGTGGCTTTCTGTATCTCCGGGGGGAACAATGTTCAAAAAAACTTTTCCGTTTTCTATTGATTTCTATGGGAAAAGGACAAGTTTTGACCCAAATATTACCAATGTTATGCATAAGAGATCTAAAATATCTTTAAGTTTTGATGGGATACCGTATATGTATTAATTTAACGAACAATTTTTCTTAAAATATCCATTTTCAAAATTCCACTTTTTAGGGCAGATTTTACGTCTTATCTTATCAGCTCCTTTGAAAAAGAAAAAGTATCGGCAGTCTATTGATTCTTGCCCCACCCCCTCCCCCAATCGAACGGCAGTCTGATATACTAATAAACACAGCGGGATTTCTTTATTGCTGTGATTAGAATGGTCAGTGTCACAGCAGGACTTATCAATAAAATAATAATAGGAAAGTAGCGCTTATTAGAGCATCAATTCTCAATTTATCCCCGCGGTATCACGTATATTTCCCTTCACTGCCAACCGTTTTTGCCAACCAGCTTCGTTTTCGCGAGACCCGTGACGTCACGGCGAACATCCCTATGGAATGGTCTTGTCACAAGGAATACACATGTGAAATATGACAGCCCTATCACTTACCATTCAAAAGTTATGGCCAAGGTTAAGGTTTTTCAAAAGTAGGTCAAACTCCAAGGTCAAGGTCCCAAGGTAAAAAATATTGGTTTCCATGGAGAGGAATACACATATGAAATAGGAAAGCCCTATCACTTGCCATTCAAAAGTTATGGCCAAGGTTACAGTTTTTGCAGACAAACAGAGACACAAACGGACAAACAGACAGACAGACCAAAAACTATATGCCCTAGAATCTCCGATTACGGCGGCATAAAAAACACAGTCTTTTCCCCGACAATGTTTCCTATCTTAATCATTAACACTATTGCAATAGGATATAAAATGCTCAACTTCTTAAGAATTACGTTTGCGAGTGCATGTACATAATTGAGCAGCAAAGGCGTAGAGCTGATTGTAGCCCTTACCAAAATGAAATGTTTGCAGCAAACTTGCTGCAAGCTTGCGGCAAATTTGCAGCAAACAATATAGTTTGCCAGAAAAGTGAAAAAGTTGTTTGCAGCAAATTGCCGCTACTGGCAATCTTCTGGCGAACAAAAATTTGTTTGCAAGAAAGATGCCAGAACTCTGTTAGTTCGCCAGAAAGTCGCCAGAACTGTGAAAGTTTGCAAGAAAGTTGCCAGAAACCAAACTCATGTATATTTCTCCTCATAGTGTTTGCCAGAAGTTTACCAGAAAATTTACTTTGGATTTGCTATCTACCCCTTGCACTGATCACCAGAAGTTTGCCACAACTTGAATTGCTTAGTAGGATATGACTAAGCTGATGCATCCTGGGAAAATAGATTTAAATTTGGCTCCAAATTGGAGAGAAAGAGATAGGAGCTTTTTATTATGATAGGCTTAAATGTGATGGAATCAAGGTTTAATGTCCAAAAGTAAGTTATCTTTTTCCATTATCATTATTGAATATAATAGGTATGAATTCTATATCCTTTTTGGGATATTGAAATAAAAAGAACAACATTTATTATACTGAATTTTTTCTGACCAACATGCATGTAGGGCTCATTTGAATGATTCAGTTCAATCATCATATTCATTATGGCAGTTTAATCTTCTGCTCAGTTAGTTTTAGAAATAAAATTGTTAATTTTTGATTAATGTCAAACATGCATGCATTAATATGTGCATTAAAATATAATTTCTTCTTTTTCTATTTTTTCTTTTTTTGTAGCATAAATGAAAAAAATATTACACATAATTTTTTACTTAAAAGTCTTAAATGTACTTTAATATAAAGCAACTTTAGATTTAATGTGCATGTTTTCAAATCTTATACTGTACTATACACATATATTTAAGTCTACAGTGTGTTAAGAGTGTGTAACTAAGAGTGTATGTACATGATGATTAGTTTGCGGCAAGTTTGCTGCAAACTTGCCGCAAGTTTGCCACAAAACAAATGCCTCAATCCAAATAAGGTTCTACTGTTTGCCGCAAAGTTGCCGCAATTTGTTTGCCAGAAAACTAATTTGCATACGAATTCTGAGCTTGCGGCAAGCTTGCAGCAAATAGTTGCCGCAAGCTTGCTGCAAACTTGCGGCAAGTTTGCAGCAATTGTTTACCAGAGGCCTGATATTTTGGTAAGGGAGGTCAAAAACTGTAAAAATCATAAAAGTAGGCAGGTCTGAAATCGCAGAAAATTGTACTCATAAAAGTAAAGACACCCTCTTTTGCATTAGAGTCACACAATTTGATACTTGCAAAAAATTCTTGTAATATGGTAATTACAGTTCATTGTAGTTTTATACATGGATCATGACTAGAAATTTACCTTCTGTGGAACTTGCATTTGTGGAGTACTCTTTGCTTCTGAAATATTATATAATATTATAAAGACATACATGTAATGTAATATACTGGTAATTACGATGCATGAATTCATAGAAGAAACTTACAAATACTACTCAGTACTGGAGAGTATTTCACCAAGACAAAGGTTACTGTAAACATAGTGTAATCAAAGATTGAAAAGCTCACCTCATGGCAGCATTTTATCATGGCAGCAAACAGAAAGTAGTCAAAGGTTACACACTTTTGAATTTGAAAATCTGTCCTACTAAGAACCAACAAAAAATGCTACCACACAAAAACAAAATAGAAAAGGGAAGTAGAGCATTTCATTTGAATGGGTGTACTCTATTGATACCCAAATCTTCCTAACATGTGCACTCAAGCGGAAAATATAGATCATGATCTAAATTTGAACGTAGATTTGTGATCTACTCATAAAACACATTATCTGTGCAAGTTTGACCTTCCTATCAATAAAAATAAAGAAATAAAACTTCGTAACATCAATACCCAAATCTTCCTAACATGTGCATTCATGCAGAAAATATAGGTCATGACCTACCTTTGAACATAGCTTTGTGATCTACTCATAAAGACGCATCATCTGTGCAAGTTTGGCTTTCTTAGCACTTATAATAGAGAAATAAAACTTCTTAACATTGATACATAAATCTTCCTAACATGCGCATTCAAGCGGAAAATAAAGGTCATGACCTAACTTTGAACGTAGATTTGTGATCTACTCATAAAGATCATCATAAACTCTATTTCATCAAGGAACATAGATCAGGTTAGAAACCCCTATATTTCACAATGCAAAAAAAGGATGAAATGTTGGTACATGTACTTGTAGAAGTAATTAGAAATCAAAATAAAGATTTTGTCACAAAGAATACAAATGTTAAGTATTGACAACAATTTAAAGTTATGCAAAGAGATACAAATGGTCAAATACTCAAACCAATCTTACTAAAATCAGATCTACTTGTTCCTCGTTACTCTGAGTTATCGTCACAGTACTGTACTCAAACAGAACATCAAATGGATCCAGAACATGTGCAGTGCTACCTTACCCATCCATAATACATATGACACATCAAGTTTAACAAAATTTGCATAAAATTATGGTATGCACTGACAATATCAGTATCACTTACAATATGGGATGATAGGAGGCTATTTGATGCCCAGAAACTTTATTCAGCAGCTTTGTTCTATCACATGCTGAGGTTAGACAGAGTTTTTGTCTATGCCTGACAGCTAGTATCCTGCTTGCTGAGCATACATAATTTCTCCATTGTGCATTCTGAAAAATATATATACAAACTTCTTATGTAAATATCATTGTGCAATTAAATATAACATGTAAGCATGTGTATGAAGAAAAATCTGCAAATATTTGGTGAAACTGAATAATAGAAAATAACTGATCCCATATAAGTATATATAAGATGAATAGTCATGAATAATTTCATAGAATGAAAATTTATTTCTGTCCGACTATTCAACATAATAAATGTACCAGATCGGCAGGATCAATATGTCACACAATCAGGCCGTGCTTGAATAAGTTAACAGTGGAATATGCCTTCTTTTCAAACTATTTCTGGTCTTTTCTTCAAAATCAAGGCTTTTGAAGATTTAGTTCATATTGAAACATGTAAGAATGCCAAGATTCACAAAATGGTATCAATTTTAAGTAAATCAAAATTTTAAGACATATGTTTAAAATCTTGTTGTTTATCCTGTTTCTGAATTGAGCTGCAAGGACACAATAAGTGAACAACCATTTGATTTCCAAATGGGGGGGGGGGGGGGTTAGTCCTACATTACAGAGAAACTTTGTGATGGATTATTACTGGTCCGAAGATTTTTTTTTTCTCAGTGCATGTAGTAAATAATGAAGGTTTACATTGTTGATTTTGACAAGGCCTACCCCTTAAAGTAGAAGAGATATAGCCCAGATTTAAGGTTTTGAAACGAGGTCAAAGTCCAAGGTCAAGGTCACTAGGTGAAGGACATAGTTTCAAATGAAAGGTCCTCACGAGGTATCTTCATATGAAATATCAAAGCCTTACCCTTTATAGTTCAAGAAATACAGCCAAGTTATATGTTTTTGAAAAGTAGGTCAAAGTCCAAGGTCAAGGTCACTAGGCCAAAGGTCATGGTCTCAAATGAAAAGTCAAGGTCAAAGGTATCAACATGTGAAATATGAAAGCCCTACTCCTTATAGCTTATTAGATATAGCCAAGATTAAAGTTTTGTCTACAGACAACAATGATGATGCTAAGGGTATGACATTAGCTCTCCGGAGACGCCAGCGTAGCGACATGGTACAGCTATATCTAAAAGGACATGATAAAATGGAAAGAGATTTTTTAGAGATGAAAACATACAGTGTGACAAGAGGTCACAATCTGAAGGTATTCAATGGGTAATGAAGGAAATTTATTTATCACTTTTATATATATCTTTCTGTGTCACATAATATTTTCAAAACTTTTGTACTAGCCTAGTAGATGTCGAAATAAGAAAACTTTTGATAAGGGTCGTGCTTAAGATTTATCTCCCCTTGATGAAAAATAAAGAAAACCAGAAGTCTCTGACGAGACTGTAGCTCTCCTGGTTGTTTTGTTTAATTCACTCATTGACAAGTGAATAAGATACATATACATAAATAACAATTTCCATTTTATTTCAAACCAAAGACCATAGCGAGCAGTCGCTCTAACAAATTATAAGTAGCACAACGAAATAACAAATCCATTACCTGCTACTAGAATATCACTCACACAATTTTTAATATCCGAGATAAAGGATTTCAAAAAATAATGCCATACCCATTTTCCAAGATCCTAGGGGTCAGGGGCTGCTAGCTCAAATGAACTATCAATGACATAATAAGACTACAGATCCATTATATTGCATAAACAACTAAGTTTCCATCATTAATAGCTTAAGAGGAGTTGAGAGCACTATATATGAGAAAATGACCACACCCATTTTCTTAGACCTTGGGGGTCAAGGGCTCATACAAAATATCAGGTACACAACTAAACCACACATCCATCATACTGCAAAAAGAATTAAGTCTCCATCACTTATAGTGTCAAAGGAGTTGTGACCACAAGATTACATACAGTTATATAGGAGAAAATGACCACACCCATTTTCTAAGACCCTGGGGGTCAGGAGCTCAAAAAAAATGTCAGGTGCACAACTAGACCACAGCTCCATTATATTGCAAAAAGAATTAAGTCTCCATCATTTATAGTGTCAGAGGAGTTGCGAGCACAAGATTACATAGAGTTATATAGGAGAAAATGACCATGCCCATTTTCTAGGACCCTGGGGGTCAGGGGCTCAAACAAAATATCAGGTGCACAACTAAACCACACATCCATCATATTGCAAATAGAATTAAGTCTCCATCATTTATAGTGTCAGAGGAGTTGCGAGCACAAGATTACATAGAATTATATAGGAGAAAATGACCACACCCTTTTTCTAAGACCCTGGGGGGTCAGGGGCTCAAACAAAATATCAGGTGCACAACTAGACCACAGACCCATCATATTGCAAAAAGAATTAAGTCTCCATCATTCATAGTGTCAGAGGAGTTGCGAGCACAAGATTAAATAGTTATATAGGAGAAAATGACCACACCCTTTTTAGCTCACCTGAGCCATAGGCTCAAGTGAGCTATTGTCATAGTGTTGCGTCCGTCGTCTGTCGTCCGTCGTCGTCGTCGTCCGTCGTCGTCGTAAACTTTTCACATTTTAAACTTCTTCTCAAGAACGGCTGAAGGGATTTTGATGAAACTTGGTAGGTATGAAGTACTCATGGTCCCCTACAAGTGTTGTTGTTTTTCGTCCGGATCTGTCAACAGGTGGCGCCACCACAGCCAAAAGTAGGTCACGGGGGGTACCCTCCTTTGACAAACTTCTTCTTCAGAACCGAAGCATGTATCGACAAACCGAAAGCATCAGGATGATCTAGAGAGATGTCTTAAGAAGTGTTGTTATTTTTGGTTCCACTTCGAAGTCAAATTTTTGACGCGTTTTTGACGTCTTTTCGGACTTTGTCAGAAATGCAAATTTTTGCACTATTTCTTTAAATAACTCAATAAGTGTATGATTTTACACACTCATTTACTACATATTTATCATATTTAACTTACTTAATGCTTTGATATGTATTTTATGCTGAAAATTTATTTTTTTGATTTTTTATGAATTTTTTCTTATGTAAAAAGGAAGGGGGGGGGGGTTGATTTTCATACATTTTCTGCTTCTTTTCTATAACCAATCTTCAGATTGTCATGACAATTTGTAGGTATGAGGTACTCATGCATGGTACCCTACAAGTGAAAGAATTTTGTCAAGATATCCACTTTTGGATTTTTAAGGAATATTTTTTAAGATTGTACATAGGTATAATGTATGTTTTCCATGCCAAATGGACCCATGGGGAGTAGCTTCAAACCCCGGCGGGACCCCAACAATTTTTTTTTTCTCTTTTTCAGTTTTTTTTTCTCTTATTTTTATATTTATCGCTAGAAATGAAACTGTGAAAGAATTTTGTCAAAATATCAACTTTTAGATTTTTAATGATTTTTTAAATAAGACAAGCTATAGCTAGTTTGGCTTTGTGTACTTATTTTCATACTTCGAATTAACTTGGCCACATATGCTATCAAATATACGCTGAATTTATTTTTAAGATGTTGACTTTTTGTGTCGCCTGCGAAGCACAGCGACACTTAGGGATCACTTTGTCAGTTGTTCGTCTGTCCATCCATCCGTCTGTCCGTCTGTCACACTTGGGTGTCACACCCCATAACTTTTGATTGGTAAGTGATAGGGCTTTGATATTTCACATGTGTATTCCTTGTGACAAGACCTTTATACACATATCATAATTTTTGACCTTTTGACCTTGACCTAGATATTTGACCTACTTTTCTAAAAATCTAATATTGGCTATATCTCTTGATTGATAAGTGATAGGGCTTTGATATTTCACATGTGTATTCCTTGTGATTAGACCTTTCTACACATATAATGTTTGACCTTGTGACCTTGATCTAGATATTTGACCTACTTTTCTAAAAATCTAATATTGGCTATATCTCTTGATTGGCAAGTGATAGGGCTTTGATATTTCACGTGTGTAATCTTTGTGACAAGACCTTTCTACGCAAACCATATTTTTTGACCTCGTGACCTTGACCTAGATATTTGACCTACTTTTCAAAAAATCTAAGATTGGCTATATCTTTTGATTGGTAAGTGATAGGGCTTTGATACTTCACATGTGTATTTCTTGTGACAAGCCCTTTTTTCACATACTATATTTTTTAACCTTATGACCTTGACCTAGATATTTGACCTACTTTTAAAAAAAAACCAAGATTGGCTATATCTAATGATTGGCAAGTGATAGGGCTTTGATATTTCTCTTGTGTATTCCTTTTGACAATACCTTTCTACACATACCATAATTTTGACCTCATGACCTTGACCTAGATATTTGACCTACTTTTCAAAAAAATTAAGATTTGCTATATCTTTTGATTGGTAAGTGATAGAGCTTTGATATTTCATATGTGTATTCCTTCTTGTGACAAGGCCTTTCTACACATATCATAACTTTTGACCTCATGACCAAGACCTAGATATTTGACCTACTTTTCAAAAAATCTTAGATTGGTTATTTCTTTTGATTGCTGAGTGATAGGCTTTGATATTTCACATTTGCATTCCATGTGACAAGACCTTTCTTCACATACCATCATTTTTAGCTCACCTCGACGAAGTTGAGTGAGCTTATGCTATAACCCCACGCGTCCGTGTCCGCGTCTGCGTCCGGTTAAGAAGTTTGGGGTAGCTCAGTATCTGACAAAGTACTAACGCTACAGTAACCAAACTGGCACAAATGATTCATCTTTGGATGCTGAGGTGAACCCATGCATCGTATGCAGCATCTGACCTACATTTTCAGCTTGAGTGACTTGGTTAAGAAGTTTGGGGTAGCTCAGTATCTGACAAAGTACTAATGCTACAGTAACAAAACTGGCACAAGTGATTCATTTTTGGATGCTGAGGTGAACCCATGCATTGGATGCAGCATCTGACCTACATTTTCCGCTTGAGTGATTTGGATAAGAAGTTTGGGGTAGCTCAGTATCTGACAAAGTACTAATGCTACAGTAACCAAACTTGCACAAGTGATTCATCTTTGGATGCCGAGATGGACCCATGCATCCGATGCAGCATCTGACCTACTTTTTCCACTTGAGTGATTTCGCTTTTAAAAGCCAATATTGAGCAGAGTATAAGTGCTACATGTACCAAACTTGCATATTGGATGTATCTTTGATCAAACTTTCATAAAATGACCTTGACCTACTTTTTCCGCTTGAGTGATTTTGCCTTTAAAAGCCAATATTGAGCAAAGTATAAGTGCTAGATGTTCCAAACTTTCATATTAGATGTATCTTTGATCAAACTTTCATAAAATGACCTTGACCTACTTTTTCCGCTTGAGTGATTTTGCCTTTAAAAGCCAATATTGAGCAAAGTATAACTGCTACATGTACCAAACTTGCATATTGGATGTATCTTTGATCAAACTTTCATAAAATGACCTTGACCTACTTTTTCTGCTTGAGTGGTTTTGCCTTTAAAAGCCAATATACATGTACTAAGAAATATGTTTGAATTGAATTTTGCTGTCACGAGGTGAGCTTCGTAATCTGTGATTACCTATGTTTTACCTCGTGCACTTGCCCTATATATTTGACCTACTTTTCAACAAATCTATGATTTGCTATATCTTTTGAGTGGTAAGTGATAGGGCTTTGATATTTCACATTTGTATTCCTTATGAAAAGACCTTTCTAAACATTCCATAATTTTTAACCTAGTGACCTTGCCCTTGATATTTGACCTAATTTCAATAAAAAAAAAATCCGCTACGCAGGCGACACAAGCATTCCTTGGATTGCTTTTTTTTCATACATGCATATTTCAGAACAATTTCCCTATTTAATGATTATTTTCTCTGTCTTATTTCTGTATCTATGGTAAACATAGTCGCCATATATCTTGTGTTACAGATTTGATTGGTTCAATACCTCCTTGCCCCTTTAGTAGGGGTAACTACAGGAAATAAAAAGGTGCACACTAAAAATTTTGACTGACTTGAAATGCCCGGAAGTCTGTAAAATTGGTCTTTTTTGATTGCGAATCTTTGGCATGCATAAAAATTTAAAGAAAAAGGGGGGGGGGGGGGTCATGCATGTCCTTTTTTCGCAAATTTCACTTTTTTTACAGGAACTCTGCGTCCTCATCGAAAATGTTCCGAATTTTGCATATTTTCAAACCTATCTGTAGATTGCATAAAAGACAAGATCAAGTTCGAAGTTAAATTTATCACGACTATTGATTCAATATGCTAAAAATATATTTCCAAGCACCGCATTTCAGCATATTTACCGAAAATAATTTGTCCAAGTGGCTTCACTGGGTCATGAGGTTTGATACACCGTACACTGCTGTTTGGAAAATAAATTGGCTCAATTTCTGCAAAACTCACTTGAATTAATATTGTCCGCTAACAACTTGTCTGTGTTAATTGGATTAACACGATTTTGACTGTATGTTACATGTACTAAGATGAAATCAATACTATTCAAAAGCTCTCATTCATAGATTTCTGTATAATTTAATATGAATAAAGGCAAAACCGAAAAGTCTTTGTTTTTTATGCTTCCGGAATCAAAGATATGGGGGCATATAGTTTTTGGCCTGTCCGTCTGTCTGTTTGTCTGAAAAACTTTACATTGGGCATAACTTTTGATAGGAAGGTGATAGAGCTTTCATATTTCACATGTGTATTCCTTGTGACAATACCTTTCCATTGATACCAAAATTTTTGACCTCGTGACCTTGACCTTGAACTTTGACCTACTTTTCAAAAACTTTAACATTGGGCATAACTTTTGAATGGTTAGAGATAGGGCTTTCATATTGTACATGTGTATTCTTTGTGACAAGATCTTTCCATTGATACCAACATTACTCTGACCCTGACCTCTCACATACTTAACAGAAAATGGTGTTTATACCAACAAAGATGCCACCGCGGGGCATTCGTGTTTCACAAACACAGGCTTTATTATTTTCTGGCATACTAGCCATTAATAATGAAAGGTTTGGTGTTCAATTTTAAATAAACTTAATTTATGAAATCATTTCATTGTTTTATTCTGTTTCTGTTGCACATTTATGTGGAATTTTACAAAATGATTTTATTTTTGATGTTGCATAATCGAACTATACTAGCTGGGCATATGACTTTGGATCGCATAATCCATCTTTTCAAATCAGTAAAAAAGTTGTTGTTTTGAAATGTGACTATTTTCTCTTGTTTGTACTTTTAAAGGTTGTCTAAAAAAAAAACTTGTCTGCATCCGGCAAAAATCTTGTTAGAAAGGTTGTGGGCTAAAATCCTGGTACTGGCACTATCAGTATTCAATGTCAGTATGTCAATTAGAGCGTGCATGGGTATCAGGTGAGCGTTGTGCCCCCTGGGGCTCTTGTTCTAAGACCCTGGGGGTCAGGGGCTCAAACAAAATATCAGGTGCACAACTAGACCACAAACCCATCATATTGCAAAAACAATTAAGTCTCCATCATTTATAGTGTCAGAGGAGTTGCGAGCACAACATTACATAGAGTTATATAGGAGAAAATGACCACGCCCATTTCTAGGACCCTGGGGATCAGGGGCTCAAACAAAATGTCAGGTGCACATCGACACCACAGACCAAGTGTAATGCAAAAAGAGTTACATTTCTATCTCTAATAGTTTCAGAGGAGTTGCGAGCACAAGAATTGTTTACAGACGGACGGACAGACAGACGGACAGACGCCGGATTACGGGGTATCGCATAAGCTTGACTGGTCTATGACCAGTAGAGCTAAAAAACTAATAGGTCAACTTTTGATTTTTCAGCGGAATTCGATGAAATATATATTTTAGAAATTTTTGACCAATCGATATTTGAAGTCCCATCATTCTGTTGAAAAAAAATCTGAAATAAAGCCTGTGTTTGTGAAACACGAATGCCCCTGGTGGCATCTTTGTTAGTATAAACTTCATTTCCTGTTAAGTATGTAAAAGGTCAAGGTCAACAATTTTGGTATCAATGGAAAGGTCTTGTCACAAGGAATACACATGTGAAATATGAGAGCCCTATCACTTACCATTCAAAAGTTATGCCCAATGTTAAAGTTTTTGAAAAGAAGGTCAACGGTCTAGGTCAAGGTCACGAGGTCAACAATTTTGGTATCAATGGAAAGGTCTTGTCACAAGGAATATACATGTGAAATATGAAAGCTCTATCACCTTCCATTCGAAAGTTATGCCCAATGTTAAAGTTTTTTTTCGGACAAACAGACAGACAAACAGACGGACAGGCCAAAAACTATATGCCCTCGAATCTGTGATTCGGGGGGGCATAAAAATTACTTTTTCCCTTACAGTTAAATGTTAAATGTAAGGGCCAATAACTCTTAAGGTAAACAATTTTTTTTATATCCAAATTGGTCAAAAAATTTAAATAAATTTTTACATTATAACTTTGCAGTGATTTTAGATCTGAGCATTGCATAAATGGATGCCCCAATTACTGCACATTACTCATTGAATTTGAATGCCTTAAGGCATTAGAGGTATAATACTTTACTTCCGGTTTTTTTTATTACAGAAAAATTATATACCATGAAGTTGGTTGAAGACACGCGACTTCGGTAATGTTCGGGGCCATACATTTTCATCGCGAATTGAATGAAACATTGTAAAAATATCAAATGTCTAAAAATATGTAAGATATGGAAGTACATAATTTCTAGCTTTTCCATGATATATTTATTATACCCCTAATCCCTTAAGGTCGCCAAAAAACATAGCAGTCTGGACATAAGGAAATAAAACTTCACCCAAAGAGTAGTGAATACCTGGAACAATTTACCAGAGACCACAGTGAATGCCAGGTGCTTTACAGAAATTGAGGCGAAAAATTTTACCTAAAATTGGTGACATGTTTTTTACCTGCTAAATCGTTTATTTTAGTTTTCAGAAAAACTGCATTGCTGTGTATTCTGGTGCCATTATTTCGACTTTTGTGTTAGAGGATCATATAGCTAAAGTGTCAACAAATCAAATGATGCCTGGATTTCCATATGAAAACTAAAATAAATGATTCAGCAGGTAAAAAAAAGATTTTAACAATTTTAGGTTCAATTTTTCGCCTCGATTTCTGTAAAGCACCTTTTTCTTCTTTGAATCCCTGTATGTGTGATAAAAAACAACAAAAGGTTAAAGGTTGGTTTTCATTTTTTAAATAGATAAACATCGGCAGCATTTGGTCTGACCCATAACAGGGAGGGATGCACAAAAACAGTAACCAACAATCGTCTTGGGTTAGTTGCATTCACAGTGCAATGAAGACGGTAATTTCTTATTTGCGTTATTTTCTGCAGATAGAAAATAACACAATTAAGAAAATAGCCTCTTCGTTGCACTGTAACTACTGTCCGTGCGGCTCACTTTGGAAACTGAATAAACACGATTTTGACTACTTTATGATGCGAAAGTTTAAATGAACTTGATACCATTCAATAGATCTCGCTTAGTCGTAAATTTTGATATCTGTTATATGATAGTGAGTACACCCAATCAAACTATATAGACAAAACAAGTTTAAGATGGGCCATTTCTCATGTTAATTTTTCCTGTGACGTCATGACGCTCTCCATAGGCTCAATGTTAAACACTGCGACGTCACGCTAAAATTTAACATTGAAAACCCTCTATCTAAAACTTATTTTTTCTGTATAATAGAGGACGCAGTCCGCGCCACAGGCGCGGACGTAGTCCTCTTGAAGATAACACGTGTAAATAAATAGGAAAAATACTGGTTTCCAATGTTAATTCTGTGCAAATTCTGTATAACCTACAAACTCAGCCGTGCGGTTTCGCCAGAGTCTCGGGGCTTACTACTCAACCCATGTATATTCGGAATCATCATGGCTGACTTCCGGTCTACATGGACGGAGGATTATTAGACAACCTGTTTTCAGCGGTATATACGAAGTCAATAATTTAATTGAATCCATTGAATCATGCTTTACTTACTTGATTATATGTGATTTGAAACCGTTTCATCTTACTGCCATCTTCAACAAGTTACGACTAATACGTCATGACGTCATTATGCAACGTCATTGATGTCAGAATGCAACTTCATCATGTTACATGTAGCAGGAAAAACGTTGTTTCGCGGACTATCTGTACATTAGCTAAATATTTCGCCCGACCATCACGTTGTTTCTATTCCGTTGTCTTTTGTTGGGGGGGGGGGGGGGGTTGTATGTGGAAAAACGTGTGGGACGGGCGAATTATTGAAGCTACCTGCATAAATGTGTGTGTGCAGAATTGTTCAAATTTTCAAGAAACTGTCAGACTGATTCTGCACCGAGGTCTCTCTCAGTTGTAGCTAAATAACTAGCATGACTAGAGGCGGGGGGGGGGGGGGGGGGGGGGTTGCTGCTGGGGTGAAGTTGAGGGAGCAAATATATGTGAAAAATACTGAAATTTTATGTAGAGATGGTAAAAGGAACTCCCTCATCCCATAAAAACTTAAAAGGCTTAATTCCTGAAGAAATATAGAAATATACATTGAAATTCACGTTTATTATAATACACCATATTCTCTTCTTGGAGTAGGATTTTTTTATTTCTCTTTTTTATTTCGTTTTCATTTATTCATTTACATGTATTTTCAAATTTATTTGTTTAGGCCTATCTATCACTAGTATTATATTTACATGCTCATTTATCTTCTATTTCTAATTGAAAAAATTTACATTTTCAATTTTTGAAGTCAGTAGTAATATTTTTTTTCAATTTCACCCTGCGTCCTCACTATGGCTTTGCCATAATTCATATTAACCAAATATACCAAAATTTACGACTAAGCGAGATCTATTCAATGATATAGATTTTATCTTAATTGTTGCACGACAAAGTTATCAAAATCTTGTTTATCCAGTTTCCGGAGTGACTCAGTGAGCCGTATGGACAGTAGTCTTCATGGTCTTGGGTCAACTTGTCGGACTATACTGAATTAAATCCACCGATAGTTCAAAGTTTTATTTATATATGCCAACTTTAAATGTTCTCGTCTTGTTTCCACTCTAAAATTGACTGAACGAGCCGAAAAAAACTCATGTCGAATTGTCTCTTTGAAGTATTTCTTGTTCTTGAATCGAATCCATTTAAAACAAAGCATATATCGTATACCTAAAGCACAAAGAGAATTTTCACTTAAATCTTCCATATAGAGAATTTCTGTGCAATAATAATACCCTAATTACCTGAATTGGAAACAAAATTTTGTTCAAATGTCGTGTAGTCATTTCGGACTAAAAAGTAGCGTATAACATATAGAGTCCAAGACGGTTTTGTTTCATGCGGAAATGGGAGTGCTATAAAAAAAATCTGAATTTGATCAACTTGACAAGGACTTATAAGAACAAACGATAAACAGGGATTGGGAGGGGGAGGTAAGGAGGTGGGAGGAGGAAGGAGGTATCCCCCTGTCCGTCCCCCCCCCCACCTGGATCCGATGTTCAGAGTTGTGTTCCTTAGGGGAATGTTGCTCAGGATTGTCCGCACAGCTCACTTCAGAAATCGGTAAATTGAAGTTTTATCTCATTTGTCGGACTATTTTCCCATTAAAATTCATAAAAGGGGACAGATCTCGAACTCTCGTAACTAACAGTGTACGTAAGTTTTATGTCCATGCGACTTATATACAGGGTGCGAAGGGAGGGGGAGGAAGAGGGCGGGAGGAGGGAGAAAGGAGGAGGGAGGGGAGGAGGAGAAATGGGAGGGAGGGGGAAGAAAGGGGCGGGAGGGGGAGGTTAGGGAAGGATGAAGGGGAGGGAAGCGGACCCTCTTTTCTTATTTGCTTTCTTTTTGGGGCTTTTTTTGTTTTTGTTTTGTTTTGAATATTCTTGTAAAAATATTAATGAAGCCTTAAGCCCCGTTAACACTATCAAAGTTTTCTTGTACAAGAAAACTTGGTCAAAGTTTTTTACGCTAACTTTGATAGTGTAAACGATCCAAGAAAACTTTGATCAAAGTCCGTCAAAGAACTTGGATGGACTTTGACGGAATAGAACTCCATCCTATTTTTCTTGAAACTTTGACGGACTTTGACGTGAATCAACCAATCAGAATATAGATTCAAAATGACGCCAGTAGTATTTATAAGTATCGAAGAAAGAAGTAAAGACAATTTAGAAACGTTAAAACAAAAGAATGTAGAGACAAAGACAAACGATGCGATGCAGTGAATTCCATCTGCGATTTTTTTAGAAATCACGGGAAATTTTCCTTGAAATCGTGTCCATTTTATGTAATAACTCCGATAAACAATCACAAACATAAACTATAAGGTTGTCATGAGAATTATTCACAATATTTACAGGATTCATCTTTGTTTTGGTATATATCTGCAGCGTTTTCTTGTACAAGTCGCCAAAGAACTTTGATAGTGTAAACAGACGACTTTGTCCAAGAAAACTTTGACCAAGTTTTCTTTGAAAGACTTTGACCAAGAAAACTTCGATAGTGTAAACGCGGCTTTATTTTCCTGTGCAAGTCTATATTAATTTTTCAAGACAAGACAAAATTTATATAAAGTCGGCATGGTGTAAACAACATTGTTTTTTCATCTGTGAGTTAACTTGTTTATAGTCTCTTACCTTAGAGTCGGTTGTTAGGAGGTCTTTATCGTAAAATTTGGAGAATAAGAAATTATTTAATGGTGTAAATGTGACAATGTAGCCGTTTTAATGTAATACATCATTGGGTCATTATTTCTATGTAATATGCAAACTGTGATCATACCCTAGATCACCTGATCTTTTTCTTACCAACTCGAGTCACTCTGCACAGTCAAATGTACATGCATACTACTCAAACTCGTTTATGAGGTCCAATTTACCTCCTCCCGTCCAAATCACAGGAGCTCGATGTCAACAACCCTCAATGACACCCACCCCTTCCCATCCCTCTCTAGTCAAAGGAAAGTAGAGGCGGATATTCTTATGGATCGTTGGCATCGAGCTCCTGTGGTTAGATTTTGAGGACAATGTTGCTACTGTTCGCCTTCACTCAACAGAATTGAAGTAAACATGGCACAGCAGTGAATCGCGAATAAAAAATACACGATTTACAGCATATTTGATCATGATATTATTGGTGATTTTCAAGATAGTATTTTTCCAGGTTTAATAGAGCTATTTCTTCATTAATTAATATAAAACATATCAATTCTTCCCAAACATATAAATTAAATCAGAACGAGGCACATTAAATTTGTTTCTTTCGATGACAATTAATTTAAATCTATATGATTGTAAAACCTCAAATCAGTTTGAATATTATAGATATTTCATTTCATAATTAAAAATGTAATGATCGCTGTGCGATATAATTAAGTCCCCTACCGGCGGCATGAATTTATGTCCTGCATCTCTGTTCATCAGTTCATTATCTGCAAAAACTTCCAAGAAAAGTCTGGGAAACTGAATTCATTCACTCTGCATCACACTATAATGTATTCACATACAAAAATCAGTTCATTATCTGCAATAACAGGCATGAAAAAGTCCGGAAAACTGAAAATTTCATGAAATTTGCTAAGTCCAAGGGACATAACTCTTGTAAAAATAGGCCAATGGAAACAAAACTCAAACTTGGTCTGTATCACACTGAGATGTATTCATATATCAAAAAATCAGTGCAATATTTGCAATAGCACCGAAGAAAAGTCCGGAAAACTGAAATTTTCATAAAATTTTCCAAGTCCAAGGTCCATAACTCTCGTAAAAATGGGTCAATCTAAAGCAAACTCAAACTTGATCTGTACCACATTGAGATATATCCACATACCAAACATGAGTTCAATTTATCCAACAACAGCGAAAAATAGTCCGGCGTTTCCGGTAGGGGACTAATAACAAACGTACGATATACAAGAAGTGACTTGGGGTTTGATTCCCTCTAAGAAATTAGTCTCTTGGTGATCGTATTTCCCTAAAAATTGAGAAATCTGGCGGATTGTCCAGGGACCTAGCGCAGATTAAGAGGAAGGGGGAAGTGGTGGGGTCAGAAACACAATAGCCCGGACTTCGCATAGAAAGTATGATTTTTTTAATAAGCCTAACCCGCCTATAGCGGACATCTTGAGGGAAAATCAATTCATATTGTCTTTATAGAGGTATGTTCTTTTGTAGAGGTTCAGTTTGCAATAATTTCCGTCAGTGTCAATGATTAAATTTGCATGTATTAGGCCATGTAAAATTACATATTTCTCAGATGATATTGGGTATGCAATCTTTTCACAAAATCAAAGGCTGGACCCTCCTGATGGATTGGACTCCTGGAAAATGTTTCCAGATCTGCCCGCTATGAGATACCTATATATGATTACTATTCCCCGCCATCTTCACCTCTCCCCCCTTCCCGGCACTTCGATCCTTCCTCACCCTCCAGCTCTTTTTGTGGTTGCGTGCATTAACTGTTTTTTGCCGGCATTTTTATTGCCATGATGCATGATGCAATAGTCATTATTGTGGGACACCATCAAGGACTTTATTAGTCCTGAATTTAGAAGGGATTAGGCACGCATGATTCAGTCAGTGTCAGTAACGATATTAGTATATTTAGAAAAAAGAATTTCGACATTTTCTGATGCTATATTGTTTTTGCAAGACATGCAGAAGTCAACATGCTCAGGATTTTCTGGGGAAATGGGCGGATCATGAAAAGTTTTGAAAGGGCAGGGAGCCTAGGTCAGTCCATGGAGGGGGGGGGGGTATCCAGCCGTATTAAATCAGCATTTCTTGCAAATTCCAGGCGGGACCTGACCCCCCCCCCCCCCCCCTCTCCCCCCCCCCCCCCCCCATGACACAACATCCGCGGTTGTTTGTTAATTTCCTAAGGTAACGAAAATAGGTAAATGATAAATTTCCTCGACAAACAAGTGAAAACGCGTGCCCCATACCCTGTATCGTCCAGATAGAAAGGTATTATTATTTATTGGCAATCCGATTCTAAATGCATTTTTGACTCTTTGCAAAATTCTTGGGGGTAGCCGGTCCCAATCTGGCCTTAACAATTTAAAAAAAGACTGATCATGACCTCAAATTTAAAACGATGCTTAAAAAGTAATACTGAAAAAATTGTCAATCTTATAGATTATATCGACGACTAGGGAAAGAAATATGTGTGTTTTATGACTTGCATAGGACTGTTATTCCTGATTCATCCCTCAGATGAAGAAAATTCCATACGAACATGGTCGTCCAAGTACAGAATATGGTAGCAATGCATCCATCCCGACCGACTTTGTTATCTATCCCCGAGAAAATTTTGGAAAATTTATTCAAATCGGTGGTTTCTGGTGTGTTTTTGGGGCTATTTCTGACTAATTTCATAGATTTTTTTAGAAAACAGTAGTTAATGCTTCAAAAAGCATGTCATAAGTGCCCCTTCGTTGGGCACTGCCAGGGTGCCCCCCCCCCCCCCCCCCCCCCCCCCCCGGCTGACTCCGCCACTGTACCTCACCCCTGTGACTGTGTCTGAGGGAAACGAAGGAATACAAAAATGTGTCTTTTTGTTAGATCCATAAGCTGGTGGAGAGAAGAAATATACGTTCCTTTTCAAAATGACGTCATAATGCTCTTGCGCATGTTCAGATAAACACAGGAAGCCAGAAGACGAGAGCGAAAGTCTCTCGGAAAGAAAGCGAAGATAGTTAGAGATTCAACGTAGCTATCATTAACAGACTAGTGTGGAATAGAACTTTTATATCAGTAAGTAATTTTAAGTTTCAAATTGCGATTTGTACACCAGGCGATGCTAGAAAATCGATTAAAACATCGATGCTAAAGTCGCTAATTTATGCTCAAAACTGGGGTGGATCGTGGATCCCGTGGTGGGTTGAATCAAAAAGCCGATAGTCGATAGTACTTGTACTCACAGAATAGAAGAGTTTAGAAAGCATGAAGAACTTCTATGTAAATATATCTGTTATTCTGTTGGGTACTTAGATGTACAGTTGTATTGTGGTCACAATCATCATGTAGACTAAATAATCCAGTCTCTCCGCTGCCGCTAAAAGAGACTGAACCCCACTATGGTTGTTACAGAACGAAGTCAGACCAAAGTGTTGCCCAACGATTTTTCCATATTACAGACCTTTAATATTGATTTTCTGGCAGGTGACTCTTAAGTAAACATTAAACTAACTATCTCTACCCACCTCATGTTTTTTTCTCACTTCTTTATTGCATTTTTGCCGATTTTTAACTTCCTACCAAACCAAACAAGCAAGGCAATAGTTCGTAGATTCGACCAATCAGAACGAAGGATAAAGAAAGTTGATCACGTGATATTTGTAACCTTCGTTCTGATTGGTCGAATCTCCGAACTATTGCCTTGCTTGTTTGGTTTGGTAGGGAGTAAAAATTGGCAAAAATGCAATAACAAAGCGAGAAAAAAACACGAGGTGGGTAGAGATAGTTAGTTTAATGTTTACTTAAGAGTCACCTGCCAGAAAATCAATATTAAAGGTCCGTAATATGGAAAAATCGTTGGGCAACAGTTTGGTCCAACTTCGTTCTGTAACAACCATAGTGGGGTTCAGTCTCTTTTAGCGGCAGCAGAGAGACTGGATTATTTAGTCTAAATCATCATGGAGTTTCTCTAGCACTCGCGACTACTGTAAATTTGGCTCTTGGCGACTTTGAAATCCCAAAGTGCTTGGCCATTGGGCAACTGATTGATCATACTGTTTTGTTCTTTTCCTTTTCATTCACTTTGTTTCACAGACATCGTAGCACGCTAAAATTTTTCACCGACAATTATTATTATTATTATTTTTTTTTTTTTTTTTAACTTTACATACTTGAACTGTTAACTTCTCATATAGTGGCCTACGTTATTTGACACGAGGATTTTGTTAACACTACATATTTGAACTGTTAATTCCTCGTACCAGTCATGGCTGATAGTGATAATCAAATTATCAAGACTCGCTCGTCGGGAAGGGCTAGAAAAGCCCCTGTCACATTCACCCCATCAAAAAACTCTGGAAATTTGGCTAGCTATACTATTAATCGGAAAAAAGCTATCCAAAAGAAGATAGACGCGTCAGAACGTACTAATGATCTTCACATTGCTGAAAAAAATGGCACCTTAGTGCTGACATTCTCTGCCGCAGCGTATGAAATATTTAGACATGAACTTCAAGTATTTTTGGAGGATAAATCTGATTTAATCGTCGAGCATACTCCCAAGTATAGCACCGACCGTAGCATCGTGGAAGACTCGTATGGCATTTATGGTCAGAACTCAAACTTGCTATACCGTATTAATTTATTTCATACTACTTCTCGTGCCGATGTGAATGGAAAACATTATGAGATCTTTATCACTGATGACCTACCCGGCATTCTGGAAAGGCTGGAAAAACATTCTGATATCACTAGCCTGAACGCTAAACTAAAGGACTTGTGTCAAAGTTACCTACAAACTCTAGATGATGGTAAGCCATCTCAGGTCAACACTTCACGTAAGAATGATGATCCAAGTCTAGGTCAGGGTTTTGATGATATAGGAACTTTACCTACTCAACCTTCCCGACGAATCGCTAATAAGAAGGCTGAGCCCACACAATTAAGCATCCCTGTTGTAACGCATAATTGTCAGACCTCCATTATTGACAACCTATTGATAGACAGTGGTAATTTGAGGTCCGATGCTTCTCTGGCAACAACCTGCTCTCCTAACGTAGCGTCTCGTCCTGTACACTCCTTGACACAGGATATAATATCACATCATTCTACCTTCAGCTCTAGTGACAGTAACTTGCGACCGAGTAGCTCTGCGCTAAATCCTAGTAGTATGACAGTCGCTACTTTGAGTACGCCGATTAGTAGCATCTCTCAAGGCTCTAGTAATACGCGTGAGAAAAACTCTAACTCAAAGAAAGAGAAATCGGTCGATATTCGCTCCAGGGAGGAGAAATTTCGTAAAAAAGAGGAAGAGCTCGCCATTCGTGAAGCTACACTTAAAGAAAAGGAGTTGCGTCATATTCATCTAGAGACATATATTGAAAAACTAGAGGCTAGGAACACTGAGCTTGACAAGTCTCTTCGACTGCTTAAGCGTAGGCTAAGTGCATACGAGTGCCATGACTCTGATACAGCCTTTGTATCACATCAGCCGGACTCTAGGCAACCGTCACCACAACCGAAACGCCTTAATCCCCAGGCTGAGCTTGTACATAAGATCCACGAACGTGTAACAAATTTTGTTCTCACTAAGATTGACAGGGAGCTTGACGACTTACTGCAGCCTCAAGTATCTTCTATGTACGAACATACTAATTCAGGAAACGTACATCATATAAATCCGCGCCAGAGGGACGTTAATCGTAATATGACATCTCATCACTATGGTGACACGACCCATATTCGACCCAGTCACGAGTCTGATAGATGTAATATAACTCCTAGTAGCATACCGCATAACGATCCCAATGACGTCACATACAGAGGTACCTCTAATGTACGACAAATGACTGATACCTCATCACGGATTATTACAGATACATCGATGTCTCAAATGGAGGATATTCCTGCACGCATACCTCATAATGACTACTATGAGGCCACAAACAATGAGTCTTATGCTGAGGCACGCCATTTGTCTAAAGCCCCGACTCGGGCTCCTACAAAGATGCCGGTGACCCCACGAGAGGATACCCCTAGTCGCCAAGTGAACCTTCGGCCACGGGCTCAACACTTTATAGGGCGTCCAGTATACTATCATCAGCAGTCTTTTTTAGGGAATCCCCGGCCTTGGAGACCGCACCAATAACACCATCTGATTGCATCCCTGATGAGAGTATTAGAGACCCTACAACACAGGACCATCAACATGGCGTAGGAATAACAACATATAATTGCAAAAATATCATAACTAGTAAAAATGCTATTGTCGAAATATCTGGAGATAGCAGAATTATACTCCTACAGGAACATTGGCTTTTCAATTATCAACTTCACTTACTTTCTTCTCTGGGGGACGAGTTACAAGGGATTGGCAAGGCCGTGGATGATAGTGACCCGATTCCACCGATTCAGAAACCTAGGGGATATGGGGGGGTTGGAATCCTCTGGGTAAACAGCGTCGACCATCTTATTACGCCCATACCTGATGGATCTAATAGAATTCAATGCATAATTATGAAACGTGAGTCTGTCAACTTGCTCGTAGTATCCGTATACATGCCATGCAAGGGAAATCATGACAATTTCACTGAGTTCTGTGATTGTATCGATCAGTTGGCTGAGCTGGTTACTAAGTACATAGATCATGATGTATTGATAGGTGGGGATTTCAATGAGGACATCTGCTGTGATCATAGGTCGAGACGTATGCTATATCTGGATCGCTTCATTAATGAATTTAAGATGAAGTACTTCGCTACAACAAAAACATTTATTCACTCTAATGGAAAAGATTGCTCCTCTATAGACTACTTCATTGTGAGAGAAACTCCAACACTCAAGATAGGCAAGGTTGAAACATTGGACTTACTGGGAGGAAATACTTCCGACCATCATCCGGTTAAATGTACCATTGAGATGACAATTGACAATCCTACTAATCCTCTCACGGATAGGACAAACATTAGTACACCATCTCGAGTGAATTGGTCAAAGGTCAATACAGATTTATACTCATTTCTTATAACTGAAGAGCTCAATCAACTTGCTCTCGATCTATCCAGGAAATGCACCATAGACTATTCTATAGCTTTGTTACATGATGTGATGCTTAATGCAGTACTCCGTAGTGGTGGAGCACCTACCCAGCGTAGACGTACGTCAGCGCGTTCGATTACGCCTGCTATTAAGGAAGCCATGTGTGTAAACAAGGAAGCACATTACATATATAAGCTAAGAACTCATGATGGTACTTTATCTGCTGTGGATGTGGAGCGCCGAAAGAATGCAAAAGAAGTCCTACGCACTCTTATGAGGAGGGAGGATGCTAAACATCAAACAAAGTTAAGATCTGACATCATGGCTGCTAGGAGAGATGATTCTAAATTATTTCACAAACTGGTAAAACAACAGAGAGGTAGCTCGAGTGCCGTGGTTCCACAGCTTGAGGTTCATGGTACCATACACCGGGGGGAGGACGACATACGTTTAGGATGGAAATTACACTTTGAGGCTCTAGCCACTTCTTCTTCTTCCCCACATTTTGATAATAGCTACCAATGCATTGTGGGTTATGATATTGATGTGATAAAGGACATCTTTCAGGATGAACATGAACCAGTCACTGAAACATCAATAGAAGAAGTCACTAGAGCTATTGAATCGCTCAACAAGGGGAAATCTCCTGATGTCTTTGGTATCACTGCCGAGAATATTGTCTTTGGAGGAGATGCATTGATTGCGACTTTGTGTGATATTTTCAACGCAATTTTCTACCATCAGTCTGTTCCAGATATCTTGAAAGCTGGTACTATTACCCCCGTATATAAAAACAAGGGTAGTAAACTGGATGCAAAAAACTACAGGGGAATCACAGTCCTACCAGTCATTGCGAAAATTCTGGAACTTATACTGCGTGACAGGCTGCGCAATTTTATCAATCGACATCAGAATCCTCAGCAACGTGGATTTACTTGTGGGGCTTCTCCCTTATTTTGTGCACTGATCATCGAGGAATTTATCCGTGAAACGACTGGCAAAAAATGCACTTCGCTCACTGCCTATTTAGATGCAAAAACAGCCTTTGATGTGGTGTATCACAACAGCCTTCTTAGGAAGTTATATCACATGGGGATAGGGGGTGGACTATGGAATATTCTCTGCAGCTTTTATGAACATGCAAGCAGTGTTGTCAAATGGATGGGTAACACCTCAGATGAATTCATTATAGAGCAGGGAGTCAGACAGGGTGGGATCCTTAGTGCTGACTTATACAAGGTCTACATAAACCAACTACTTGATAGACTATACTACTGCGGTTTCGGTGCTAAGATAGGAGACATTATATGTAACGCTCCAACCTGCGCTGATGATCTCTCAACTCTTGGTGATTCTACACAGGAACTTCAGATGTTATGCAGCATTGCAAATGACTACAGTAAAATGGAGAGATATGAATTGCAACCAAAGAAGAGTGTAGTACTCCCTCATTTGAAAAAACGCTCTAAAACAACGGATACACCAGTTATCTTTCTTGGCGATCAGCAGATGCCAGTTGTGGATAAAACGACACATGTAGGAGTAGTGAGAACGCCTGATAATTCACCTACTACTGCTATACAGGAAAACCTACAAAAAGCTCGTCGCACGCTATACAGCCTTATGTCTGCTGGCCTCCATGGGGAAAATGGTTTAGATCCTGAAACATGTATTCATCTCTTCCGCACATATGTCATTCCGATTCTAACCTATGGACTGGAAATCTACCTACCCTCTCCTAATGATATTCGACCTCTTGAGATGTTTTTGAAAAAGGTGTTAAAGCAGATTCTCTCTATTCCCGTAACCACTGCTGATCCTGCATCTTTCATCCTATCTGGCCTCGTTCCAGTTGAAGCGATAATACATCTCCGTGCTTTGAGCCTTTTTGGAAATATTGCGCTTCTAGATGACTCTTCGATCGAAAAAAGATTAGCATATAGACAACTTACTATTCATGGACATACTGGAAGCAGTTGGTTTTCAAATTTGGCTATCATTACAACAAAATATGAACTCCCGAATCCTATGGAAATCCTTAGGGATCCAGTGTCGAAATCTCAATGGAAAACTGTTACATTAAGAGCTGTCTATGCTTATTGGGGGAGGCGCATCAAGCAACAGGCGTTAACTTACTCCAGTCTGGAATATCTGAGTGTTGGTCACTACAATCCAGGGAAAATTCACCCACTTTTGCGTATCACTGAAACCCAGACTCAGTCTAGAGAAGTGAATCGACTACCAGTGAAAACGAAATTAGTGACGGGTACCTACTCCCTGCAATCAACAAGAGCGGCATTCAATAATCTAGATGTGGATCCAACATGTCTGCTTTGCAAAACTTCAGCAGAAACCTTAGAACACTTTATATTGCATTGTACAAAACTCCAACATGTGAGAGTCCAGATCCTTTGTGACATCGCAAGTGCCTGTGGTGAAAATATCAATTTCTCTCAGTTATGTACCAGTGATCAGCTACGGATTATACTAGATGTTTACTCTACAGTGGATGTGGTTCACAATAAGAACACAGAATATCTCGCAGAAATAGATAGACACACACGACGTCTCTGTCATGCGCTACACTGTGAACGTAAAAAACTATTTGCACTTCTACCTACGAGAAGGAGATATGGGTTGTAGATTGCACACTTCATAATATACTTTTTAGACTGTTATACAAATTTTAATCGCCACTCCTGTCGTCCAGTGGATTTTTTATATCCAAATTTTAGTGACTCCCCATACCTGTGCAAGTGTATATAGTGTATATATCTTAAACTTTTTACTGGATTTTATGCGTCTGTGGTTGCGGCCCATCCCAAACTTTTTACTCGCAAGAGGTTCTCCAACGCTGGAGGGATTTACTACCTAGAACAGAACAGAACAGATGTCAAACTCAAGGTATCAGACCCTCTACCAAGACAATTTTTTGTTGGTAGTGCATACTCGTGCCCACTTCCAATCAATGTTCACTTGATTCTTCTTACATGTATTTATTCTTTTTATTTTGACTTTTTATTTGCTTTTTCAATGGTTGGTTCTTTTGTGTAACAAACTGTGGACAAGACATTACATGTAAATAACTTCTACATGTGTTTGCACCTCTTAAATTTATTTTCTAACCACAGACCGTCATTATGTAAAGGTTTCCTATAACTTCATTTATATCATCCTCTGAACCTTTCCATGAACCTCCAACTTTTTGAAATAGATGGTATAAAATCGTCCGGCCACTTGTTAGCCTACATAATGTTCTATTCAGCCTTCTATATGTCATATAAATTTGACTCTGTAAAATTTGGTTTGCTCCAGTACAATTTTGATAATCCTGAAAAATTTGTGTACAATAAATTTGGCAGGGACAAATGGGCTCCTGAAATTTAAGCTGGGCTCCTAAAATTTCTATTGTCAGGGGTCCAGTTGGCGACTAAGGTTTTCAAGTTAAACAAACTTCCTGATCATGAAAAATGTTGCCTTTCTTTCAAAAATAGAACACTTTGAAAATGAGCTTAAGCAATAAAATTTGTACATAATTACCTTCTTTAATTCCTTCCCGATGGCAAGTTGTTTCGAAATTTGTTAAAAATATTTTACATAAAGAGAAATCCAAGTCAGAAATATGCAACCCTATTAAATATATATGTACACCTGTTCAATGCACCCTTTCAGATTCCAACCACCACCAGACGGGTACAGTAGTACATGTATTCAAAATTCAAGTACACATGTGAAACAGGGTTATGTATTTAAATTGACAAAAATATAATATTGCTAAAGATTATCCCAAATTGAAAGTCAACTTGTCCCCAGGAAAGGACTAATAAACTTATAAAGGTATCTGTGTAAAATTGTGCCAATTGATTTCATTTTCGGAGTGCCGTATTTTTTTTTAAACCCATCACCTATACTAACAGACACCTTGATGGACAGTTTCTCAATGTACCAATTTATCTCCATAGGAATCTATGGAAAATATGTTTCATTATTAAGACCAGACCCTGCGTTATGTGGACATCGTCTTTAGTACCAAATCATACTAAATCTATAAATTCACATAGCATTTGGCCGCTGGGCCATGGTTTTTCGTGCACACTGCATATACCAAACTTTGCTAGAATTCTCACACTCACCGACTTGGAAACAATAGCGATTGAATTGCAATTACATTTTGAGTCAGAGTCTAGTCTAAAATCTTCATCACCTTGACTTATTAAATTTCATAGTAATTTCTGTTTTTTTCCCGGATTTGTCAACATATGTGAAAGTGTTATGAATACATGCATGTAATTATCTTTCACATTACAAGTAGATAAAGTAATGCAGTTTGCTGTTGCAGCAATAAATGTTATGAAATATTAGTTAGATTAGACTTTGGAATGTCATGATCAGCATGAAGCATTTAATCAATTTGTCAGCAAATTGTTTAATATATAAATATGCATGTAGTATATATCTATATATTGTAGTATATAGTATATATGTATCTATATATTGTAGTATATAGTATATATGCATCTATTATAAGTTATAAATAATTATAATAGAGAACATGGTGAATGTTTTCATATTTCACTTTGTATTCCTTGTGACAAAATTTTTGAAATTGTTTCTTTAATTGTGTTTGACATGAATAGCTTTTCCATTGTGTAAGTGAATAAGACTTTCTTATTTTTCATTTGCATTATATATAATTCATAACACAACCTTTCTTTCAGTACATGTGAACTTTGATGCTAGGCATCAACAAAGTGTATTCATGTGATAAAACAATATGATTCTGTCCTATAGTTTATAAAGATAGCTGAGAACAGGAGCTTTAAAATGTACTGGTATCATGAACAGATTTGTTGGTACATGTAAAAACATTTTAGAGGGTATTTTTATTCATGAGGTCTCACCGCAGTCATGGCTGCCAGCTTGGAATAATTCCACAGCCATCATAACGACCAGGAGATAGAGAAGTTCTGCCATTACTCAGTGTACACGATACATTATAATAGTTGTAGATGTGTGAGGTAGATAATGGTGGCTTTGTAATCTATACCCAGGTACCACTGATCTTGTGGCAAAACAGACTCCTAATCATTACCTTGTTGATTGGTCCTGACAATAGTACACATAAACAAACAACTTATAGAGGACACATTGATTTAACACCCTCCCTCCTAATGTGCCTCATAGACAGCTCTTTACAGAGTCATAATCGTTAACTGCCAGATTGTTCCTGACATGAGTAACCTATATGTACACAGCTTCCATGACTATATGATATACTAGTCTGCTATTGTGAGGATTGGTTGGGACATATTATACTGTTATAGTTTCCCCCCTCTGTACACCACTTTACAAAGCCCTGGGAAAGCTAGACATGTAGTCATCACTCATTCCACCTTCACTGTAAGATTGTGCCGTCTGTAGTGTTTACTGTTCATGTAAATGCTAGACAGTTTGCACATGCAGTGTAGTTTGCATAGTGAACTTAACATGTATTCGAAATATTAATTATTTGTTTATCAATTTGAGATTCTATATGGAGGATTTTTATCTCTTATAAATCATAATTAAGTGGATCATAAATGGGAAGCATACAAGGTAAGGTGATGGGTTAAACTTGAATACTGTTGATACAATATACAGACTTAATTTATCTTTAGCCAAGGAAATTAATGATATTTAGTTCATTTTATACAATACAATAAAATACTACATGTACTTTAATTTCCAAAAACTGATACATATATTTTAAGTATATTAGTATACATGTATTATGACAATTGTACATGTTTTTGTATAATTCAGAGTTCATGAAAAGCATCGGTTTTATCAGATTTGCCGATAAAAAATTGTTTGGTCGATAAAATCACACATTATATCTTTTATTTGGACAGATGAAAATCCCAAATGTCGGACATTTCATCAGAAGATTTGAAGAACTCTGATAATGCTTATAAATTGTTACCACATTTGATATTTGTGAAGTATTTGAAAGTTTAGATATTTATATAAACCATTGAGAATTGACACTTGGTGTAACATTTCTGTCTGCAGCAATGCTCAAATGTATTTCCTACTTCAATTTGAAGCCACAGATAGTGGTTGAAGTGTCACTTTAATAGGATTCACTCCTTAGATTTATGTCTGTCTAGAGTTAGATTTATTTATAGACCTTACTATTTCTATTTTAAGTTGGATATCAATTTAGAATAAAAGATTTTTTGCACCATTCCCAAACTATATACTCTATACACTGTACATGTATAAACACTAATGTACTCAGTAGAAAAAAAAACCAACTATATTTTCGTACTGCATAAATGTTAAAGTAGAATATAAACTGTGTTTGTGAAACATGAATGCCCCCATCGGCATCTTTGTCTCCCCATATTCTGTAAAGTAGGTCAAACTCAATAAGCAAGAGTCAATGTTAAAGTTTTTCAAAAGCAGGTCAAAGTCAAGGTAAAAAAAATTGGTATCAATGGAAAGGTCTTGTCACAAAAAAAGAAGAATGCGCATGTGAAAAAAGTTTGGTTTCAATGGATAGGTCTTACCACAAGGAATACACATATGAAATACGAAAGCTCTATCACCTACCATGCCTACCATTCAAAAGTTATGTCCAATTATCATGATTATAAAGCTTTTTCTTTCAAATGTCAGGTCCAAGAACAAGTTTACGATATCAAAGATTTTGGTTACAATAGAAAGGCCTTGTCACAAGGAATGCTCATGTGAAATATGAAAGCTCTACAGCCTAACTTTCAAAAGTTCAGGCCAATGTTAAAAGTTTTTCTAAAGTAGGTCCAAGGTCATAAGGGTCAGAAATTGCAGTCCTGTCACAAGGAATGCTCATGTGAAATATGAAAGCTATACATTGTATCATCTTTCCTTCAAAGGTTACATGTATGGCCAATAGTAAATTTTAACAATAGTAGGTTAAAACTTGAAGGTCAAGGTAATGAGGTTAAAAAGTTTGGTACCAACAGAAAGGTCTTGTCACAAGGAATACACACGTGAAATATGAAAGGCTTGAAAGTCCTATCAGACGGTCTATCACCTATCATTCAAAGGTCAATTCCAACAGACAAACAGACAGACAGACCAAAAACTCTATGCACCTGAATAATTGATCCTGGGGACATAAAGATTGGCATTGCGGTGATGAAAATTCTCATAATAGAGCAGATTAAAATTGGTCCATATGGAGCATTGAATAAGTAATAAGAAAGGCTTTACAGAAAGGTAGCTGTCTATTTATTAATGTTATTGTCTCCAGTTATTAAAACAAGGTAGAACTAGTCAAACATTAGAAGCAGTAGCTTTCAACAAAGTATGTGGGATTAAAGATTAAAGATCAATATTTAATCATAATTTCAAATACCGGGTAGTTCATAGTTGAACAATCTACGCAGATGAATCTCGCCAGTGAAGTGAAAAAATAAGAATATCCTACTGTTGTGATGTGCCATTATACACGTGTAATATTTTGATCTAGAGCTTCATAACATAAACTCGAAAAAGATATAGACTTTTTGAAACCTTGAAAACCCAACATCAGCACATATTGAAATTAAGGAATAATTATTACAGTGGAGAAACTGGAGATACTAGTATCCCACTATCTAAACTTCTACTTTTGGCTCTGTTAGAATAAGAATTATAGTATTTATGTTTCTATTACAGATTGAGGAATAACTATAAGAATGGAGTTAGCCCACTCACTATTACTTAATGAGGAAGCCTTAACTAAGATCCCAGACAGTAAGAAGCCTGTGTTTGTGTTTGAATGGCTCAGATTCCTGGATAAAGTCCTTATAGCTGCACAGAAGGTACGACATTACTACTCGGAAATATTGGTATATCTGACAACCTAAAACTAGATTTGAAATTATAACTGGAAGGACAAACTGCAGTTGTACTTTTTACTGATCCAATCTATTGGGTTCTACATGGAATTAAATCTGAAATCAAAAACATATTGAAGCTCTTAGTTATTGATTGATGATTTGTATACTGCTAGAATTGAAACATTATCTAATTGTAACTTCTTTCTGTTTGAAACAGTCCGATATCAAAGAAAAACAGAAAAAGCTAGTATTTCAGTTGACCTGTCAGATCAGTGAATCGCCTGGACCTCCTACACGGAAACTTCTAGCCAGAAACCTTGCTACATTATTCAGTGTGGGAGATACGTTTGATTTATTTGAAACAATCAACAAATGTAATGATATAATCAAGAACAGAGATGATTCCCCAAGCTACCTACCGACCAAGTTGTAAGTATCAAACTTTTATCTGATGGAATACATTCCTGTAATCACTGTAGTGATGTATGTGGAATACAAGGTTTTCAGTATAGATGAAATAACCACAAATTATCTTGCACTTTATGTCACATAGAATTTGTACATAGATAACAAATATTACTTCTTTTCTACTTGAGTTTTGAAAGTGACCAATCATTAGTATGGACAACTGAGCAAGATAGCTTAGTGGATGTTGTTAAGTTTAAGATTCTTATTTCAAAAAAGGTATGCTGTGGCATTAAGGACAGCCAATGAGGTACTCCCAAGATAACCTGTTTTGAGCATTTGATTAGAAAACTAGACAGTCATGTAAGTTGCCTAAATATGTAACCTTGACTTTGAAGGTGACCTTGACCCTCATGAAGGTGACCTTGACCCTCAGTGGGTGTTGAGTATGATTATGCTTGACTAATAATGACTATCCCTGAATATTTGATATAAGTACATGTACATTGTATATCATGGTATAACCACGGAAGTTGTAGCCATGTTTTTGAAAGCATAACCACCAGACAGATGGATAGACCGACTGACAGACATACATTTAAGTGATTCCTTACTTTGCCCTTGAGTTGCAGATGAAATACAAGTTAATGGTCAGAGGGGAAAATTTTACCTGTCCTTTTATGTAGTACATACACATCCTTTAAAAAGGTTAAATCTCATCTAAATGTTTTGGATTTCTCTTCTAGGGCGGCCATTGCCTGTTTGGGTTCCATGTATGAGAAGTTAGGCCGTATGACAGGAAGGTCATATGAAGAAACTGTTCAAATTCTGATCAAGTCACTCAAAAATGCAGAGGTGAGTAGTTGAGTTATGTATATTATGTGTAACATTTCATTTTACAATTATCCAATGCAGATAATTGTGTGTTTGAATGTATGATTTGTTGCATAGTAAAAATAGAGTATGTCTAGACCATTGTTTCTCTACAGGCTTTCTTTGAAGAGTCCTTTATGTATTTGCACTTTAAAATAGTCCATGAAAACATTTCTCTTTGTTTTATGTTCTCTGAAATGTGCTTTAGAGATCTTTCAGTCGATTTACAAGAATATCATATTTATATTAATCATGGAGAACAAAGGAGGGACATTTTCAGATCTTTGTAAATTAAGCAGCCCTGATGTGAACTTTTCTGAAGCATTTATGTTATGCACTAGAACAGAAGATGTTCAATGTTGCTTTTGTATGTTATCACTCTTTCTGATGTTTAGAGTGAAATTGATAGATTTGGCAGTAACAATGTAGTGCATAGCTATTGCATGCTGTCTATCAGGGATTGTGCACTGCATTCCTATCACGTAGACACTTGACGTGTGCACCAAGAAGACATCTTATCTGTATGCAACGTGGTCTGTACATATTTTCTATTTCAGTTTTATATCCTGCTTCTCTCAGAATCTATTTCTGATCAGTCTGAGATTTAAGAATGTATTATAAAGGTTTACCTCCTAGTTGATAACAGGGCTCAATGTGAAAATAAATGAGAAGTTGCCAACAAACTTTGAGATAATAACATCTCCATCTAATTTGTTTATAGTACGGTGGCTAGCCCTCTATATCTGTTGACAGTACATAAACTTTAAGGATGGTTTTTACCCTTTGAAGTATCTATCTCCTCATTAGCTCTCTTCCAATTATATTTTGAAAATATTTGTGTGATAATTATGTTTTGAATTTGAATATGAGCAACATCTGATTTGTTGGACCTGAAGACTAAATGTTGCCTGAGGATGGTTAAAATATCAATCACCATAATGATATGTATGACCATTCAAACTATGAATACAGGGACCACTCTCGGCAGTGGACATTTTATAATTCCCGAATATTAAATGCATTGTACTACTATCTTTATCACCACATTGTTCATTTCCTGTAGTATCAATGATTAGAGATCCCCTACAATGTATGTTTAATTGACTTTTTGTGTTCCATGTTATTGATTTGGTACTAGAGAGTGATTGCCACTGGGAAATCCCATTGTGAATTTTTGTTTGAAAGTTCCATCTTCTTTCCACAATTACGCTTTCTCACAAAGAATGTAAAAATTCTAAAAATCTGAAATTTGCCATTCTGTGCATTCACTATTGATTCAAAAGCTCTTTTACTGTCATTAATTTTCACCAGAAGAAGGAAACTTGAAATGGAGTGATATGTTTGACAGATGCTCTGAAATCAATTTTCCTCAAGAAGTTACGTAACATGAACTAATAATACAAACTTGTCTGGTCACGAATCCAAGAAAAGTTCTACGTCTGCTGGAACAGTGGAATTTGATGTATTATAGGAATGTATTTGATTAATACTCAGTTTGTGGATCAGCAAGTGTGATGAAATCTTAATGTTTACTCTGCTCAGAATCATGTTATATTAAGTGTTTGTAATGTGTGAGATCCAGGGAGGTTTAGCTTGGGCTATGGGGGAATGCCAAGTTATAATGAATTGATTTAAAATGATTTCACCTTGGTAGGAGATCTGATGAAAATTAAGAGTAACAAATGTAGTAGAAATGAACTATGAATTAGTTTGTACTAAAAACAGTTGGCATGATGTGTATTCAATTTTCTTCATTCAGTTACAGAGAATAAGATATGATTATGTAGAGAAATTCCTCAATCTAAAAAATTAAATCAAAAGAAGTTAAGAATTTTCACTGACATTGCGGAAATTGATCAGAAACATTGAATATATCATTTGTACCAGTGTTTTGTTGGATGTGTCCTTGTTAGTGAGTTGCACTACCATCCATACAATATTAAGAGGGTATACATGTAGTTAGTAAGAACATATTTTCAAGGTTTAAGACAGACATCATGGCCATTGATTGACTTGGAAGTCATAGAATTTTGTTTGATCTTGTCAAACCTTAAACGTTTATTACTGATAATGCAAGGAGATTCAGGTCATACTTTACAGACAGTTCAAGGTCACTGTATGAACCGAAATACTTTAAAGTATTGTGCATACATGTTTGTTACAACAGAGCTAATCCCATCTGTTTAAACAGGACAGAGGTTAAAGAAGTTATTCACCTTAACCAGTTAATTAGTTGCACAGTAGCCCCTTTTAAGTGATTGCTATGATAGATAATCAATACTTGTCGGTTATTACTGTCTAGCTAATTGTTATGATTATAGATAATTGGAAGCAATCAGCAATACTTAGTTATGCACAGTAGCTTGCAGTGACCGTTTTGGTTTGGTATGTGGTATCAATAAAGGCTGAAACTATTACGTGTTACCTTTACTGACATAATAAAAGACGGAAAGATTTGTGAAATGATTTTTGTAATAAGATAAAAAGATTACCAGGACAGTTGTAAATGTACTTTTGACAGTCTATTGTCAACATCAGAGTATCCTGTCAGTCTCGCCTTCCGTCATTTTCATGATCGATGAAAATAATTTTCAAGTTTTACTGTCAGCTGCTCGGTTATGTTTTTAGAACTTATCACGCTGGATGCCTTTCTTCACGAAAATTTGAAGTGCATTACATCACGGAAAATGTCTGCTCTTGAAATGATTTGCTCCACCAAGTTTCTTAAGCTGAATTGGTATCCTTAACAGACGTTCTGTGAAGAGCTTCTTTCTCTCAGGCTTGCGTGTAACCTTGCGTTGTTTCACAAGAAACTCGTGTTTCTTTACGGGAGGGGAATTTTGCACACTATAACCATGATAATATATTAACCTTGATGCACTAAGAGATTTGATAGAAATATACATTGATTTGTTTCGTCTTTCAAGTGAAGGACTTTTGGAACAACGTTTTTTTTTTCTGATAGTGGCCAACTTCATCATTGTCTTTATCTGTATTTCAAAATTGATTGAAGGAGAATAATAAATTACTAGACCTGATAGAGAAAACAAAAAAAGAATTTGAATTTTGTGTTTTAGGATGCTTTTCACTCTTTTATCAGTGATGTACACGTCCCCTTCAGGCTTAAATCAAACAAAAGTTTTCTATTACGCTGAAAATTGTCAAACCAAATTTGAAGTACCCCGATTTATATGCCCCGTAATTGAAAGTTAGAGGGCATATTGGTCGGAAATGTTGCACATACAGTGGCGGATTCTGGAGGGGGCGGAGGGGGCGGAGGGGACGTCCGCCCCCCGGCACTGGCCCAAAAATTTTCAAAAAAAGAAACCCCTTATATTTTGGCCCATTTTCAGTAAAAATCGCCAAAATTCGCCACTTGACCCCCCGGCAAAGGGGGCGCTGGATCCGCCACTGACGTAAATGTTGATACATAATTGGTAAGCTTTCATGTTTCACATATGCATTCCTTGTGACAATAGCTTTCTTTTGGTACCAAGTTCGATCTTGAGACCTTGACCCTGCTTAGAGTTTGACTTTAGATATCTACCGACAAGCAAGCAAGTCTTGTTATTTCAATATCAGCGAATTAAAAAGAACTATATACTTTTAGAATTATATGATCCTTGTGTTCTCCTTTTGGTAATGTATATCGGTGGCATTAATAATCTTCTCTGTAGACACTGTTGACGAAGGTGGTGCGTGGTCGATCACGTCTGCTGCAGAATAAATGAGGCAGATTGATTAGAAAGCTGAATTCACAGTATTCAAAACGTGTCCGATATAGAAATCGATTTGTTTTCATTCCTATCATGTAAAAAGGTTACAGGTGTCAGGGAAAATTAGCCTGCGTCGTCTGCTTTTGCTGACATTACTGTTTGCTGCCAGGGCGCTGATTGTTCTTATGGTTTCATACGACCAAGGACTTATAAACAGAAGGATTCGCAACTCTCTACACCGCCTTGAGAATAGTAACGAAAACTCGCGTGTCACGAGATCTGAACGAGATCAAAACATTGCCCAGTCCTATCCGAGTAGGGTGATCAAATAACATGATTTTCTCAAGCATCACACAATAAACATATAAAATATTGATACGTACATGTAGAAGAAACCTTACTGTTTCAATAAATACCAATTTTATCAAAATATATTGATATATTGTTATAATATCTAGCTTCAAAGCGGAGCCTTGACATTCGCCGTTAAGACCCAGATATCGTCAAAGAGAGTTAAATAGGCATATGCTCTGTCCCATTTTCTCAGTCATTTCTAGACTTACACATGAAATATTGGTGGCAAATCGAAAATGAAAACCTAGTGCGTGCATTAGAACCAATTTTGATTAATTTATTTGACGATTTCATCGTATACCGGAGGTTCAAAAATAGAGGTTTTCACTCTTCGGTATGCCCGGACATTTTCTGAAAACGGTAAACAGCCCAACGCTCTGACCCATTTTCTCAAACTAGGCAAGATTTACATATGAAATATTGTTATCAAAATAAAGACTACAACCTAATGTGTGCATTAGGACCAATTTTATTTAATTGATTCGACAATTTTATTGTTTTATAGGGCTTCGAAAATGGGTGTTTTCACTCGTCGGTACGCGCGGCCATTTTCTGAAAGAGGTAGACAGCCCAACGCTCTGACCCATTTTCTCAAACTAGACAAGATTTACATATGAAATATAGTTATCAAAATAAAGACTAAAACCTAAAGTGTGCATTAGGACCAATTTGGTTTAATTAATTCGATAATTTTATTGTTTTACGGGGCTTCGAAAATGGGTGTTTTCACTCGTCGGTACGCGCGGCCATTTTCTGAAAGAGGTAGATAGCCCAACGCTCTGACCCATTTTCTCAAACTAGACAAGATTTACATGTAAAATATTGTTATCAAAATAAAGACTAAAGCCTAAAGCGTGCATTAGGACCAATTTTATTTAATTAATTCGACAATTTCATTGTTTTACGGGGCTTCGAAAATGGGTGTTTTCACTCGTCGGTACGCGCGGCCATTTTCTGAAAGAGGTAGATAGCCCAACGCTCTGACCCATTTTCTCAAACTAGACAAGATTTACATGTATAATATTGTTATCTAAATAAAGACTAAAGCCTAAAGCGTGCATTAGGACCAATTTTATTTAATTAATTCGACAATTTCATTGTTTTACGGGGCTTCGAAAATGGGTGTTTTCACTCGTCGGTACGCGCGGCCATTTTCCCAAAAGACGTAGGCAGGTCAACGCTCTGACCCGTTTTCTCAAACAAGACACGATAAACACAAGGAATATTGTTATGAAGACAATTAATAAATTCTCATGCATGCATTAGTACCATTTTCATTTCATGATACCGAATATTAATAAGATTACAAGACATCGAAAATGGGGGTGTTTACGATCACATGTTTACCACGGCCTGTAACGAAGAAGGTAAACAAGCCATCTAAAAGCCATTTTTCTGTTTTATTTTATAAAGTATCTATGAATAGTTGTTTGTAAAATAAAGTTGGACCTTTTTGGTATCTGATGGAATTATTTTTCATGTATAGATGTCGATAATTGACCATAATATAACTGCCTCAGATGTAAGGGATCTCGATGCAAGTTCGCCCTCGCCATTACGACTACGAGTAGGACGTGACCTATATAAATAGGCCCGATTTAATATACCATTTTCTCGACTATTTCAAGACGTAATATCAAAATATTGGTACCAAAATGATCAGGATAATCTATTCTACTTATTCAATTCGTTTTTATGTTGTCATTATTAACATCTTTAGGGCATTCATGGTTTTGAATATCACAACCCTAACATCTCGTTGCCTAATTTGCATATCAAAAGGGCACGCGAGATGTTAACGGGAAAAGACGAGATTCCAATCCTTCTGTTTATAAGTCCTTGATACGACGTAGTAGCGAAGGATTATAAGGCACGGTCCATTTGATATTCGGGGGGGGGGGGGGCTTGGGTTTTTTTCGAAAAAAATAATTTTGCTCTCAATTTTGATGAAAAAAATAAATTTCTTATGGTGAGACAGAAAAAAATAATCTTGCTCTTACAAATAATCTGAATTTGAAGAATTACCATAAAATTTCGCTAAAATTCATGAAAATTTTCCGGCTCGCTTCGCTCGACAAAGTTTACAAATTTTTGGCTCGCTTCGCTCGCCATAGTATTATATCAAAATATTATTTACCTATGGCAATGTTCATATATTTGAAGACATCAAAAGTTATACATGTATGTGAATGAAAAAGGGCTTCCATAAAAGCTTAAACATATTATCAATATTTATGTATTGCCATTAATACATGTTGCATGTATCCCATAGAGTCTAATTTTATGTTCTTGTAAGCTTGGAAGAAGAACTTCAGTTATTCATCAATTTACAAATATTAGTAACATTTAAAAATTGGTCTAGGAGACCTTCCCCTCAGACCCTCTTATACATGTTATATACATGTACTTTATATGAAATATTGAGAATTGTACAAAAGTCTTTTATCTCTCTGTTTAAAAGTGAATTGAATACTAGCATAAAAATAAACTAATTTAATATATAATTATTTAAAGTTTTGAGTAAAATATAAATAATTTCTATTGATAAAGTACAAACATTCTTTAAATATGTGCATCACTTTGTTAAAAAAAATTTCCTTGCTCCAACTTTGCAAGAAAAAAATAATTTTGCCCCGGTCCGGGGCGAAAAAAATAACCTTGCTCAGACAAAAAACCCAAGCCCCCCCCCCCCCCCCTGAATATCAAATGGACCGTGCCTAAGCAAAGATCAGACACCCTGATCTGAATTTTTCGTCTAAGTTGAGTGATGACATTCTATGCTGTAGTGTTTGTACTTGATCCAAAACTTCCTGGCAGTAGAATACGTATATGTCATAGATCTGCAAATATATGATGATACAGTGCATTTATCATGTACGCCTCTCTGTATTCACCGACTAAGTTATCTCGTTCGTACGGTACACAGCTGTCTGCTCTAATTATGTAGGCATTACATTATGACAAGGATTTCATAAATATATACAATAAGCCCACTAGCAATACGATAGGGTCTTAATTCAGAGGTATGGAGGTACTCAGAAAAAAACCCTCCCAACCCCCATCCAACTTATAAAGTAAAGTCGAGTTACATGTAGCTTCTGTCATTTTTGGTTTTCAATTAAAATAAGCCAGTCCTTGGCCGAATTGCAAAGCTATTCCAGTCTTAGAAGGACAATGTCTGTTAACAGTGTGGTTGAAGATTCTAGTTTACTCAAAATCTCATCTACCAAAAGGAGTTTGATATATTCACTCATAGAAAATGTTAATGCTATGATAAAATCAAATAATTATAACTTTATCACTTCAGTCCCAAGGAAGAAATGAAGCCATGCTTACGTTGGAGAAGGTGGTGGAGGGTTTGGGATCTGCCGGTAGTGGTACTTATAAAGATATATACAAGGCAGCAAAGCAGTGTATGACTGACAGATCTATGGTCGTCAGAGTGGCAGCTGCTAAAGTAAGTGTGCTTCTGTCTGATAAGCTGTACATCTGTCTGTCTTGTATCAATGTGAACTTTTTAAAAATCTCTTATACAAAGACAATGCATTGTTTAGTTTTCCAATACCTATTTGAGGATCGAAACAGCTTTAAAGACAGAAAATATTAAAGTGCTTGGAGTTTCAATTTCGAAAAGTTTCAGATAAGGAAGGTAATATACTACAGGCTTTCTACTGTTCCTACTTTTTCCTACTATTTCCTACTTTTCCTACTTTTTTATTTTGATCCTATTTTTTCCTACTTTTTCTTTAAAACCTCCTACTATTCCTACTTTTTCATCTCAAAAGTAAAAAATTACTTGCTTCACTTGTCATCGACATCTGATTCAAAGTTTTTAAAAAATTTCGGGCTCGCTTCGCTCGCCCATTCTATATATTTTACATCAAAAGTCATTCTGTCCTTATTTCTCTCTGTGATTTCATCAAAGATGAACATTACCAGTCTACAATCATTGCTTAATGTGATTCGTGGGTCATACTTACTGAAAATTGTCGCTAAAAGTGATGGAAAATTTGCTACTTTTCCCTTACTAATTCCTACTTTTTCCTATTTTTCTCCTACTTTTTTTCATTGACCACTCCTACTTTTTTCCTATTTTTTCATCAAGGTAGAGTAGAAAGCCTGTATACTATGACATATTTGAAATATTGAAACATTTGGACATGCATTTGACTATTATTACCTATAATTCATGCTTATATATTTCAATTCATGTATTTTAGATGAGTCAAAAGCAAAGTAGTCTTGATTTTGAAATACAAATGTACTTGTAAATATTTTTTCAGTGTATGTACCAGTTGGTAAATGAAGCACCCTTTATACATTCTGCTGAGTTAGAGACAGTGACCTCCCTTTGTTTCAAAGCCCTGGATGGATCAAATTATGATGTCAGATGTTCTGTGGCTAAACTACTTGGTAACCTCATGGCTACAGCTCACAATCCTCCTAAGTCATTGGCAGGTACTTGAACACCATTATAATATTACCGGTAGTTCTAGATACAGAAATGAAGGTTACTTCATCAGAAAAATGAAAATTCTGATTTATGAAATTTGAAAACGTTGAAATGAAAATTATTCTCCTAGGGAAAGTTATGAAATGAAGAAAAGAGACATTTGAAGTCCTGAAAAGATAATATTTGTGCAAATATCTTGGTACATGTAGTAAAACTTGATTTTGATTCTTTATAGGAAAATCAAAGCAAGCTAAACTGGAGGATGTATTAAACCTGTTGGCCTCTGGATTCATAAAAGGAGGAATAGGATTTCTTAAGAGTTCAAGTGCAGGGGACATGATCAAGGGTAGCACAAATATCAACAGAGAAATCAGAGTTGGTGTCACTCATGTAAGTTTGTAATGTATAGGAGACTAAAAGGGCATGCGTGAACAGAACTGCCATTTTAACTAAACAGAGCTGTTTGGGAATTGCACCGTCATATAGTCGTCAAGTGTGATGAATTTATGTAGAAATGTAGATTTATGTGGTCCATGTTGACCTTTAAGTAGAGAGACATTAGGATAGGGTTCCTAAACATTTGTAAAACATTGATAATTATTTCTTGGAATGTCAGTCGCAATGAGAGTCAACACCCAAAAAATGTCAAGGTCATTTTCATGGTCAAGGTTGCAAGGTCAAGCCACATTCATGTTCTGTAAATGCTCATTTATTTAAAACAAATTGATTTCCCCACAAGTAGTATTGTCATGAAGAATGGCAAAATAAATTTCTCTTTCATTCTCTCCATAAGCCACTAAACACAGGAAGGTTCAAAACTATACCGAATGATTTTGAATTAGTATGAATTTTCTTCCTTTCTTATTCAGGCTTACATAGAGTTTGTGAAGCAGATGGGAGGTTTATGGTTGGAGAGGAACATATCAGTGTTTTTGAACCATGTGCTAGAACTGGTAGCTAATCCCAAGGCCACACCCTCACATGTAGACGCCGTTTATGCCAGGAAATGTGTGCTATTTATAGTACGCTCTGCTATCGGTGGTCTTCTGGGAGAAAAGGCTCAGATAGCTGCCGCTAAAGAAATATGTCAAATTATAATTAAACAGATGAATGTAGTTGGTAAGTGAAAAATATTTTAATGGATTTTCATATATGTGATATAAATGCTTGGAAATGTAATGTCTTACGACAATATTTTACTGATACAGCTCTATACAGACCACAAACATTTGTCTCTACTGTCCGCACTGCTCACTTTGCAGGGTATTTTTTAAGGGTCTGTAGGGGGCCGAAATTCGGCCCCATTCACAACGCCAAAAAGTGGTAACTTCTCCCAATTTTAGACCTAAAAATTTCCAATTGAATCTCTACTCTAAAACGAGAAATTCATTTTCAATCTACGTATCATTAATTGAAAGGAAAGCAAAAGTAGAACAAACAAGTGTAGTGTTAGTTTAACTCTAGGAGGGATTCAAAATACAGACAATATGATAAGGATGTTTTAGTTCAGTGACTCATAGACTTAAACACTGTCTGACTTGTTCATATATCCTGATTGTCTTGATTTATCAAAGTCACAGGAAATCTCTCTTCCTAAGTCTGAAACGAATATAAAAGCCCCCCCCCCCCCTTCCACTTCCCTTTAAAAGTCCAAGTTGTGTATCATAGTATAATTCTGAGTCTGACATTACATCAATGGTGATGTCAACACTGAGAGATGACAATTTTGTGTATAGAGGGGGGGGGAGGGGAGGCTTACAAAAAAATATAAAATGCTCAATATCAGATGAAAAAAGCTTTTAGGCTAATCTTTTGTAATTTGCATGAATATCTCATTTTGTTGTTTGAAATCTTTTTCCCAATTGAGGTTGAAATGTCGCAAAATTTCTTATTTCTTTGGCCCTGGACCCTGGCATCAGGGGCTAGAAAAAGACCCTGCTTTGGAAACTGGATAAACACAATTTTGATTGCTTTGTCATGCAAAAATTCAAATAGAATTTATATGATTAAATAGATCTCGCTATATATATACAGACAAAATTAATTTTAAATGGGGCGTTTTTCAATGTTAAGTTTCAGCGTGACCTTGCTAAGATTGACATGAGCCAATGTAGAGCGTCACAACGTCATGGGAAGACTTGTTTCATTTATTAAGTTTGATTTCGTGGACTGACTATCATATACATACATGTATATCTTTTACAGAAATTTTTCTAGATCTAATGAATGGTATCAATTTCATTTAAATTTTTGCATGATAAAGTAGTCAAAGTCACGTTTATCCAGTTGCCGAAATGAGCCATGTGGAAAGTAAATTTGTGAAATGGTTTTTATAAAGTAAATTAAATAGAGCTGCAATTTCAACTTTCCTTCCATGTTCTTATTTCATACAGTTTCAGAATTATATTAAAGCAAAGTTAGTATTGTCATGAGAGGAAGCATCCTTCTCACTAATAAATGATCATGCTGTTATGTTACTTGCCCTCTCTTTTGCTTGTTTCCAATAAGTTATGGTTGTGCTAAAATAAGTACAATTACAGAAAAGAAAAAAAAAATATGTAACTGAACACAGGTAGATAAAGGATTCTTTGCAGACTTCTATTTTACTACTATTATTTTGTATTTTACAGGAGAAACTGTAGCAGACAACACAGATGGAAAGACGTCCCATTCTGACGTCATCGGGAGTCAGCATGTGCTTGTATGTGCCTTACACGAGTTAGGTAGTCTTGTGTTAAGACTGGGAACATCAGCTAGCCCTTTAGTGGCAGAACCAGCAACAGGTATATATGATTAACATCTGGGGTGAAGTATGTATGGACATTTGGTTCTTATTTTATTTTTTTAACAGAGAAAACGATACTGTAGAGTTAGCCAATGTTTCTCATGTCAACAGATCTTGAGAAATCAATGTACAGATGTTAAATTCCTATCTTCTGGTAAGATTTTGGAATTAGGAAATAATCAAATATTACAAGAAGGTATTCAGAGGACATTTAGGAGCATACATAATCTTATGATATCCCTCTGTATATCTAAAAAATAAATACATGTAGTGAGAAATAATTTGTACTTGACTACAAGAAAAATTGTCGAAAAAGAACAATTGAGACATTAAGGGATGTGCATAAACATGAATATATTATATATAATGAATACTGATTATAATTTCAGGTATAATAGAGCCAGTTGTGTCTGTGTTGATACACCCGAGTCATGCAGCCCGACTGGCAGCATCATGGTGCCTGGGCAGTATCTCCGTGGCCTTGCCCTCTCAGCTCACTCCCCTGCTGGACAGGTGTGTGGAGAGAATGGACAAGCTGAAGTCCTCCCCTGAGGCTGTGTCTGGGTATAGCAGTGCCCTGGCAGCTCTTCTGGGTGGAGTTTATCAGTGCCCATTGGGCATTCCTCATGCTAAAGGCAAGGTGAGTATCCTATACACAAACAAAGGTCCTCCCCTAAGGAGGTGTCTTTGTAAAGCAGTATTCTTGCAGCCCTGCTTGGAGGAGTATATCTGTTTCCTCTAGGCATTCCTTATATTAAATGCAAGGTGACTATTCTCTACACAAACTGAAGTCCCCCTGAAGTAGTGTCTTGGTATATCAGTGCTCTTGCAGCCCTTCTTGAGGGAGTTCATCAGTGCACATTGGGCATTCCTCATGCTAAAGGTAAGGTTAGTTTCCTCTACACCTGACTTTATTCATATAGTTTACAGGTGCCGTCCACCATTTTACAAAGGTAACGTTTTTCCAATGCTCTACACATTTGTATCAGCATCACTGCACATTTTAGAAAGGTTTACTCAAAGAAAATGAAAAGTTAATCCATAGAAGATGCATGAAAATCCAGATTTTTTTTAAAACAGATTTACAAGAAGAGTATTTCTTTTACAAGCTTTTGTTTTGTTTCAGCAACTATTTAACTTAGCAGAGGATCTACTGAGGACGGCATCTCAGAACAGCCGACTGTCACTACAGAGGACACAGTCAGGATGGTTATTGTTAGGGGCATTGATGACGTTAGGTAAGATATGATATATTACCATTGTGTGTAGTTAAATTATGTCCAGGCACAAGCATAGCCTGCATGAGGTGACTATATTTCAAATAAAATGTAAGTTTATTGAAAGAGAAAGACTTGAGTTGAAACAATGTGTAGTATGATGCACTTGGATTTTATTTAAAATTTACATGTATCTTACAATCTGTTATGAATAATAAGTACATATACATGTAACTCAAAACAATTACAACTGTTTATCTTCTAAATCTTGGCCAAAAAGGAGCTCTTATTTTTCCATGTGCTTCTTTTATATCTTGAATATTTGAAATAAAAACATTTGGACAACAACATGAGCAAATTAAGAATAGAAAAGAGTTGAGTTCATTATGTTTCTTGCAAGAATCTTTTCTGTATCCTACTTTATACATTATCTGGAAATACAAAATGTACTATACATGTATATATTCATGTATGCCAAATTCTAACAGCAGATATTTAATGTTATACTAGGTCCTCCTGTAGTACGTAATCACCTTCCCAGAATGCTCTTGCTATGGAGGAATGCCTTCCCACGCTCTCAGAAAGAACTGGAGTCAGAGAAAGCTCGAGGTGACGCGTTCACATGGCAGGTTACACTAGAGGCTAGAGCTGGGGCACTCGGAGGTAGGTCATGTGACACAATATCTTATAATTCATTATCAATTAAAGATGATTTCCTTTGTTCTAAATTGCATCATATTGAGTTAGATTTTCTCAATGAGGATGTGTCTAATTGATTTCTTTTATGATGATTTTTAAGAAAAAAAATGAATTTACTAGTTGCAATAATTACTGTAAGGTCTAATAATATCGGTGAGATATTTATAGTAGCTGATCAGCTGGAGTAATACTATGTCTATTTCAGCCATGCAGAGTTTCCTGTTACATTGTCGGGAGTTGGTAACGGAGGATGTTATAAGGCGTCTCCTAGCTCCACTAGATTGTGCTCTCCTCATGTTTTCACAGTAAGTCTTAGCCTGCATTTATACATTTTATTTTTATTTTTGCTGAATTCCTTCACCTTACAATAAAGGCTCTTTCACTGATGGCTTTGGGAACCTCCAATGCTTTCCTTGTATTATTTTCCCCTCTACATGCTGGTGGGAACTTATACTTTACCATTAACTATTATGAATTATCACATGATTTACTTGTAGTGACTTGATCATTAGTCAGTTTATGATGTACAATATACTCTTTACATTATAATATACTATAGAGTATTTACTATGAATTGCACTCACTATTCATGTAGTCATTCTTTGGTAAGATGGCATGATTCCCTAGCTTTGAAAAAAAAAATTGTAACAAAAGTTTTATGTATCTAAAACTGAGAGAAATTTTTTAATACAGTATAATACAGGGATCTATTTTCTTCACAAGTAACATTTTCTAATGAAAGGTAACTTTCGTAGAAGACTTTCACTTAACATATGAATGCGGGAATCAGGGTAAGAATGTTCAGCTGTGAGAGGAGACACTAATAGCAGACTACTAGCATGCATGTTTTGTCCACAGTTTGCCTTGGGTCATCAAACAATATGGAACACATTTGAAGGCCAGTGCTGCCATGGTCAGGTTACGACTCTATGACGTCCTGTCTTTGTTACCGCCAGAATCGTACGAAGGTCAGTGTGTAACATACTTGTTGATTTCTTTATTATTTTCGTTATTTTCGCAGTTTGCCCTGGTTAATTTCACAGTATGGTCTACAGAAACTGGCCGGCCGTTTCCGGCTAAGGGTCTATGACTTTATCTCACTGTTGCCGCCTGAAGCTTTTCCTTTGGAAGGTCAGTTCTTCTGTTCTTTATCTTCTGTTTTTGCCTTGTATTTTCAGAAAAGAAACTTTATTGCATGCATCTTTTAGTAGATATTGTCTGTTCTCATCAGTCATTAATTTTCTTTGAACTTAATTTTGAATACAGTTCATGACAAATATTTGTTTCTGTGATTGTCTATCTTCTGTGTGCCCATGTGTGAAAAGTGATTCTGAAAAAGCTTCATCACACTAGTGAAGCCCTAAATTAAGGATTAAAACTAATTATCTCAACTTTTTCTGTAGAGCTCATGTGTCGAGCTTCAAACAAATCTTTCTATTTTCTTGTTTTCTTTAGACTTATTTTAGTGTGTTTTTAGACTATTAACTATTTTGATTTTATGTTTTCCAATCTCAATGTCGTAGCCATATAAGAGTTGTGTCTGTAATGCGAAGGTGACATAGAGGGATCACTTTCTTTGAAACCTAAATGTAATAGTTTGCTTAAGCTTAGATGCTGATATTAGCTACTTTATTTTCTTCTTAAATTATACATAGTATTTGGACATATAAACTTTATCAATTGACCTTTACATGTAATCATTAGGTACATATACACACCTATTACGAGAGCTAGTGGCCGAGTTTACCCTAACAGATAACCCTGCTAATACGACCACATCTCTCCTACGCTCCATGTGTCATGTGGACGATAGCGTCATCCTAGGTTCCTGGTTACAAGAGACAGATCATAAGGCTATAGAAGATCAGGTACAATGTCTGTTAATTAAAGATTGATTGTATTAGTAAAATCTTCTTTGTTTTAAAGAAAACATAGATTTCAGTCCCTGTTTGTATCAAACTTCTCAGATTGAGTTTTTACTCAAATCATGAGTATTGTCTTCAGAAATTTGAGATACTCCTCAATGTAAATGAATTGAATATGATGTAAAATGTCCTCTTTTTGAGATTTTCCTCAAATTTGTGTAACACTCATCTTAGTAAATCCTCATTCAAATATGAGATGGAGTAAAAGCTCAATTTGAGATATTTTATACAAGTATGGCCTGTTGCCAAATTAGACTTAATCATTTGATTATTCGTATGGAAAATTATGTAAAGAGTAAGTTGTTTGTTTATATTCTGAAAATGATGATGCATGAGTGCAAGTGGACTTGATATTATGTTTTCAGTAGAGTTTGTGGATTTTATTTTAATTTCATGTAATTTGCCCCCTTATAAATTTGCAGTCTCATTTCCACGTGTACAATTCTCACATGTTTGTTTTTAAAATGGAAAAATATGTCTCGGTGCATACTGAGTAAAATAAAAATTATCTGTGTGTTATAGTTTGAGCCCAACCGTAGAGTTGATAAAGAATGTGTAAGTAAATCGGAATAGTTCTGCATCAGAGTTTAGAAATCTTGCATTCCAAAGAATGATTCAAATTTTGCATTTTGAAGGTTTCAATGCGTATGAATTTATAGGAATGCCTTGATCGGTATGATTATGCATTTTATGATAAAAAGTGATGAAAATGTGGATCTATGTTGTAATAACAAAGAGTGTATGTTTCTGTTAACAAATTTATTTTGAATGATTTATATTCTGCTTCTATATACATTTATATACATAATGCTGAATAGCCAAGGCTATAAACGGGGAATTCTTGTATGGCATGTTTGCCAGTCATTTATCCTTTGTCACCATAGACTCTGTATTTTGACTCATTTGGCCTTTTAGTGAGATGAGACTGTGAATTTGAGATATCCTTTCTTTCTACTTGTACTTTCTTTTTGATGAAGCTGTGTGTCAATTTTTTGACTGTGACAGAAATGTGTCTGAAAATATTTCATAACAGACTGTAATATTCTCCATGCATGTTCTATTTATGTATTCTTTTCAAATGCATTGTGGAAATATTTGAAGCTTTTGTGTCTTCTGCAAAGCAGAGGAACACTTAATAAAAAAAGTAGTATGTAGTTAGATTAACTTATTTCTCAGGTGTTTGCCTGAATTAATTATAAGTCAAAACGTCCTCTCCAACCCATATTCAGTGGAAAGATAAGAACAAGATTTTATGAAACTTTTTTTTCCGAAAATAATGTTCTAATAAGTTGTCACTTTAAAGACAATCAGAGCTGTAATTTTGTTTCATGACTTTTGACCTACTTTTTCTACTTAAAGGAATTGACCCTTCTGATTGCGGGGAAAAAATGCAAAAATTCGTGACGTCACAATGCTTTTACCTCGGACAAACAAGCTTCGAACCTCGGTCAAACATCGAAATTGCATTGTGACGTCATGGAATTTCTCAAAATGTTCCCGCGTTCGGAAGGGTCAATTGTCTGTCAACTGGTGACTGATGAATTTTAATGTAGAGATTTAATAGTTGGCCAGCATTATTCTAACAAATAGAACAAACATGTTTCACTCACTGTTCTTATTTGACTCTTTCAGCTTCAGCCTAACAGTGCCTCAGGATCCGGAGCTTTGGAACATGATTCACAGTCACTGTACTCCAGGTGTCCTCCGGTATGTCATACCTCGTTATCTCTTACTGGAGAAAATCAGTATTATTAATGATAAATGATGACCTATCTCTGATTTCAGACCTCAAAGTGTTTGAGGTGAAAAGTTTTGGGACTGTTCTTTGACATCATTGTTAAAGACACAATTTCATAGTGGTATCACAAAAACATTTAAAATTTATTGATGTTATGCATTTTATGTTATACATGTAATTATTACATTGTATTGTTTCTTTTCTATAAAAGTATGTATGCTTGTAAGTAAACCATCCTTCCTCATTGTACTTTTTGGATATTACAGAGTGATCCTATACCAGGTCCCCTGCCCCTGGGTGTGGCTGTTATAGATAGCTCGGTAAAGCTTTATGGATTAGTCTTTCCACGTGTAGCCCACAAACACAGATTTCAGATGTTACAACACTTTAACGAGTGTATCAAATCTGCCAAGTCAGCAAGACAACAAGCTGTGCAGATGAATATATTTACAGCTGTGCTGTGTGCATTGAAGGTAAATAGAATTGAAAATCGTGAATTTTGAGTTGTAATTTTATTTAATTTGGTAAAATGTAAAATTGAAAAAGGGAAAGATTGACATCTAATTCCTATAGAAATGTCATATTTGAAGCATGTTTTCCTTGAATTTTACGCAGGTTTTCATAGAATTTTATGCTATCACAATTAGTTTACATCAGGTACTATCCCAAATGGGACCATTTTGAAATATTTTCACATGATAAAAATGTGATTTCTTTACAGAGCTTATCTGACACAAAAACCAGTTTAGGACCAGATGAGGTCAAGAAAGCAGCATTTAATCTGATCATGGTAAGTGAAGACGTTGGACGATATGTTGAAAGTTCTTGAAATATTCTTGTGAAAGAGAAAGCAGTCTTTGTTTCTAGATTGTCACCTCAAACCTTTTTACCTTGCAGGGTGCATTAAGTAGTACAAATCCTATACTACGATGTGCCGCTGGTGAAGCACTGGGGAGAATGGCTCAAGTGGTGGGAGATAGTCGTTTCATAGCAGATATGGCTCAGTATAGCTTTAATAGGTTAGGTCATTACTGTTAAAATAATTGCCTAATACAAACATCTCCTTCAAATGAAAAAAAAAAAATTAATTTCCTCTTATTTCTATCTAGGTAATTTATTTGTCATACTGAACATACAATGTACATGTATGTAGCAGTGTACATGTAATTAATTTTTTTTCCATATTCCACTTTATCTTTTTACAGTTTGAAGTCAGCTAGAGATGTGGTCAGCAGGACTGGTCATTCTCTGGCCTTGGGATGTTTACATAGATATGTAGGAGGTATGGGGTCAGGCCAACACCTTAATACGAGTGTTAGTATACTGCTGGCCCTAGCCCAGGACTTTAACTCCCCTGTAGTACAGGTGTGGGCATTACATGCCCTGGCCCTGATAGCAGATTCCGGCGGGCCTATGTTCCGTAGTTATGTAGAACCTACCCTGTCACTCGTCCTACAGTTATTACTGTCCGTCCCTCCGTCTACGGTAGATGTACATCAATGTCTGGGCAAGTGTCTGTCAGCTCTCATTACATCTATAGGACCTGAACTGCAAGGTATGCTTATTATGATGTGAACAAAGAAATAAATTACAATACATTTCTGCTTTTCTTGTGTTACGATTGAAATTTTATGCAAGATTTGATTTACGATTCATAGCAGTGTCAAATTACAATGACATTGTAAATATTTTAGGTACAATTTGTAACACAAGTTCTGAGACATTATTTGAATACTTTAGGTAACACAAATTCAAATATTCATTGTATTATTTATGTATTTCAGGTAACACAAGTTCTGTAGCCACGGCCCGTTTGTACTGTCTAGTATGCTGTGCCATCATGCAGGATCACCCTGACTCTCTGGTACAAGCCGAGGCAATCGCCTGTCTACAACAACTCCACATGTTTGCTCCCCGGCACGTAAATCTCACATCACTAGTACCTCATCTGTGTGTAAGTAATACATTGTATAATAATTCACTCTTAGATATTGTATAATGTGGATTAAGACTTTCTTAAAAAGAGGATAAAGAAAAGTTTTCTCTTGCTTTTAGAGGGGAATAGGATCATGGAATGTTTTATAATTTTATAGTTTCAGAAGTTTATACAAGTATATCTGTCAGCATGTGAATTTTGCCTAGGGAATCAAAGATTTTGGTACATACATGTATAATACGTATTTGGTTTGTCTAGACTCTTCTAATACAATGTATTATCAAAATTTTCACGTCTTCAAAGTTAAGTTTGATTCTCCATTCAAATTCTTTAATTTAGTCTTATCTACATGTTTGTATAATGTGAAGTTGGGCGCATGAATTTTATTTGAATTTAATAATGATATACATGTACATGTAATTTACTATGAGTAACTTATAGATCTGTGAATTTTAGGCAACTTTGGGCAGTGCTCATCTATTGCTGAGAAGAGCAGCGGTTGCATGTCTAAGACAGTTGGTAACTAGGGAAGCCAAGGAGGTCAGTGACCTGGCCTTGACCTTAGCTGTTGATAGTAACAAGCCAGATCTGTTGTCCAGTACCAAGCCTGATGTACTGATTACAGAGACAGGGCTGGAGGGAGTCCTGTATGGAATGATGGACACCGAGACAGACGGAAAGCTTATCTCTGATGTCCAGGATACACTGGTCAGTCTGTTACAGTCCCTGGCCACTAAAAATCTGACCAGGTGGTTACTACTTCTCAAGGATGTGCTGTCAGCATCTACAGGTGTGTAAAGCTGAATTTTCTTTAGTATAAATGTATTATACATAAACAGGAAGACATAGAATTTTTATAGTACATGAAGTACATAGTGTATTGTTTTACTACATTTGTATTTCAGACACGACCAGTAGTGTACAGGAGGCGGAGGGTGATCAGGAAGACATAGAATGTTATAGTATTGTATTGTTTCACTATTTCAGACACGACCAGTAGTGTACAGGAGGGGGAGGGTGATCAGGAAGACAAAGACGATGATGAGGATCAGGACGAGGATGCTGGTATAGGATTTAAAGCTGCCGAGCCAGATGTCACCCACCCAACGGTGGCACCTAGGTACAGTTATGATATCACTGCCTTACATTATTGACTTGTAGCTTGAAATCTGGGAAGAAAAAAGTTCCATGTGATTTGTAGATAGGATTGATATTTTTTCTGACTTATATTAGAGATTGTTATAATTCCCCATATGTTTGCGTTTTTTCATTATATTTATCTTATATAAAGGTTTTTTATGTATGTAATAGCACCTTTTATATTGTCTATTCAGAATTGTGCTCTCCTCAAGGTAGCTAGACGCATTGAATGTTTGAAAAGTATTGAACTACATAAAAAAGAAATTATGTGATCTGTTCCATAGAAAAGAAGATTTCATAGTTATTGTTGTAGTTCAGTCAGAAATTTGATAAAATACAAAATAGGGTATTTGTGTTTCCGATTTGAAAATGTTTCTCTATTCTGTATTTGTCAGATGGCCTACCCGAGTGTTTGCATCAGATTGTCTACAGAGGATAATAATAGCATGTGAGGGAGAGGAGGCCCACTTTGACCTGGACAAAGCCAGGGAATTGAAGGCTAGAACCAGTAATAGTATGTAGACTTACAGCTACAATGTATACTTATAACTGTACTTATCACACATTCTGTGAACAGATTGTTGATTTTTCTTTTAAAACTGAGTACTAGTATGGAGATTATATCTTTAAAAAAATCAATGCAAAAATCTGTAGATGAAAAAGATAATGTATATGCAAGGCTAGAGTGAAGATGTACTGCCCACATGCGTCATTCATACCACTGGTTATAATTGAAGCCAGAGCTCCCTGGTCCAGAGTTGACACCCAGCTACTGGGTCATGGAACCTCCCATGTGCAATACAGAAATTCAATGCAAAGGGCGAAGAAGTTTATCTTTGATCTTTGTTTAACAGGTAATTACCTAGTGTTACACCTTGCTGAGTTAGTGAGGATGGCATTTATAGCTGCTACATCTGACAGTAATCAACTACGGCTAGCTGGTCTAGCAGCATTACAGGTATGGAATCTTATTACATCATCAAAATGGGAGATAATTATCATCTTATGATATGTTTAAGGCCAGTAAATGCTGATTTTATGTTTACAAACTTAATTTTTTTCTGGCCACGCATTCTCTAACCCTTATGGAAGGCAAAATGTGACATTAGTAACTTGAACTGTTGGTATGCTCAAGTTTTAAGGCTGTAACTAAGGAATGAACAACCATTGAGATTTGACATTTCAACTTTACATTAGAATTGAGTTGTTAAGAGAGGTTACCATTTAGCACTCTTACTAGATTTTTCATACATTATTTCTGATTTTAGGATGTGATAACTAAGTTTGCGGCTGTACCAGAGCCAGAATTTCCTGGTCATGTGATATTAGAGCAGTTCCAGGCACAAGTAAGATATTAGTTCATATATAATAGCGAAATGTAGATTTGATATCATAAAACTTATACAGCCGTAACGGTTGAAGAAAATGAAAAATTCATATCACAAGTTAGATGTCAGTTTCACATTTGAAATTGATTGAAACTTTAAGCTAAAATGTTTCGTAATCAAAATATATTTACCTCATTTGAAGGAGACGAAATTATAAAAGCATTTGTATTGCTTTAAAAGACTCAACAATGGACTTATTGGTTCATGTGTAGCCTGGACCCACATAAATAACATTCAGTACTTCTCTTGCAAATTCTGATATGGATTATAACATTTGGATCAGCTTGTCTTTTCCCCCCAAAAAGACTCAGTTGTCAAAGCTCACCATTTTGGATATACAAAAATGTATTTCCTTTTTGATCTATGATTTCTCACTGTGTTCATTGAAGACAAATTATTATGATCAATTGATCTATCAATAGTCCATTTTCAAGTTCTCTGAAGCTAGCGACCATTAAAAACCTTGATTTTTGAGTGAATAGCTCTAAGTTATCACCTGAATTTTTTCACGCTAGAGGGCCCTAATTCTGTACATGTATAATTTGAAGCACAAACCAATCAAATCACAGGGTTTTCAGCATCGTGACGTATTAAATCTTCCAATCTTCTTCTGCCGGAGAAAGTGAAGGGCAGATGCTGCTTCTATGTATAAACTATGTAACTCTGTTTACTTTAGAATCAAGCTATTTTGTTACGTAGAAGCGCATGTTTATGTAGTGAGCTTATAAACATGTAAACACGAAAAATAGAACAATGTACATGCGTGGATACATGTTTATTTCATTGATGAGGGAGGGGCCAAAGCATTACGGGTCGTTGACGAGAAGGGTATAATTATGTATTCGATGTACCTGATACTAATCGGTGATACGTTTCATAACTTATTATAAGTAGCTGTACCGATCCAATCCCCTGTCCTTTTTATGTTGGACCGGAAATTGAACATCTGAACAGGCATGTATACATACGTAAGGCACGGTCCATTTGATATTCGGGAGGGGGGGGGGGGGGCGCTTGGGTTTCTCATCGGAGCAAGATTATTTTTTTCGCCCCAAACCGGGGCAAAATTATTTTTTTCTTGTAAAGTTGGAGCAAGAAATTTTTTTTAACAAAGTGATGCGCATACTAAGAATGTTTGTTTTTTATCAATAGAAATTATTTATATTCTTACTCAAAACTCTAAATTTTAATATATTAGTTAATTTTTATGCAAGTATTCAATTCGCTTTTAAACAGAGAGAATCATTTTCGTTGTATGCACAGTCCTGTTCCGTTTCCCCCTCCTAAATTTTGATCTAAGTCTAAAAAAAAAAAATTGAGAAGATACGTACATTTTGTATTACTTGTTTATATATCAAAAAGATCTTTCTCAAATAATTCCTTCCAAGGAGCAAACTTTTAATTAGTAGATAGTAATTTGACTACCCCACCTCATGCGTATACTTTTAAAATTAATATAATAAACATCGCCAGTTTAAAGGCATTGATACATTCCAGACAACAAGAATACGTTTAATGAAGAGGAATGTACCAAGGACGTACAAACTTAATTAAAATATGGACCTTGAATGCATTTTAATCTTTTTTTCTCAGAAATTTAACGTAAAACAGTACCATTACAGGATTCTCTCTCTCTCTCTCTCTCTCTCTCTCACGTCTGTCTTCATTATATGTCATACCAGGTCTGTAAATATTTCTACATAGGACTCCATGAAAGCCTCTAGCTGGGTAAACTCTTTTAATTAATTGACCGATACATTTCTGTATGAAATGAAAAACTCTAATAACACGAAGAAACCAGAAACTGGAAGCTTTTTTAAATGAAATGCAATTTATTTTTTCATTCGATCTTTTAAAAAATTCAAGGAATATTTTTTTTCATTTGATCTTTATAGAATTCAAGGAATATTAATGGAAGATATTTGTTAGAGACTGTATTAGATTGCTCGACAACCAACTCCCCTCTTCCACTATACTTACCTTCCCTACCCCCTAAGTCAACCCTCTGGGTCGGCCACTAGCATTGGTGCTTTTGAATATTATAATTCGAGGACGGTCATCTTTTAATTGTAATGACATAATTATGGATTAACATTTCAGTACACATGTATTATTCTATACTTGTTTCAAGTCGCATAAACTTGTCTACAAAGGAAAGTATGATGACATACGGCATAAATGATACAATGTCATATTCTGACATAATAGCTACTCGCTCTCAGTACCTTCACTGCTTTGATTCACATTAGGCTACGGACATCAAGTACCTTGCCAAACTTTTGAATTGATATATCATCACTAATCGAAGATTTTACGTTATTTTCCAATGATTCGTGTGTGACGTCACAATGGAAAACGTCACCAAAGAATGTGATGTCCTTAGTCTAGCTATCAAATAAAACATCTCGGAAATCGTCCATTACAGTAGGCTATTACTTGTATATAAAGTAATTAAAATGTAAAAAATAAGTTGAATAGCACAACCAGTTTCAGTCTGTTTAGAAGAGCCAAGCTTTTAGAAAGATTTGATGAAAATCACCACGCCTATAACTTACAAGTATTTTCATGCTTGAGAAAATACAGAGCATGAGATCCAAATATTATAACATATAAGTCTTCTGTAGGTTGTATTTTGCTGTTATATTATGAATACTTTGTATTTTGCTGTAATATTTTGAATATTTTGTATTGATCAGGTGAGTGCTGCATTACGACCGGCATTCTCTCCTGACACACCCTCGGATGTTACTGCCGCAGCATGTGATGTAAGTAATTATTTTTTAAGGCTTCCAATGTTTTATAAATTGCATATTTTAATGAAAAAAGTATAATGGTGCAATTTCAATTTTGTAGATATAAAAATGCCATGCATGAATGTTTGGATTTTTATAAGAGTTACTTCCCTTATATCACTAAAATTTGTAAATTAGAAGATAGCAAGTCTCATACTTCTATATAAAAGACATGATTTCTTGAATAGAAACAATAATAAATGGTGTATGAAGCTAGATAAGAATTATTTCTTCTTTTAGATAGTACACTGAAATTGAAAAATAGTGTATTTAGTGCCAGTTTTCAAGTTTCTAATAATTTAAACGTATAAAAACTAATTTTAAAATCTTTGAATAAAAGTGTGTATATAAACTCCTCTGCACACCTTGTCTTGTGCATGGTACTCCATGAAGACTTGCTGTTGAGGCTACAAACTGAGTTCTGAGTAGCTCTTTTCAGTCTTAGGGAAAGTCCCCAGACCTATGGTAGAGAGTACCAAATGGTAACCATGACATCCTGCCTTGATGCCCCTGTATGTGGCTATGACGTCTCAGTGACTGAGCCAGGGGTGGGACAGGTATTAGTCCTAGTTACAGGCATGCAGGTGGTGTCTTTGATACTTCCACAATGGGGCTTACTCTCATGGGGTACATTTTATTTCAAGGTCCAAGTTAAGGGATTCGGTGGTTTGTTGATGATATAACATATGTATTTAATATTGTTGATGATAAAATATCATTCAATTAAAAAAAAAATTTTGAACAATTTTAAAAATGCCATTTACCTGCAATGTAGGGATGACATACAGAGATTTTCTTACCGGATACTGTCAGTTTGTCCATCTCTGTCTGATAGTATCACTTTCTTATGAATGGCTACAGGTTACTTTATAAACATTGGACTGCCATGATGAGACTCGATACCAAATGAGGGTCAAGATCAATTTCAAGGTCAAGTTCACTTGTATAGGGTCAATCATGCAACAGGTATGATACCTGTACTTAAGGTAACGCTAAACACAAATTTGGACTTCCAGATTTAATCAGATTTTTTCACTTATTTTCAAGATACATATACAATGTTATACATCAAATTGATTGTCATGAAAAGCTGCATAGAATCATGGTATCAACTTCTCTCCACAGAGTCTTGGCTTGGAGTAATGTCATTTTTTTCACTCCTTGCATTTCACACAGTTCAGCAAGGTTAAAATAACAGCTTTCACCTAAACAATGCAGAATTATTGATGGTTAAAGTTAGGTCTAGTGCAAGCTAGATGTGAGTTTTTAATATATTCAAACAAATTGTTATAATCTGGCCTGAAATTATTGATATAAAAATCTTAAAATGTCGGCCATATTGGGGACTACTTTCATGTTGCAAAAAGTATGGTGTCCTTGCAGTGCCAACAATTTATTTGAATTTATGATCCAACAGTTAAATCATAGTTACCTGACATTGTACATGTATATTGATAAAGAGACTAGCATAAAAGTATACAATCATGTATATACTAAAATGAATAATAATGATATTCAAATAAAAGAGAAGACGAAAGGGGGGGGGGGGGGGGGTCATTAATAAAAATCACCAAGTTGAAATGAATCACTAATCTCAACAAATGTTTTATTATGTACTGTATAGAAGGTACTATTTCAAGGAAACTCACTTTATTTAACATTTAATTTTTTCCAAGCAAATATAAAATGTAATATATTGTGACAATGTGAATTTTCTATTACTGTTTTCATTAAACATTCATTGTACAAAAAAAAAACAATAAAAAAAGATGAGTTTTTTTTATTTATCACATTCCATTTTTTATTTAAAATACAAACACACTGTACGTATATACTCATGATCACCCCTCCCCCCCCCCCCCCCCCCAAAAAAAAAATAAAAAACAAAAAACAACAAAAACAAATCACAATTTAGACACAAGCTGTTGATTACTTTGCTTTATACTTACTCATATTCTATTTTTCATCTGGAAATATCTGTAGTAAAGCTGAATGTGCAACCATTCTTCGTCACTCAGGAAAAAAACTGAAACATTGATGAAATTTGTAAGCAAATGTCAAATTTTAAGAAAAGTTTACATTTCTCCTATCTTTTTGTGACATTTTATTTTAAGCTATATTATATACAAATTGATCTCCTTCATTTTAGATATATACATGTAACAATTATTAAAATTATTTCACAGTTGACTTTATCAACATTTACCTATTTACCTAGTTAAATGCATGAGTCTGAATCTATTTCCATCTAAACTGCATACAACATGTACAAACAATATTTTCACTTAAATGCTAGGTTGCTGAAAAAAATGTTTCTGTATAATATCTAAGAAATAACAACTAGCTAGCCATGGTCTGTTGTCCAGTAATTCCCCTCATCGCATGAACCAATCAAATTATCACCTCGCACCGAGGTGATAATTTGATTGGTTCATGCGATTCAGGGAATTACTGGACAACAAATCACAACTATATAGTTGTTACTTCTATTCTTATATTGTTCTGCACAGGCTCTATAGCACACGCACGTGCAAGGGTGGAGCTTAGCGAACTGGAAGTTTGATGGAGATTTTACATCAGGCGAGTTCTATGGTACATAAAGGGAGAAAATCTCAAGTCATGTTAGAATTTTATTTCTATAGCACCACTTCTTTCTGAAGTATAAGGGGAAAAATTTTAGTTTTAAACTTCTTATCACTTATACCGGTAATGTAATTTATGTGAATAAATCACATACTGAATGTACGTTAGGTATTCGATAGAAGTCCATTCTACAACCATAGCTGTTCATTCATCCTCAGAAATACACAGGAATTCTGTACAGGAATCAACTGCAAAGGGAAAAAAATATCATAAGTCCCAAATAACAAAAGTATTAAACATATATATGCATTAATATATAAATATGACGATATGTAAGCCAACTGTTGAATTGTTATAAATTCATCATCAATTTATCAATGGGTATTGACTGCTTTATACATGTATTGAATGTATGACAATTTTTATCTTCATGTATGATTGCCCTTATTGCAAGATTACACAAAACTTATAAATCATTTTGAAGTTGTAATAATTAATAATAAGATCAAGGCAACTCTGCTTTAAATGACAGCATATTTTAGAATATATAATATTTATTGGCTCCAAACAGGAATTGAAACCAAAATCAAAACAATGTATATATTGTAAGACCATATTACCAGTCTGAAGTCATATTAAGAACTTTCTAATACGTATCATGTATTAATCAATAAATTGTCTGTAAAATGCTGTTGTAAGGATTTTTTTCTAACATTCTAACTTTCACATTTGTTAATTTTTTTTTTTTTTTTTATTTTTTTGTTTCTCTAAGTACATATTACATGTATTTTCAGTAATTATTTTCATCATTATAGAGCTTTTTTATATATATATATATAGCAGATACACACCTTTCACACACCTTGCATACAAAGTAGTAGTTTAAGCAGTAATTATACAGAAATGATTCCTGCATGTATAAGCTAATGAGTATAATAATGATAATGATGATTCAATATAATCTACTTACTAATTTATAAGTTGTTCTAAGTTTCGAAGAGAGGTTGAAGAGTCTGCCACTTCTTATCAAATATAGTATAACTCTGATTTAATTTATATTGAAGCTTCTCCGTTAAATAGTGATATTTCAGATATTGCTTTACCTTTTCAAATGAAAGTTGATTATCATTTTTAGCATATGAAAAGATCAAGTATTTTACAAGAAGTATAATGTGATTTAATGCATTGTTCTGTTTGCCAGGTATTCCAAACAGAATATCAGTTATTCCAAGATTGATGCTACAAAAACTATGTGAATTTATCCAATTTTTTATCTCTTCCCAAATATTTGAAGTAAAAGGACAGTAAAAGAATAAGTGTTCAATTGATTCTTCTTCATTTTTGCAGAATGAACAATTTGGATTACTACCAATGCGACACTTAACTAGATATTTCTTGGTACCTAAAATTCTATAAAATATTCTGTATTGAAACCAAATAAGTTTTGTATCTTTCGTACATATATGAGTTAGTCTATACATTTTACTCCAAATAAAGTTATCAGATAAATTAAGAAGGGAATTCCATCTAATTTCATTCTTTTTAGGCATTTTAGAGTTTTCTAGAAAAACAGAACTGATAGTACGCGTACCTTTAGCATCTTTGCAAATAAGCTTGACAAAATTTGGTTGGTATGGAAGTGGTATCAGTAAGTTACTATCAAGTTCTTTCAGTATGGGCCATGTTTTTAGCACTGAGTATTTTAAACCAATAAAAAGTGTAAAGGGGAAATTTATTTCATAAAGTCTACAAAAATCATGGTATGAAACAAAGTCACCATTACTATCAAAAAGGTCTTGAACTATCATCACTCCCCTTTCATATAAAGATTTGTAGAAAACTGTGTCATTATCAATAGTTATGGAGGGATTATGCCAAAGGGGAGACAGAATTATCTGTGAAATTTGCTCCTTATCACTTAATTTTATAAATTCAATTAAAGTAAAGAAAAATTCTTTCCAAAATGGGTTTTTAATTTCTTTTGCTCTGGATTGTAAATATTTTATCCCAAATTGACAAATTGATTCAATATTACATTTACAGATTTTACAAAAAATGTCTATCCATACACTGTCACTTTTTTTAAGCATGCGTCTAAACCAGGTTAATTGTAAGCTTTTAATAAATGATGTGATATCAGCCATACGGCATCCTCCATTTGAATGATCTTTTTGCATGTTTTTCCTAGAAATTTTGTCTGGTTTGTTGTTCCAAATAAATTTATATAAAATAGTCTCAAGTTGTTTTATCCATTTATCATTTGGTTTAGGTAGAACAGTAAAAAGATGTGTAAATTTAGGAATTAGTAAGGATTTGGCAACAGTTACTTTTCCAATGGGTGTAATATTTCTTTTGTTCCATAAAGTTATTTCATTCTGAATTTTAACTAGTTTTTCCTCAAAGTTTAATTTTTCCATATTAGTGAGATCTGCAGTGAAAGTTATTCCTAAAATAGTAAAAGGGCCGTTGTCCCACTGGATGTTGTACTCAGAGCATATAGATTCATTACAATTTGATTTTGAACCAATCCACACAGCTTTTGTTTTTGAGATATTGGGTTTAAGACCAGAGTACTTTGAGAATTGGAAAAGCAGATCTAATGTACTTTTGAGACTTTTGTCAGAGCCGTTTAAAAAGATTACTGTATCGTCTGCATATTGGAGGAGTTTTACTTCTTTTCCTAGATTAATTCCTTTAATATTCTTATTTTGTCTTATTAAGATTCCCATTATTTCTGCACATAAGTTAAAGAGATGGGAAGAGACGGGATCACCCTGCCTACAGCCCCTACCAATTTTAAAAAACCTTGAGAGGAATCCATTCTGGGTCACACAAAGACAAGCATTTGTTAATTGAATTTTAAAAATTGTTCCAAATGTATCAAAAAGTTGTTGAAAGTCTTAATACAAGATTTCAATTATAATACTGTAAGATACACACCACATCTCCTTGAACCACATAATGTTTGCAGGTATCCATGTCAATCTTAGACTGTATGTAGCAGTAGTACATTTGAATATTTCCTTTCGATACCAAATATATTGAAAGGCCTTTTTGGTTCACGATTCTTTACACTCCACGTAGAACATATTGAATTCCTAAAAAAGATAAAGCAAATTTGTATTCAAAATGCAATTCAAAATATTTCTTCAAACAGCTTTATTCAATTTGGTTTTCATCATAAAAATTTTGAGACATTTTCATATTTTCGGCATAGATATGAGGTATGCAAAAAAATATACAAACTATGAAGTGATGTCATATTCATTGAATTTGATGGCAATCATACCCAGTTACATCATATAATTATAAAAAATCTGGTGTAGCCAAATGCCCGGAGCTACTGAAAATTTAGCAACGCAAATATCTGTCTTTAGGCAAGTGGTATAAAAAGTAATATATTGGAGTCAATGAATTATATGGTGTGTCAAAATTTTATGCACAATTAAAGTTTCTTTTTTGTACTTTACTGTAAAAAGGGAGCAAGTGTGAACAGAAGTATTTGATAAATTGTTTCTGGTAGTTGAATTCATATGGTATACTGTATAGAGATGTAACAATTCCTCAAAGATTCCATACTGTTTGATAATTTTGCTCGATTCCAAGGTTCATACAGAAATTCTATACCAAAATTCCATTACTTTTTAGCTCACCTGAGCCAAAGGCTCTAGTGAGCTATTGTCATAGCGATCCGTCCGGCGTCCGTCGTCCGTCGTGTGTCGTGTGTCGTGTGTCGTGTGTCTGTCGTAAACTTTTCACATTTTCGACTTCTTCTCAAGAATGGCTAAAGGGATTTTGATGAAACTTGGTAGGTATAAAGTACTAATGGTCCCCTACAAGTGTTGTTGTTTTTCGTCCGGATCCCTCAACAGGTGGCGCCACCACAGGCAAAAGTAGGTCACGGGGGGTACCCTCCTTTGACAAACTTCTTCTTCAGAACGGAAGCACGTATCCACAAACCGAAAGCATCAGGATGATCTAGAGAGATGTCTTAAGAAGTGTTGTTATTTTTGGTTCCACTCCGAACTCAAATTTTTGACGCTTTTTTGACGTCTCTTCGGACTTAGTAAGAAATGCAAATTTTTGCACTATTTCTTTAAATAACTCAATAAGTGTATGATCTTACACACTCATTTACTGCATATTTATCATATCTAACTTAATTATTGCTTTGATATGTATTTTATGCTTAAATTTTATTTTTTTGATTTTTTATGAATTTTTTTCTTATGTAAAAAGGAAGGGGGGGGGGGGTGATTTTCATACATTTTCTGCTTCTTTTCTATAACCACTCTTCAGATTGTCATGACATTTTGTAGATATGAGGTACTCATGCATGGTACCCTTCAAGTGAAAGAATTTTGTCAAGATATCCACTTTTGGATTTTTAAGGAATATTTTTTAAGATTGTACATAGGTATAGTGTATGTTTTCCATGCCCAATGGACCCATGGGGAGTGGCTTCAAACCCCGGCGGGACCCCAACAATTTTTTTTCCCTTTTTAGCTCACCTGAGCCAAAGGCTCTAGTGAGCTATTGTCATAGCGATCCGTCCGGCGTCCGTCGTCCGTCGTGTGTCGTCTGTCGTGTGTCGTGTGTCGTCTGTCTGTCGTAAACTTTTCACATTTTCGACTTCTTCTCAAGAATGGCTAAAGGGATTTTGATGAAACTTGGTAGGTATAAAGTACTAATGGTCCCCTACAAGTGTTGTTGTTTTTCGTCCGGATCCCTCAACAGGTGGCGCCACCACAGGCAAAAGTAGGTCACAGGGGGTACCCTCCTTTGACAAACTTCTTCTTCAGAACGGAAGCACGTATCGACAAACCGAAAGCATCAGGATGATCTAGAGAGATGTCTTAAGAAGTGTTGTTATTTTTGGTTCCACTCCGAACTCAAATTTTTGACGCTTTTTTGACGTCTCTTCGGACTTAGTCAGAAATGCTAATTTTTGCACTATTTCTTTAAATAACTCAATAAGTGTATGATTTCACACACTCATTTACTGCATATTTATCATATCTAACTTACTTTTTTTCTTAGATTGTCATGAAACTTGGTAGGTATGAGGTACTCATGGTTCCCTACAAGTGAAAGAATTTTGTCAAGATATCCTCATTTGGATTTTTACGGAAAAACATTCATAGATACAATGTAGGTTTTCCATACCCAAGAGTAGTGGTTCAAACCCCGGCAGGACCCCACTTTTGCAGTTTTTTTTCTCCTTTTTTTATATTTATCGTTAGAATAGAAAGTGTGAAAGAATTCTGTCAAAATATCAACTTTTAGATTTTTCATGATTTTTTAAACAGACAAGCTAGTTTGGCTTTGTGTACTTATTTTCGTACGTCGAAATAACACATGCAATCAAATATATACTCTGAATTTATTTTTGAGATGTTGACTTTTTCCATACATGCATATTATATAACAATTTCCCTATATAATAATTATTTTCTCCGCTTTATTACCGGCAGTCATGACTGCCGGTATACTGTAATCAATCGTGACATACTTGCACGGATGAAATAACTCTTGGCAATATGATTGGTGGACAACTACAAACTATGCAAATATTCGTCAAGGTTATTCTGAAATTGTGCATAAGATACTTCCATCAGGTCGGCTGAAGAGTCTAGATGACTTGACAAATGAAAGTCATATCGTATCAGTGCATTTTCTTCCGAAAGATGCATCGAAAAATCTTTGTACCGATACGTCCTACAACAAATTACCGATCCTCGGAAATTTCCGTAGCTTGAATCGGAAATAAAAACGGAGAAGCCCGGAAATTTGCGATTGGTCTAACAAGAATGAAAATCGTTTTTTTCCATTTTTTCCTTACTAGAATTTTACAACATTTAATGTCAGCTAACTGCCGGCAAGCTTTTTGTAAAAGCTAATACTTGTTTTTGTATCTATGGTAGACAAAGTCGCCATATATCTTGTGTTACAGATTTGATTGGTTAATTCCTCCACGCCCATTTAATAGTCACGGTGGGTAATCTCGCAACGCAGAACACTAGGTTTATCTAAAATTTCGTGTATTACAAATTATTTTTCACAAAAAGGGGAATGTGATGCAGTGTAAAGATGCCTTAGATACGAGTTTTATCGAAAGTAAGAGAGGTAATATCCTTTTATAAGGCCGAAAAACTATCGGCATGATTGGTGTAGATGAAAGTGAAAGTAGAACGCCGATCGTGTTTGTGCATTATAAAAAGCTATAATATCCACCTTATTTTGGATACAACTCATAGTTAGGGCGTTGTTACACTGCATCACATTTCCCTTTTTGTAATAAATTATCTATTTTGCGCAAAAATATTGAAAAATAAATTGTTCTGCGTTGCGAGATTACCCACCGTGTTAGTACTGTACACGTGATACATTTCAGGAGATTAATAGATGATCTATCGTGCAAACAAAATAGTACTGCCGGTATTTAATAGATTTTATTTAATGTGCATATACTGGGAACACTTTCATGCTTGTTATTATTCATGTACTTGGAACAATTCCATACTTGTCATCGTTTATAAACTTAGCTCGAATTTCCTTTGTCTTAGACTCTCTTAGATGAATTGTATACGGACTGATTTCTTGAAGAAACATCTAATGAGTAATCCCTTCCCGAGGATTTTGAGAATGTATAGGACATTTGATATATCTGAAATTCTTGAAAACAAATGAGTAATTTCTTCCCGAGGATTTTGAGAATGTATAGGACATTTGATATATCTGAAATTCTTGAAAACAAATAATTCAGTTCAGAGTTCTTGAAGTCTTTCAATGAAATGTTGGACCACAGGAAGCTGTTGTTTTAAAAGAGGAAATAAATTATGATTCACAACCTTAAGCCACTGTGTTCGACATCTTGTATGTATACAACATTTCTAAAGACGAACACAAGAGGCTTTGAAGGTCGTGAATAATAAAACATTTTCTCTCATAAAACGACAGGTTCCTGTGGTCAGACATTTGGGAATTTTTATCTGTCCAAATAATAGATAGAACATGAGTTCTTATCGGACCAAATGATTTTTTATCAGCAAATCCGATGCAGCTGATACTTTTCATGAACTCTGTCAGCTAATATTTTGTCCATGTAACAGTCCTTTCATGAGGCGAAACATAGTTAACAGTAAATAACGATGTGGTAGGTCTGCTAGTTGGACAAGCTTTACAGTATCATGGGCCTATTAATTTGTTTCCCTAAAAGCAGCATACACCAGAGTATTAAGTTTATTTCATTGTTTTATTCTTTTTGTCTGTTTCTTCATCACTTGCTGCACATTAATGTGGAATTTTACAAAATGATTTTTTGATGTTGAATAATTGAACTATACACTAGCTGGGCATATGACTTTGGATCACATTATCCGTCTATTCAAATCAGTAAAAAAGATAATGTTTTGAAATGTTACTATTTCTTCTTGTTTGTACTTTTAAAGGCTGTAAAAAAAAAATCTTGTCTGCATCCGGCAAAAATCTTTTTAGAAAGAATGTAGGCTCAAATCGTGATACTGGCACTATCAATTTTACGTCTTATTCAATGTCAGTATGTCAATTAGAGCACCCATGGGTATCAGGTGAGCGTTGTGCCCTCCTGGGGCTCTTGTTCATGACTCAAAACGCATTTTCAATGACTTTGTAGACAGACAAGCAGCTAATTCATTAATTGCTATGACCATGATGACCATTAATTATATGAAACAAATTAAACTAAACAATTTAATCTAGTCATCTTCAGAAATCATGCATTTTGTGGCATGACCAGGTGGAACCTCTTGAATAAAGCGACTGAGACGAGTCGACAGAAATTTTAGGGTAGGGCTGTCACGATACGCTAAGCTCACGATATGATATGTATCACGATATTTACTCACGATACGATTCATATCACGATACAACATTTTTAATGTAGATATATGGAGGCATTTCTGTAATTCGTCAGATATTTTATTAAAACAACAAATTAAGATAATTCATAGCTTGAATGATTTGAGAATATATTGTATTGACTAGAAACAAAGTACAAAACGCAGAAGTTATCTTTGACGACTCGGCGTTCAGCATCGCCATGTTGAATTTTTAAAGATAAAACTTAATACCGAAAAGAACCGTAAGTAAACGATACAGCCTCCTCTGTATTGTGTATCGAACCGTTATCAAGAACAGCGGTGAATCGAGAACCGCGGGGAATCAAGAACCGCGGTGAATCGTGACAGCCCTATATTAGAGTAAATCTATTATAGTAATTAAGTAAATACTTGTTATCTGTAATTTTGAACGGCTAAGTTTTTAAATCTTTTGATAACCAGGTGAAAATAAACTCAACCTGGTCAGGTCACTTTGCTACGATAATAAAATAATCATACAAGAAATTTGAAGGGATATTCAAACATCGTCTGGGTGACAAGAAACCAATGATAGTGAAATCAAAGGACTAATGCTAAATTCATGATACATGTAAATGAAACTTTTGTTGAGGATTTAAAAGAGCAAATACATCAAAATCAAAATGATGTCAAGCAAAATTAGATATAAACTTAAGCATTTACATGAATTTGCATTCCTAAAATGGGTTACCTCATGAGGAGTAATCTTTGTAATTTTGAGTAAAACATAGACTTTGTTATGCTTAACGTATGAAGAAATACAGATTTTCCCTGCTTCAACATTGTAGCAAATCTTCATAAATCACATGCTTGCCTATGTCATCGGTATAGAATAGATTCATTGAAACGCTGAAGTGACGAAGAATCAACATACACATGTTTATTCGCTTGCTGACAAATTTGCAAAAAGTCATTTCGCATGATAATTCATTTAAGACATAAAATTTAGCAGCAAAAGAGTAGAATGTAATTTTAAGTAAATTGCAAAATAATTCAGTGATGCTGAAAAGTACCAGTCCGAAGGTTTTCACCGGCAAAATTACATTCAGACTGGCAAAAAGTGTTTAAAGTTTTGCTACACAATACACATGTACTTTGTTCGGACTGGCATCATATTCAAAATGACTGGCATGCCTCAAAAGTTTTCAACATCTCTGAAAATTACACCAAAAAATGCAAAGGAAAACAGGTCTCAACTTAATATAGCTTCAAGTTTTTGCCCGTCACACACAATATTTCTTATCAGTAGATTGTGTGTGCAACTGTTAATGCATGTATAACTATAATTATTATGAAATATTGTGAATTATGGGCCATTTTCCATTATTTTTTTTACCATTTTAATGGGCTATTTCTTAATATAAGAAAGTACTCAGAATCAATGTGTGCCATCTATAAATGGGACTATCATAGTCTATGCACATGGTCTCTGTCCTTCCCAATCACTGTTGAGATCACAATCGGCTTGCATTAAAGCGATATATCGTATATAGGCAGGAATTGAAGCCTTTATACAAACATGAACTATACCAATAAGAAATAACACGTAAGATACTGGCGAAGTATTGAAACCATTTGTTAGTAGGCATTGAAGGAAATTGCAGGAAAAGGAGGTAATGGTACGAATTGACATAATGCTGTTCACACTTGCTGTCTTTTAAGAGTTATACAATTATTAAGCAGAAAACAATTGTTTTCTATGTGAAAGAGTATATCAAAGATCCAAGAGCAAATGTGAGTACTGTTCAGGTACAAAATATCTGAGTATGAGGTATCAATGTTTTTACATCTAAAATACCATACACATGCGTGAATGACCATTTTTGGCTTCCATACAACACTTTGACAAAAACTTGACAGAAATGTCAATTATTTCAAAATAATTGTTGTTGCATCTTATGTCAATTGCAAATATTGGATATATTTCGGTATATTTTTGTATTAATATTTTAAACAAATAAAAATTTCTGTCGATGTTTTCACCATGTGACGTCATGACTTTTAGGCCAAATTGATCGAGTGAATTTAAGTTTTAGAAGGGCAAAATCTTGTCCGATCTCTTTCAGACGTGCGTCAATAAATTCTTATATCCACCAAATATTGTTTACAGTACCTGTCTTACGTCTGAACAAAGCAGATTTTCTCTCGATTGTTTTTCTCTTTCGTGCCAACTGCAGACCTTCGAACGCAAAGAGGGGAAATACTTTCAACGAAAAGTAGTTCGATATAATGACGACAAACCTTTATATATAATCTCTCCTATGTGCTTTTGTAGAATAGATATAGTAAGATAAGATAAGATAAGATTTATTCAGGAATTTGGCACATTGAACATTAAAATCATGAGATGAGATAATTAATTAAAACATACCACATGATTTTGGATATCACAAAATATTTGAGTATATCACAGATTTGTACTCTTATCAACTATAATATAAGCCAATTTCTTAACACAACCATAGCACTAAATTTATGATATGTATTCTTAGCACTAATGAAGCACTATCTAATATAAAACAGTTTTTTAGCACAACCATAGCACTAAATAGTATAATATGTAATAATACTGATTGTGTTAACACTTCATTATAAAGTAATTTATGTTATTAAATAATGACTAGATTTATGTGGTTTGGGACTAGGATGTTAATAACTAAAAAATTACTAAAAAAGAAAGGATTGGTGCCCTAAATTCCTAGGATAACCCATAAAGATATTGAATCTTATTTCCAATGGGGTCCTTTAGTAATTTATATTATGTCTACGAAAGTAAGAGACTGTTTTATCAACATTCATATAAGTTTCTCAAACGTAAAAATTCGCGCAGGAATTTGACGTACTTTCATTTTGATCGAAGAGGGAAGACCGAAATTATACAGTTGAAATAGTACATTCAAATGGCTAGAAATAAACAGGTAACACATGTTTTAAAAAAATATATGGGTCTCTTACTTGAATACTTTCAGAAATATGGGCTGTCAACCATTAGATCATGCATTAAATTGAGATGAAATTGGCTACTCACCAAATCAAATATGGCGACCTCCATCTCGACAAAGTGACATACAAACGGCCTCCATTCAGAACTGTACAAAAGTGGCGCGCAATTTCAAATCCCGCATGCACTAATATCTAAACATATTTTTCTGTTGCCAAAGTTTCAATTTTTATTTTCCAAGTATATAACAGCTGAACTGTTTGAAAAATTGGGTAGGAAAACAATTATTTTCATAAATTATATGGAGTATTGGTTAAAACATGGGCTGGTCACGGAGAGGTCATTACTGTAAATGTATAGTTTGTACTTATATGTAGTTACATGCAAAGTTTGAAAGTAATAGGCACAGAGAGAAAAAAGATATACACATTTTTATTACTTGAGCTGCCAGGCGTCCATTTTGACTTTAGCGTTACCTTAAACATTATTTACTGAAAAATGTGGGTAACATCAATCAGTGCATGTACATGTGTATTCACATATTGTGGAACATTTTTCCTACAAGTTTAGATAGCCTATACTTTGACCAATGTATATATTTTTATGCATTTTCTTTCAGGTGTGTAGTACATGGATAGGTAGTGGTGTAGCCAGGGACCTTAATGATCTACGCAGGGTTCACCAACTTCTGGTTTCCTCCCTGGCCAAACTGAATGCTGGTAAATCACAGTCTATGCTGTACAATGAAAGTGCAGTCACTATGGAGAAACTAGCAGTATTAGGAGCTTGGGCAGAGGTATTGAATTCAATTTAGGATATTTGTTGATGTCTTTAATATAAAATTATGTTGATGTCTTTCATATAATTATAAATGATATTCTCATTTTCTTTAAAAATTTCACGTTGAAATTAAATTATTCATGAAATTTAAGAGAGAAAGAAAAAAATCAAGGCACGATGTATGACAAATTAGGACTTTTGCACTATTTCTGTCTCTCTACAGGTGTACATTGTAGCTGTAGAAAGAGAAAAGACCAGAAATTCTCCGTCCCGAACCAAGATTGATGATGATGATTATGGAGACAGCTCTAGGGAGAGTCTTCTATCTCTAGTCCAGCCAGAGTTACCTACCCTTAGTCAAAACTGGTTCTGTGCACTAAGAGATTATGCTTATCTATCACTCCCTCCAGGTAATATCTTCATGCTTAGCTTATCAACCTGAAGTCTTACAGACATTTATATTTGACAATTGTCTTGTTTAGTATTTTCATATTAGTTGTACATGTAGGTATTCATAAATTCATAAGTTTCAATTGTCTTTAGTAAAGGATGGTTTTCAATTTTTTGGTGCAGCGTCATAGCATGTGATTTTGTTTGGCTGCTTATGTTATTGACATTGCTGCAAACAATGGTAGGAGATTGTTATCTTTACATGTATCCTGTCTTCAGAGTATTCGAGCCAGTTGCCCCCTGAGGGTGGAACGTTTTATCACCCTGACACTATAGAGTCTGCCCGTCCTCACTATAAGAAGCTATGGCCATCCATCCTCCATGCCCTGGCCATATGGTTACATGAGACAGGATTTTCCCATGTGGAGGGGAGTAAGGATGTAGGAAATGAGAAGAGTGGACTAGCCCTACCCCCTGCCAATGCCCCAACAAATGTCAAGAGGGAAGAACTCAATGCTGATAGGCTACATTTGATTCTTGGTATGTTGTTATCTGTATACTTCAAATATTGTCACATAAAATAGATTAGAACATGATTCTCAGATTTTTACTGAGCTGTTTCTTTAATTTTAGGAATATTACAAATTTTTTCTTACATTGAAGATTTTCTTCTGTTCCACACATTAAAGATAACTGTGTTAATTAAATTTTATTTTCTATATCAACAGCATTGTTTTGAATATCCAGAATTTACATTATATTTGGATTTTATTTACTCAGTATTGTATTATTGAATACTTTTCAAAGAAGAAATAAAGGAAAAAATAAGAAACGTCAAAACTAAAACATTGAAAATTTTACAATGTACATGTTATACTTAATTATTTGACCAAATATAAACTTTTCGCATTACGTTATTTCTTTGCCAGGTATATGTGTTGAGGCTCTAACCAATCCACAGACAGTATTATCAGAACATACTGTCAACGGCTGTCTCAAAGCTATCGCTGCCCTACTGAAGACAGACTGGCCAAAGAAACGTATAGGGGAGGATCCTGCTTTGTGCAAGGAAATACTCAATGTTATGCATAGGTATGAATCTACATGTAGATCTTCTTTAACTGTGGTGTGCATGTATATTTCTGAATTGTATACATTTATATCTCATTTTATAAAGCTATACATGTAAAACTTCTTTTTCCTAGTCTTTTACAAAACATACTTTTAAAAGATAATAATGCAGTAATTTTTTTCGACAGTGTCTGTTTATAACTGTGATTTTGTTGTTTAGGATGTTTCTGACCAGGGAGAGTTATATCACACAATTGTTGGCTGTAGAGGTGGTTAAAGGTGTGCTGAATGCTTCACTGGAAATTTTACAACAGGAGAAGAAAAAAACCACAGGTAAAATCTCTTAAACCAGCACATCATGATTGCATCTTACTTGATCTGATGTAATTACAATTATACATGCTGAGATATCTTTAGAATGATTATGCTTATAAAAAAATGTTTAAACATTTAAGGCCATCTGAATTTCAATCTTAGTTTCATTGATCCTCTACTTTTAATTTTGCTGTAATTAACAGATCATATTTTGACAAAGATAAGAAAAAATGGACCTTTTTTTCTGTTGGGGTTATGGATTAAACAAAATCTATCTGGAAAGTTACATTGATATACATGTACTAATTAGTTTCAATTGGTATTGTATTGAGGGCAGAATAACTACATGTACATGTATATACATGTATTAAGCATCCTTATAATTTTTAAGAATAATAAATTATGCATCTAAATGTATATGAATCCTATATTTTCTAAATGATCTTAATATTCACTGAATTCACCATTTCAGACAAAAGTGTTGACATTCCACCTAGTAACTCCAGTAGTACAGAGTCTATAGACACCACGGACAGTGCCATATCCCTCGGGGAGGGGGGAGAAACGGGGGAAATTAACACTAACACCTCGGTAGTGTATGCAGCTTTAGAGGTGTGTCTGTGTGTTATATCGAGACAGATCCCCGCCCTGAACCCCTCCTCACCAAGTACTGGCTTCCAGGTCCCCACCCATCTAACTAAGATGTCTGACAAGTGCTGTGAAGTTATATCAGGGATCGTACTAGTCATGGCTGAGTTGCCTGCATTGTGTTCTCCTCAAGGTATGTATATTGTGGAAATATGCAACTTATTCAAAGTCTGTCTCTTGTTGATTGATGAATTACGTTTGAAGACGCAGTCAAGTTAAGGACTCTGAGTTGGCACCATAGTCTTGGGCCAGTTACTCAAAGGCCTCACTATGACTGCAGGTCGGCCAACATACATGTATATACTCTTCCATGTTACATACATTTACAAAAAATGTCCTTGTCTGTGTAATGTTTACATGTCTATGGTGTTTGGTTTTTTAAAAAGTTGAGGACTCTGCAAATGTATACATTTTCTTCACATCTGCTGTAATTATGTAGTCTGACCGGAAGAGAAAAAATCACCAAAGTTTTGCATATATGAAAATAAGTACATGTAAATGGAAAGTCTTGACACTGTTATATAAGGTACATTAAATATTTCTGTCATGTTTTCAGGTGCTGTTGCAGTTCTTCCTACTGTATTACATTTAACGATAGGTGTATTACGTGAGATGTCGCCGCGAGAGTCCCAGCAACGTAAACCTACAATAGTTGCTGCCTGTCTGTCCTCACTCAAGTGTCTGTGTACATCACCATTCCAGGATGACGACTCTATACGGGCAGAGTGGATCAAACTTCTACAGAGTGCACTAGCTACAATACTACACCATGCTAGACCTTGTAGGTTACACGTATATATATAACTTAGTATTGATGAAATAAATCATATTTCCTTATTACTCAGTATTATTGACTTGAATCATACCTCAAATTTTCTCAAAGGTCACTTGCATGATCATTTACTTTGTATGATAAGTATGCTAAGAAGATGTCATAAAATTTTACAATGGTAAATGTATCTTTTCGCTGCAGAATAATAAAAGTATTCTTTATTTTCTATTTGAGTTATCATATACATGTGTGTTGTACATTTAGGTGACGATAAGCCAGGCATGGATGATGTGACGTTGCTAGCAGCTATATCTCTGTTTCTTGTACGGGCTCCTCAGGAGGTCGCTAACAACCTGTCAGTACAGACACAGTGTATTGATGTATTCAGAGAAACATGGGCTGCTGATTCCCTGGAGGTAAACTTTGTATATTTAAAAATTCTATATTGTTTGCGTCCTTAAATTCAGATATAATGAATATTTCGTGTAAAAAATGTTTTAAGCTACATGTATATAACCAGTGTTAAAGTTATTGTCAAAGACAACAGAGAAAATATTCAAATATCTGCTGTTTTAATTTTCTGTAGATAAAACTGAAGAGTCTCCAGATGTTCACATCCGTGGTTCAGCACAGAGACACTGAGAGTGCCACACCCTTTATAAGAGGGGTGGCAGGGAAAATATTGGAGTACCTCCTCAAACTGAAGGACGAGAAAACAAATATTGACTCCCATATTGGACTGATCATAGCTGCTGTTAACTTGACGGAGATTTTAGTGGGCAAGGCAGACGATGAAAAACGTGAGACTTATTAAAAGTTTTAATTCTGGTACTAAGCTCTCCCTTGTACAATAGATACATTTTGTATCACGGTCTTCTTCACAAGATTACTTTAATATTTACCATAAATGTGCCTATGTAGACATAGGGATCATTAATTGAAAGGGCTTGTGAGGTCTATAGTTGTACAAGGAGCTACTAAAAAGTGAAAAGACTGAAGGATAACTCCTGGACAATTATACATTTGTAAATATATAATATATGTATAATGACTGCCCTCTGTACCAGAAAAAAGACATGCTGACAGACAATAAACCTATTGTTAAGATCTTGTGTGTATTTTGTTATGAATTGAAGCTAAAGTATATTTTCTGCTTCATTTTCGGCTTATATTTACATGTAACTCTTAAGTTTCAAAAATTGTTTAATATTTTTACTTCTTAATTATTCTGTATCAGCTAAGTGAAATGAATTTACATTCCATTACAGGTATAAACATTCTGCAGGCATTGTTACCAATCCTAGTCTCTTTCCTGATGGATGAGAATGTGTACAAATCTGCTTCACCGGCCACAAAGACGTTACATGATGAGGCATTACAAAAACTAATTAAAATAGGACCTCTTTACCCGAGACAGTTCAGAGCTATTATGCCCCCATATAGACCTAGACTAGAAGCAGCTATCAAGCTCAACCAAACCATGAAAGCTAAAAGTGCACAATACGCAGCTAATGCTAAAGCTAATACTCAGAAAGCAGCCCAGCTCAACAAACCAACGATAACTCTGAAAACAGACTTCAGTAACTTTCCTAAATAAGGAATGATGTGTCCTGTGGCACATTAAATCATTATCTGTGATACAAATAATATATGTATAGAGATGTGTTAATTATCATTGTTGACTGCAAGTCAGTGAGATAAAAAATATTTTTAGAAATTCCAATGTTAAAAGTTGAAATGAGTTCTCACCCTGCTGTGTAGACAGATTTAATGTCCTGATAAGAAATAAAATGTATTTTGCTACTTACAAATTTGTTAATTATGATAGCAAGATGCATTACTGAAGTATTGCATTATGTCAAATTATTTAATGTATTTTTCTTGCTATGACGACTCATCTGCAAGCTAAAGCTTTAATGTTCTATATTATCAGTTTACCCAGATTTTGTAATAAATTGTCACACCTAATTTGTTATTTCCTATTTTTTAGAGTCGCCCACTCATGCATGACACTATTTTAGCAAACACATACACATGTAACTCATTTTGAGAATAAATGCCAAATTCTCAATTTCATTTTAGATATTGAGCCTTTGTGGAATACCGAGTTATTTCTCATTTGAGACGGTGTCTGAAATAAAACCATTATGACGTCATGAGAGTGGTATGGTAATGTCAATTTTGTACTAACATTTCCAAAAGTTTAGGGACAGTTTCTATAAGATTTGATGATATCACAATTAGTCTATGTCAGATACTGTAACTCTGGTTTTCGAAAATACCAAGTAGGTATACATACATAATGTATATACACCAGTCTTTGGACAGACATTGTGGTATGGCATCCAGTGTCCATCAGTTGGTCCCCTTATCATGATATTTAAAAAGCATTTAATTTCTGAAGCATTTTTGGGCTGTCACATTGACCCTTGTGCACCCATGAACATGAGAGATCTGTCCTTGATCTTTTTTTTTTTGTTTTCAATTAAAGTGTTGACAGAGGTTGAATGGACAGATGAAAAAGGTGATTCCTATAAGGCTGCTATCTTTTGTTACCTAAATCTTTGACCTCTTGGTATAATCTTTTGTAATGTTGAATAATCCCAAGGTCATCAGTTTTAAAATGTTTACCTTCAACCTTGCCTCACTTACATGATAATTATCTGTGATCGTGAGTATTGTCATTGATAATTTGTTACTATCTCCTTTTAAATGTAAAGCACGTTGGCAAGCGCAAAAGAATAATCATACAAACCCATTGACGGCCAGGCCGACATGATCGAGACAGATCAGTGTTGGAGAATATGCCTTAGACAGACAGCAACATGATCGAGACAGATCAGTGTTTGAGAATATGCCTTAGACAGACAGCAACATGATCGAGACAGATCAGTGTTTGAGAATATGCCTTAGACAAACAGCAACATGATCGAGACAGATCAGTGTTTGAGAATATGCCTTAGACAAACAGCAACATGATCGATACAGATCAATGTTTGAGAATATGCCTTAGACAGACTGCAACATGATCGAGACAGATCAGTGTTTGAGAATATGCCTTGGACAGACAGTGACATATCATTGTTTGAGAATATGCCTTAGACAGACAGCAACATGATCGAGACAGATCAGTGTTTGAGATTATGCCTTGGACAGACAGTGACATATCATTGTTTGAGAATATGCCTTCAACAGACAGCGACATGATCGAGACAGATCAGTGTTTGAGAATATGCCTTAGACAGCTCTATGAAATGACATGTCTTACAATATAACTGAGGTTTTGTTTATAAATCATAACATGAAATGCACCTTCATGAACCAAAATGGCTCTAGTATCCATACATGACAGTCTGTTCCCATGAACTGTCCTGATTAAATTGCTGTTGAATCATCTGCATTTCAATGTGTTTGATGTATGTACATCGAGCTCATTTCTCCAAATCTCTATTACTTGTATGATGTCACAACACAAACTACGAAAACTTAGAAAAGTGATTTTAATAACAATATGGAAATAACAACCTTCTCATACGATTAATACCATCAATACAAGTAGAAATAAAGTATAAATAGATACATGTATATACCATAGGAATGAATTATAGTGGAATAGATTTGTAAACTAAAGCATATATGGATTTCTGTTGTAAAAGAGATCAAGTTTGATAAATGTATCCAACTTAATTCGGTCATTTTGATAAAGACAAAATGCTTTGCTAGCAATCAAAGAAATACAACTTGAATAATAATGTAAAACCGTTTTGAAATTGTTGACTTCTGATGAAATTATATAGGATGAGGTACCAAATAAATAAATAGTGTACAAGAGATGCAGTTTGTTTACTTCACACGTTTATTTCAAAATCATCAACACCTTAAAGAAGACCTTGTGCATTACTGGGTTAATTTGGGGGCACTTGCAGTAATCTTTAGTGAAGTTGCATTTTAAGCATAAGATCAGATGTTTAAATCACACAAAACTCTACATCAATTCTGTTAATTTCTAAAAGATATGATTGGGGAGGAGGGGGTCAAAATACTTTAGTGTAGAAGTCAACAATTTAAAAAAAAATTATTTTGTTTGGAATCAAAATTAGATTTCAGAAATTTTTACTGAGGTCCATGCTGGATCAGATATGAAAAGTAAAACATCACTATGAGTGGCCAGCATGTGAATAATATACCAATAATACCTTTTTTTTTTTACTTTTTTTATCAGGTCATTGTGTATAATGTTCCCTTCTTCACATCGCAACAAAAATTCTCTCATTCAACAAAGACTAATTAACAAAAGAAAGGAACAAGTATAGTAAATCTACATACAGTATATAAATACAATATTTTGAATTAATAAATTGCACTACTCCTCTGGATTTCACAACATTATTGAGAACAATTCATCTAGAAAACACACAGCTCTAACTCAAACAGAGAACAATAGTATCACTTGTAAATGATTTAGATGTAACATAAAATTAGAAAATACTTTAACATTAAACACAACCTTTGGTGAATCTTGCATTCTACTATTCTAGAACAAACTTGGCAACATTCTTGTTTTATCACAACATTTCATCTGCAGTCATGAGATTCTAAGACATACCATAGATCGAAATAAATGTAATGTTTTGAGACACTAAATGCATTGCTGACATATATATAGTGAACAAAGGTCACACATTATTGTATGAAACCTATTACAGATCATGTAATTACAAAAAACAAAAACAAAAAAACAACAGTCTACATTGCATCTTTCACAATTCATTATTTGTATAGAGGATATTTGAAAGTTCTTGATGAAATGATGGCACCTGACAAAAATGGGCCTATACAACAACAAAGTAGTATTGTTTCAGAATTGAATAAAGAAGAATGTTGCAAATCTATACAGAAAACATTTACCGATGAAGACTCCATTTGAATTTGAGACAAATACCTTCTTTCAATTTAAGAAAAAAAAAACATCCTTCCACACAGCTTTCAACATTCTGATTAATGGACCTTGTCAAAGAAGGATTCAAAATGGAAGGGGTTGGACAAGAATCTGACAAACTCTGGGAAATGCACAATGGCTAACGGTATATTGCCCAAGATGACCAAAAAATCAACGTCAAGAGAAAAACTGACATTATTCTATACATGTAGCATCATAAAGATGTTCTCTGATTATCTAAGAATATACATGTATTACACAACCACTTTAGAAATTCTATTCTACGATATATAAAACTAGAAATACATTCATGTATGTCTTGTATAAAGATATTGTGAAAAAAAAACTGAAAGCCACGAGTAATATCAGGTGGGTTGTCATGGACAAATACATGTAGATATACATTAAAGGCAGCTGGCTCAAAGTGGAGAATTTTGATTGTTATTTCAATGAAGTGAAAATATTTTAAAAATGTATCAAAAAATCTACCAAAGACATGGAATGCATCAAATTGAATGATACTGATAATTATATTTAAAATTTTTAAAGTCCTTTCATATTTCCCTTCACCTGATTCCAAATAATGATACCTTACTATAAGTACATGCCGTTTATCAAATAATCTGCTTCATTTGAATGTAAGGCTCGCCCCTTTCGTATCCTACGTTTAACAGTGCGTAATCTACAGCCGACAAAAATCAATAACATGACAGTAATTCCCAAACCAAGGGCAAGGGCCACTATAGGCCCCTGATTACTGTCTGTAGGACTTACTACTTTCACTTTCTCATATCCTAATTCTTCTTGAACCTGAAGTCCATTATCATTTGATTTGGCCTGTGATGATGATAAAGAGTTATTTCCCTTGGCCACTACACCTATTTTACTTGTTATATTGAGTTTTGGTGCCGGAGTAACGTGCGGAGCGACAGGTTTCTGTGTGGTAGGTACTATTACTTTATCTGAATCCTCTTTCTCTCCGTTACCATCTTCTCCCGCATTATTTTCATTTTCCTCATCAGATGCTGGCGATTCAATTGAAGGGTGCACTTCTGAAATTTTAATAAATAACAACATTTCAAATTCATGTAAGCTTATTTATTATCGGATAATTCTCAAATTTTGACATTTAAAATCATCATCTGTCACACTCATGACAGCAATATACTGTACATGTACACACTTCAGAAAAAGGTAAGCAACATCATTCCAGAAAATAAATTTTGCCATATTCAAAGCAAGATGTTGGAAAAAGTTCCGTATGTTAATACTAAGATACAAACCATCAACATGGTGTATAACAGGTCTTTGTGGTACAGGTGTATGTGTCGTCCTGATAGAGTCCTCTTTATCTTCCTTGTCATCTACCCAGTCCTCATCATGCTGTCCTTTATTTATCTTCTCTGTAAATAAGTGGAAATGGTGCACAAAATGGTTGTAAGCAAGTTAGAATACAGTACTGGTAAACAAACTAAAATGCTGATGAGTTATAATGGTTACAAGTTAGAATTGCTAACAAAAGTTCATTCCAAGGAATGCATGTGTCGCCTGCGAAACATAGCGACTCTTAGGAATCACTTTTATATGGGGTGTGACATCCAAGTGTGACAGACAGAAAAAGTGATCCCTAAGTGTTGCTATGCTTCGCAGGCAACACAATAAAATATCTAATTTAAAATTACTATCACTTATCATTAAAAGTTACATCCAACAGTAAACTTTTCCTAAATAAAGGACATTTTCTTACTTCAACTCAAGAAGATAAATTCAAATATGAACAGAGAGGTCTTGTCACATGAAATATAAAACTCTGTCTAAATTTACATTGTGTTACAATTCTTTTATCAAAAGAATAAAGGAATGAATGACAGATGGACAGACTTCTGACAGCTCATTATTGTAACTTGTAATAATGAGAATGATTTTTAAAGCCTACCAGGTTCTTTCTCTGCTGTATTTTGTTTTTGCGTTCTTGATGGACCGCCTTTTCCTAGAAATACACAAATACACAATAAGATGGAGTCTCTTTGTTTCCTCCTTTAGAATTTATTCAAATACTTTTTCTTAATTTCTGATCTTTATCAATAATTCTTAAAAACCTTATCTCCTGAAATTAATGGAATGTAATGTAAAATATGTATTTTATGCCTACCTCTTTGTCTAAGAAATTGTTTATTACAATAAGCAAAATTATAATCATCATGAATTTTGAAGATCCATAGAACATAAATGTTATAAATTAACAGCAATGTGCAAATGTGTGAGAGTGCAAACACAAATTCAAACACAATGATGGCTCATTTCTCTGCCTTAAAAGTACATGTATACTTGTACACAGAAAGAGAATATTTAATTTCGTAATTCCTAATTGGTAGATATAAAGTAAATAGCAAAAAAATACCTGAAAAGTACAAGATAATGTAATTGTTACTGCAATTTATAGCTAAGGCTTACTGGACATCATTGTAGCTATATGTTAATGTAACAACAGAAAGCAAGGAATATAAAGGTGATAGTACAACAAAGATATATGTGCGAAGGCGTATGAGAGTTTATGTGCTGATATTTCCATGCCTTACTGAATGCAGAACAAACAAATTTTGATTCTTAGTAAACAATGTGCTCCAAAGTTACAGCAAACTTGTATTATGGTGATCAAATCAAAAAGTATATGAGATATCTAATACATCAAATAATAATCAAATAATCCATACACATGAATTTTAGAATGTTTATTAAAGACATCACACTCAGGTATTTAGACATTTACAAAAAATACACATCTTTTTTCCAATGCCATAATTGCCGAAAATGAACAAGCAGACATGTGGTTAGAAATACTTGTGGATGTAAAACGCACCAGTCTTAAAGGAAGCCCCTAAATTGGCCCTACTTCTTAACATTTAATAAACCAAATTGACCATTTTTGGCCGGATTGCAAAGCAATTCCGGTCTATAGATTGACGATGTCCGTCTGTCCATCCGTCTGTCCGTCTGCCGTCAACATTTTGGTTAAAGTTTCTGGTTGAGGCAAAATCTAAGGAACTATATGCAGTAGAAACTTTATATTATACATGAAGGTTGCCCATGACAAGACCTTTCAATTTATGCTGTAACATTTGACCTAGTGACCTTGACCTTGGACTTTGACCTAGTTAAAGATTTTGGTTAAAGTTCCTGGTTTAAGCAAAATCTATGGAACTGTATGCAGTAGAAACTTTATATTATACATGTAGGTTGCCCATGACGAGACCTTTCAATTTATGCCGTAACATTTGACCTAGTGACCTTGACCTTGGACTTTGACCTAGTTAAAGATTTTGGTTAAAGTTCCTGGTTTAAGCAAAATTTAAGGAACTGTATGCAGTAGAAACCTTATACTATACATGTAGATTGCCCATGACAAGACCTTTCAATTTATGCCATAACATTTGACCTAGTGACCTTGACCTTTGACTTTGACCTAGTTAAAGATTTTGGTGAAAGTTTCTGGTTTAAGCAAAATCTACAAAACTGTATGCAGTAGAAACCTTATATTATACATTTAGGTTGCCCATGGTGATACCGTTCAATTTATGCCATAACATTGGACCTAGTGACCTTGACCTTGGACTTTGACCTAGTTAAAGATTTTGGTTAAAGTTTCTGGTTTAAGCAAAATCTAAGGAACTGTATGCTGTAGAAACTTTATTTTATACATGTAGGTTGCCTCTGACAAGACCTCTCAATGTATGCTGTAATATTTGACTTAGTGACTTTGACCCAGTTGGTGACAAAAACTTACTTTGCAATCCGGCCATACCGTCTTTAGCGGTGTTTTATTTGTGATTTGATACCTTGTAAAGTTCTTTACTAAATTATGTGTAGAGATTTTGTAAATAATTCATTTATCACTAGCTTTACGCCCTTTGAAAACCCCAAAATCGGCAATTTTCCATGAAATTGCTGCAAAACCTACATGTTTTTTTTAAATTAGCATTGGCCACATGCATCGAGAAACATGAAAAATTTACAAATGAAAGATAATCATTATATCTTCTTGTCATAAAAGTTTTATGTTTCTCAACCAATGTGGCCATATCAAAATTCTCCACTAAGACAATTTTTCGAGCATTTTTTACCATGTTTTGTCAATAACATCAAAATGACGTCATTTGATGACATCATAAGACTTCCTATGATGCTTTGGTTGGTGATATGTTCATTTCATTTAAAGCGAGAAACAGTCAATATATGTTATGTAATATATTAAGTATTTCTCATTAAGTTTAATTTTAAGGAAAATTGCAGGGCTGTTTTAGGAGCGTCATGGCCCTATCCCTTTGCAGGACAGGTACGATGCATTTCGTGTACACTGAGAACCATTTAGTTTTACTAACAACTAAATCAATATGCAATAGTAGTGACTGAAGATATTCAAGCATGTATTAAAAAAAATATATATATACCACATACTACAACTGAAGTAATGCACACAGTTTTCTTACTCACTGTTCATGCCTTTTGATAAAAATGCACACAGATAAGTTCGTACTACATGTACTATTAACAACATAAATGCACCACAACACCTATGAGGACAACACTGTCAGTATCTACCTCTATACATCCCATAATCCATGTGGGCCTTCCCACGATGCCTGTGGTTGCCAGGGTAATCCTGGTTGTCATGGTAATAATAGTCATAGTCTCCCCAGTTGTATGGATATTGTTGGTGCTCATACCTGGAGTCATCATATACTGGATATTGATTTTTCACAGGTTTCTTTCTGTGTCCTTGTCTGACCGGTGTGCCGTGTCTTTGTGAGGAAGGTTGCCTATTTCTGCTTTCAGAATATTGATATCGTGCAGATTCCTGATCCTTTAGATGAACTGGTCTTTCGTTATTCATTATGTTTTGTTTGCTGTGTTGATCTCTTTCACTACCGTCTTGTCTGAAGGTGTTCTGCTGATTTCTGCCTCTAGATCTTTGCATCTCAACCTCATCATAATCAGTATTTCCTGGATTTTGTCCTCTCCAATTATTGTATAATCCTCCATTTTGACTTTTCCTGTTGTCATCTACAATTTTTTGTACACTCTGTGTTGTTGCCCTGGTTGTTGCCTTCTGTGTTGTTGGTTGTGGTGTTGTAGTTGTCGTTGTTGTTGTTGTAGTAGTGGTAGTTTTGGTTGTTTTTATAGCTTTAACATTTATAGGGGACCTACCATCTCCACTATTATCTATGATATGACCAGATTTTCTTTGAGATGGGTAGATTCCAGATCCCTGACCCAGATTCTGCAAGTTTTCGTAACCATCAGGTTCCTCTGCAGCTTTGACCTTGCCATTGTTCAGTACTCCGCTATTTATAGGCTCTAAGACATATTTACTTCTTTCAGAATCGCGGTCATAGCTGTCCGGTATCTTACCCCCATACAATCCTAGCTGAGATCTGTACTGGTCATAAGGATTCTGATAGGAGCTCTGCTGATCATACCGATTTCTCAGACCACTATCTGGTGGCCAGTAAATATTTGGTCCGAACGGTTCAGAGTTTGGAATCATCTGCTGATTGTACCCTTGTAAATTGTTGTACAATCCTGACCCTCGTGGCTCTCCATACATTGACTTAGATGGATTGAGGATGTATGGCTGCCTGACAAGGCCAGAATTCTGCAGTACGTTGTAGCCTGGATTATTAAGAGGCTGATTGACCAGATTTGGAGTCTTAGTCTGGGGTTTGATGACTGATGGTTGATGTGTAGTGGGAGCTGGTGTAGCTAAGCAGGGGTTAATAATAATGTTAGTGTTATTAAGAATACAGCATATAAATGTGTCAGACTTAATGCTTTTTATTAGCAATTAATTTGCCTTGATAAAATCAAACTGTCAAACTTTGGTTATTGAGCTATAGCAACTTTCTTTCATCACTAAATTCCAGATATGATCAAAGCATAACTACAGGCATTGACGTTAATAAGGTGTGTAATACTGTATGTGAAAGCACCTTGTAAGAGACTGAAGGTGAAAACCACAAGATATCAGTGATCTGTATCACCACTAATGGAGTCTATCTTACAATGCACTTTTCAACAATAGATTGAAGGCTAATAGAGTGGTAAATGTATTGTCAAACAGTGGCTATATATTAGTACTGGCACAACTCTATATTTTACCTTTCAAAAAATTTTCAAGAATTTTTTTCCATGTGTCAATTTCATCATGTTCATCCTCATCTAAAAGCGATTTCAGCAAAAACATCAATTTAAAGCAATTCAATTTTAAATTCAAATCATTTTCTAAATTCTGAAAGAACTGAAGTACATAGTACATGTATTACATTGATTTCACAACTTTTTAAAAGAATGTTCATTTTTCAAACTGAGTCAAGGTCACTTGCCTCCCTGAATCAAGACTTCCCTCATCCACAGTTTCAAAAAAGTAGGTGCGGTAACCCGCCATATCGGCCCTATTTTCAAAGTTTATATCCATAATATTCTAGTTTTTAAAATGTCAAATGTATGTTGAATCCATATCAGGAAAGCTTATTTTGATTTCACAGTCCTATATTGAATAACATGTCACTAAAAACGTCTAAAAACGTTGAAATAATTGAAAATATCAATAAATGAGCGAAATTTTGATAGAAATTTATGAAATTAAGTATCGATCCAGGCCTTGCCCATAACAATTTTTGTACCAATCGATGGATTTCTGATCGGCTTTTAAATGTGCATAAATAATATCGTGGGCAAGGCCTGGATCATAGATGAATTTTGAAGATTTGTATGTAAAATACGATGATTTCCCTTTGTTTGCGTCATTCAGGGCAAATGATGTCAGAACATGACGTCATACATCACATGCGTGACATTATTAGGGCTCAAAAATATGATGCGGTATTTTCTCAAACATTCAACATTGCAAAAAGTGATAATTAATAGTTCGTTTATCAAAAGCATTATTCGTCGAAATTAAAGGGCCAATATATGGGGTTAGCGCACCTAGTCCTTTATTTATTGGTATTGCAAGTGTGAATCTAAAAGATCCTTATATAGTAAAACAGTAAAACTCTGCATGAATCTTTTTTTTTTCTTTTCTTTTCAAAATTGAAACTCAAAATTAAGGTCAAGGTCAACTTTGAAATGGAATTCAAACTTCTCTTTCTTTTACTGTTTGTTTTATGGGCAGTTTCACTTTGAAGCATCTCTTCAAGAGTTTTCAAGATATTTTGTTTGATTTTAATTTGATGGGTAAAATTTAAAGGCTAAACTTTTAATTCTATTTTGGGTGGATTTCAAAAATAAATATTGTGGTTTTCTTAAAAATTAAGTTAATATTTCCATTACCCTCATGCAAATGTTGAAAGAAATGATATATGGCCATCCTTAACCTCCTAAAAGGATCATACGTATGGAGGTTTTCTTGAGAAACTAATAATACGTCTATATTTCCAAAAACATGTACCAAAGACCCTAACACAGTACATGTACATCATACACCATACATACCTGGACTACACTCCTCCTTATACCAACCATCAGCACACTGCTGCATGTTCCTCGTATATACATTCTGGTACACTACCAGTCTTACCCTTGATTATACAGTACACCATACATACCTGGACTACACTCCTCCTTATACCAACTATCAGCACACTGTTGTATATTCCTCGTCTATACATTCTGGTACACTACCAGTACACCATACATATCTGGAGTACACTCCTCCTCGTCATCAGAACCATCAGCACACTGTGGTGTACCATCACATACATGTTCCATGTCTATACATTCTGGTACACTACCAGTACACCATACCGGTACATACATGGACTACACCACTCCTCCTCATCAGAACCATCATTACACTGTGGTGTACTATCACATATATGTTCCTTGTCTATACATTCTGGTACACTACCAGTACACCATACATACCTGGACTACACTCCTCCTCCTCATCAGAACCATCAGCACACTGTGGTGTACTTTCACATACATGTTCCTTGTCTATACATTCTGGTACACTACCAGTACACCATACATACCTGGACTACACTCCTCCTCCTCATCAGAACCATCAGCACACTGTGGTGTACTATCACATACATGTTCCTTGTCTATACATTCTAGTACACTACCAGTACACCATACATACCTGGACTACACTCCTCCTCCTCATCAGAACCATCAGCACACTGTGGTGTGCCGTCACATACATGTTCTTCATCTATACATTCTGGTACACTACCAGTTTGTCCTTTGTTGGAACACTCAAATTTGGATTCCCCACAGATTTTCCCTATTAATAAAGGACATGTAGAACAGATGAGAAGAATTAAGTACAAATGTATGTATGAACTGAAATATTTGACATCATTTTATTTTTCGTCAAAATATGTATTTTGTCATGCTAATTTTGAGATTTCCAAGAATGAATTATTTCATCATTCTACTTGAGGAATTTTAATACAAGAACAAACAAATACTAGTACCAAAAATAAATCTTTATGACTTTCATATGTACCTTCAATCAAAGGCTTTTGTTATGGCAATAGATCACTTGCCGAAATTCATAATGGATGACAAAATGAGGAAAGATGTCCGAGCCTCCGAGGTAGGTAATATTTGCCCATTTTTTTCATTGTTATGTCTCAATGGACGCATCTTTTAACAGTAACGTTGTAATGAAAAACGTCAAAAGATGTTGACTGACATTTTGAGCTTTCTTACATTACAAGATTGGAAAATGATCTACTGTATTAGGATCTCTTTGACAAAAGTATTATGTTTTAAGGTCACTCCCTATGCCAACTGTTTTTCTAGTACATTCATACTTTATACCTTTAATTGTTTCCCACATCTATGAGTCAATATACATCATGTAGCTATCTGTTGTGAGTAGCTCAATTTTCTATACAAAATACATTCAGATATCCATTTACCAGAGCTATATCCAGCCCAATCTTCAAAGTCATTTAAAAAAGACTGTATCGATTTTCCTCCAGACCCAATGAGAGAAAGGAAAGCCTCAGAATTTTTCCAATTGTCTAATAAGAGAGCTTTTTTAACGGCTATCAAGAATGAAAGTCAAACTTTTCTACAGCTATTCAAACAATCTGAACTAGAGTTTCTTTGACTTTGAGGGACACTGATAAGATTTACAGAGTGCAAATTGTAAATTGAATTAATGGCCTACATAATGCTTCAAGAAGTACACACATAAAGTGTAGTATCCCCAAAATAAACTATGTAATTGCTATACATGTAGTAAAATGTCAATATAGAAATACTTCAGTAATTGGTAAATCAAAATACATCATAGAATTAGCCCAGAAAGTTCAAACAATAACCCTTTAAATTCCTTAAATGGGACATGCATGATGTAAATTGCTCCTTAAACACCTTAGTATTTTATAGATTAATACTAGAAATGTTGGCACACTTAGACTTCTTCAGAAGCATGAGGAAATGACGCTCTTGCTGCTCTTAAAATGGCAGAAGTCATGCAGGAATTAATTGGTCGTTGACTTCCGTTTAGGCACTTGACATAAGTACTGGCTTAATGACAGTAAAATAGCTTATGTACTTATGTCAGAACCAGGGGTGTAATCAGTTCATTGACAGAATTAGGAAAATAACAAAGTAAAATTTGTTTCCTTTGGGAATAAAGAGCCATCAAGTCTAGAATCTACAACTGTAACCTTGATGAATCTAAAAATAAGTTCAACATTTTTCTGCTAATTAATAATTTAATTAATATTGAATCTCAGATTCAGATCTCATAATTTTTTTAGATGAATGATATGAAAATATACTGTTTTAACACATTGTAAAGTACACATACATGTTTAGAGATGTACTAATGATTCATAGCATAATAGCATTACTGAAAGCTACATAATATGTCCGTCTGAAACTACATTTTGTATTTTTGATGTCCTGTGACTTTTACCTAAGACTAAAAGTTAAATCTAGTATGCATCCTGCCAATTCTGTGTTGTATGACCTTGACCTCTGACCTTAAAAATCAGTCAAGTTCTTCTGATACATACATCTACCAAATAATTTCAGAACTTTTGTATTTCAAAAATATCATAATTTTCTATATAATCAATTCAACAGATTAGTTATTCTGTCCAAAAATTTTGATTACTAAATCCATATTTTATTCATAATTTATCCATTTTATTCCTCTTCTTGAGAATTCAATACCTGAATCTCTTCTCAAAATACGTTAAAATATACTTTCTCATGATGAATTTTATGAAATCAACATAGGCTATCTCTGTTCGCGATCTGTTTATCTATGAGATTTGTACTTCACTGTGTAAGTGAAGGTTATAGCATACTGAACAAACATTACTATCATAATAAAGTGGTCCTTGTTCTGATTACAAATCCTTTAATATATCCACAAACATGGTCCATACTAATGTAACCAACATTAATGTTAAGGAGAGTACATAAACTTTTATCAAACCAAAATATGACAATCAAATTTCTAGTACAAATGTATTTGAAATACTGGTATGTGTCCCTATGCTTTGAATGTGACACACAAAAAAAAACAAGGAGAAAAAGTCTGCTTATTTTCCTACACACATAGGTAAAAGCTACCTTGACATTTCAGTCTACCTCACATCCCATAGGGTAATGATGAAAAGTGGTGACTGATAGCAATTCACAGCACAATTACCATTTCAGCTCATCAAACATGTGTCAAAAGTCTAGGGACTAAGTATCAAATAAGGTATTGGGTAACAACATGTCAAAATTACAAACATTGACATGTTGTTACCCATTACCTTATCTATTATACACATATCAAACCAAAAGCTATTAAGGAAAAAAACTTGACGTCCATACGGGTATGTAACTACCAGATGAACAAAGGAATCCTGACAAGGTTATCCTTGCAGCTTTACAGGCAAAATAAAAACAGACCAGGGGACAAAAAACTGTGACCTTGAAAAAGAATATTTGATTATGCCATTCAATTTTCCCTCTAGAATGGTAAGATCTTACGTCTATGAGAATCTGTTCTTGAGCACTGAAAATTCAGACAGGAAGGTAAATATCGAACAAGTATTGACCAACATATATTCCCTGAATTCCCAGTCAATATTTGTTTTATTATTATACCTTCCTTAAATCTTTCTTAAGTGAACTGAAGGACCATAAGGACAAAGTCAAGAGAATAGAGAGCCAAAAAAAGGGGTTTATTACATCATCAATGACATTACCTGTATGGGACAATGTTTTTTGTAATAAAACTAATATTGCCCGCCAGTCCATTACCGATGAAAATGTTGACCACTCGGTCCAACATTTCAATTTCGTAACTTTTTAAATACTAATAGATTTTTAACATAGAGATACTGAAAGCTAGTGTCTGGATGGCCTATAAAAGGGTCGAACAACCTTAGGTCAAGGTCATGACATATCTTTGAGTCTTGAATGAATGCTGAAATAAATTCAACTGAGAATAGTTCTAGAAGATATAGAGCAAATGTATACATTTGGCATGAATTTGAAGACGTGTAACATGACATCATACTTACTACAGACGCCATACTTGGCATGGTAGCCTTTCACACATTTACATTGTTCATCTCTACATTCAGCATTGGCATCAACACATCTGTCTCCCCAGTCTATGTCACATGATCCATAAAGGGCAACTGTCAAAGGAAAAGACATCATATGTTTTATTCAAATACTAAACGTATGATATAAAATTCATCAATAAAATAGATTAGTAAATGCTATTCTGTAATTTGAAGAACAAAAGTTTAAAATACTCAAGTATCTAGACATTGGAAAAAAATTTCGAAGAAAATTTAAAGATAACTATTACTGTCATAGCAGACCAAACCATTTTTTTTTCTGATAGGACGGACGGTCAGACACAGGTAGATTTCGGACAAAATGGAAAGGGTAATACTACATATAGCAGAAAAATCACGACCTTGGGATGCATAAGGAATAGGATGCAGATTGATTTATTTTTAAGTTCACGTCACTGTATTATTTGTATAAGATAGTGCTGATTATTCTTTTATCACCACCTTCACCCCCTTCTGATAAGACCAAAAGTGAGCCCTGTATGAATTCATACATGCACATACATAACTAGCCTGGCCGACCAAACCTTACAAACTTTGTAAACATAATTTAATATCAAAGTTTAAACTTGAACAATTTTCTGAAACCGGGTGTAATAAGATTTTGAAGGAAAAATGTTGACACAGTAGCACTTCAGTTAAAGATGACCATTAATACGAGGAGCGCCGACTGAGTACTTATGTTTTACTGGGTAAATAAAAGGATCTACGTTATCACTTTTACTTGGGATTTATAAATCAGTTTTTCCGTCATAAAATATTCGGAGTAGAAGAATTGTTGACAAAGTTACAACCAAGATATCATAATCATATGGACTCTTAATTTCTTTACGGAATAAGGATTCCTTCAAATAACAAAGGCTATAATATTGCTTCTTCCTTGTAATCTGATAGGGACTGCCTGTTCAATAACATACATGTACGTGTAATATCGGGTGTAAAAACTGTTTGTAACATCTTGCATTTATTTGGATTTTAAAAGATGCGCTAACTTATGCCTCGAGCCACAATTTATCTGATTTTATAGTAAATGTACATAACAGTCTATGAAAAGGTGTTTCGTATCCTGATACTGCGTCGTTACTACTTTTTTCTCTTCAGCTTTTCGCCATTTTCATAACTACATAATTAAAAACTTCGTTTTAATACGGTTAATGATCACAGATTGTCATTTCAAAATCGCTATTCATAGTGTATTTGACTGTTGTATATTGAATTTTACGAAATAACGTCCCCACAAGGAACATATTGGGACAAGGACAATACGGCGTAGGAATTTGATAGTGTACATGTACATGAATACGGATAACATAATAGATATACAAAATAGACGAAGGAAGGAATAAATCACCCCGGAAGAAATAAAGTACTGAAATAGCATATATACGTGTAGCGGACTAATCAGAGGAAAGGATAAGGTCAAAAACTTGTCAACGTATCAAACTACAAAAGTAAGTAGACTTACATATAATACTGTACAAGTATAATGCTACCATTTTAAAGAGGGGTGTACCCTGCTTCTTGTCCAGTTTATCTTCCCCTGTCAACCACGTTTTATTCGGACTTACCCCCCCCCCCCCCTCTCTTTACCCAACCCTGATTGGAGAAGACAGGACGTATATGCACGTTCATATTATCCCCAAATAAGTTTATAAATAAAGAATATATCATAGCAAGGAGTGTAAAATGATCGTCTAGCCTATGTATAAAGATCGTCCAACCTATCTGTGCGTATAAAGATCGTCTAACCTACATGTATCTGTGCGTATAAAGATCGTCTAACCAACATGCTTTGTAGAGGGGCATACTTCTTTGCAGTGGGAAAATGTGGTTTCGTAAGTTAGTCAGCGGCGTAGCTTGGGCAGAATAAATGGGATGCTTGTCATGAAATAAGGAGATTGGGGACCCATCAGAGACACTCTGCAGTACAAGGATAGTACACAGATTAGGACTGTGGGGCGGTAACCAAGCTTCAGAGCTTTGACAACTCTGGAGGAAAGCTTATTCAGAAAGTTTGGCAAAACGTGGATGCTTTAGCATAACAAGAGCCCCAGGGGGCACAACGCTCACCTGATACCCATGCACGCTCTAATTGACATACTGCTATTGAATACTGATAGTGCCAGTACCGGTATTTTAGCCCACAACCTTTCTAAAAAGATTTTTGCCGGATGCAGAGAAGTTTTTTTTCAGACAACCTTTAAAAGTACAAACAAGAAAAAATAGTCACATTTGAAAACAATAACTTTTTTTAAGTCATATGCCCAACTAGTATAGTTCAATTATGCAACATCAAAAATAAAATCATATTGTAAAATCCCACTTTAATGTGCAGCAGAAAAAGAATAAAACAATGAAATGATTTCATAAATTAAGTTTATTTAAAACTGAACGACCATACCTTTCATTATTGATAGCTAGCATGCCAGAAATTATAAAGCCTGACAGGCTGTGTCTGTGAAACGAGAATGCCCCCGGCGGCATCTTTGTTAGCATAAACGCCATTTTCTGTTAAGTATGTGAGAGGTCAGGGTCAGCGTAATATTGGTATCTATGGAAATATCTTGTCACAAGGAATACACATGTAAAAATTGAAACCTCTATCACTAACCATTCAAAAGTTATGCCCAATGTTAAAGTTTTTGAGAAGTACGTCAAAGGTCAAGGTTATGGTCACGAGGTCAAAAAATTTTGGTATCAATGGAAAGGTATTGTCACAAGGAATACACATGTGAAATATGAAACCTCTATCACCAGCTTCCATTCAAAAGTTATGCCCAATGTTAAAGTTTTTCGGAAAACAGACAAACAGACAGACGGACAGGCCAAAAACTATTTGCTCCCAAATCTTTTATTCCAGGGGCATAAAAAACAAAGATTTTTCGGTTTTGCCTTTATTCATATTTAAGTATACTGAAATCTAAGAATGCTTTTGAATAGTATTGATTTCATCTCAAATACATGAAACGTACAGTTAAAATCGTTTTAATCCAATATTTATCAATTCAAGTGAATTGTGCAGAAATTGGGCCAATTTGTTTTCCAAAAAGCAGTGTACGGTGTATCAAACCTCATGATCCAGAGGAAGAGATTACTCATTCGACGTTTCTTCAAGAAATCAGTCCGTAAATTACTTCATCTAAGAGAGTCTAAGACAGAGGAAATTCGAGCAAACTTTATACATGATAACAAGTATATGCAAGTGTTCCAAGTACATGAATGATAACCATTATGAAAGTGTTCCAAGTATAATGCACATTAAATAAAAATCTATTCCGTTTGCACTGTATCTCCTGAAATGTATCGCAGTACTAAAGGGTTGTGGAGGAATTAAACGGATCAATCTTAGGTCCAGCGACTTTGTTTACAGTTACAGTTATAGGTCAGAGACCACTAAAAGACCGGCTCTGATTGGAGAAAAACCTGTAGGGTGAGGGGACCTGTTATTTTAAATGTGACAGAAGATGTGATTGGCTATCAATTCTATTTTTTTTTTTTTGGTATATTGTTTGAATGTGATATATATAGGTAAAAAATAAGTGCAATTAAAATGTCGATACCCGGATATTTCCCTAGCTCCCGATCCGCTAAAGGGGACGGGCGCGGGAAAATTTGAAAATTCTCTGCGGGGTACCTTGTGACGCAAATAGTGCGAAAAAGAGCAGGTCATGCTATATTTTTTAATTTAGTTTCGTATAAAGCTTGAATCAATGAACAAATCGGTATATAACATGCATGGCCAGCAATGTTAGTATAGACGTTATAATTAAGGCATTTCGTTAACATTACAGCTTATGGAAAATGATTTGGTTGTCTCTGACCTAGAAGGTGTAACTACAGTTAGGCACGGTCCATTTGATATTCTGGGGGGGGCTTGGGTTTTTTTTGAAAAAAATAATTTTGCTCTGAATTTTGATGAAAAAAATAAATTTGCTTATGGTGTGACAGAAAAAAAATAATCTTGCTCTTACAAGTAATCTGAATTTGAAGAATAACCATAAAATTCGCTTAAAATTCCTGAAAATTTTTCGGCTCGCTTCGCTCGCCACAGATTTTTACTTAATTTCTATAAAAAAATTTTGGCTCCCTTCGCTCGCCATAGTAATTTCTTCGGTAATGGCAACTTCATATTTGAAAATATCAAAAGTATGCAGTTGACTGAAACAATAATAATGCTTAAATACATTATCAATATAATACATTACTATTAATAGATACATGTATCACCATAGTGTCTAATTTTATGTACAAGCTTGGAAGGAGAATTTAAATAAGTTTTTCACTAGTTTACATTTCTACATGTTAAAACTTGCATTAGGCCCTCTTATATGTTACATGACCTTATAAACATTTTGTTCCTGAAAATTATATATCGCATATTGTAAAAATATTTTATCTCTCTCAGTTTAGAAGTGAATACAAGTTTTACATAAAAATAAAGTAATGTTTAGAGTAATTTAAGTAAAAATAAAGAATTTCTATTGAAAAAAACACAAATATTCTTAATACTCAAATCAAATGTTAAAAAAAATTTCCTTGCTCCAACTTTGCAAGAAAAAAATAATTTTGCCCCGGTCCGGGGCGAAAAAAATAATCTTGCTCCAACAAAAAACCCAAGCCCCCCCCATAATATCAAATGGACCATGCCTTAATCATTTTAGCAGGGAATCCCTTCCCTTTTGACTGGTGAACCGGGCTGAATAAAAAGTGTCACCTCATTGGTCATAACTATTGAAAATTTAAAAATAGCACATTATATCAATGTATGATTCCCTGCTGTCTGTAGAAATTGAGTTTTGAACATGATTTTGCCTTTTATGTAATCAATAGATCGATTTGAAAATATATAAAAATTAGCAAATTTTCAATTCGGAAGGAGGGGTCATTAAACAAGTGAATTTTGCAGAAAAGGTATGCATGACCCCCTTTTTTCTTTCGTTTTTATGCGTGCCAAAGATGTGCTAGGCCAAAAATATTCCTTAAAAATCTAAAAGTGGATATCTTGACAAAATTCTTTCACTTGTAGGGTACCATGCATGAGTACCTCATATCTACAAAATGTCATGACAATCTGAAGAGTGGTTATAGAAAAGAAGCAGAAAATGTATGAAAATCACCCCCCCCCCCCTTCCTTTTTACATAAGAAAAAAATTCATAAAAAATCAAAAAAATAAAATTTAAGCCTTAAATACATATCAAAGCATTAAGTAAGTTAAATATGATAAATATGCAGTAAATGAGTGTGTAAAATCATACACTTATTGAGTTATTTAAAGAAATAGTGCAAAAATGTGCATTTCTGACTAAGTCCGAAAAGACGTCAAAAACGCGTCAAAAATTTGACTTTCGAAGTGGAACCAAAAATAACAACACTTCTTAAGACATCTCTCTAGATCATCCTGATGCTTTCGGTTTGTCGATACATGCTTCGGTTCTGAAGAAGAAGTTTGTCATAGGAGGGTACCCCTGTGACCTACTATTGGCTGTGGTGGCGCCACCTGTTGACGGATCCGGACGAAAAACAACAACACTTGTAGGGGACCATGAGTACTTCATACCTACCAAGTTTCATCAAAATCCCTTCAGCCATTCTGGAGAAGAAGTTTAAAATGTGAAAAGTTTACGACGACGACGGACGACGACGACGGACGACAGACGCAACACTATGACAATAGCTCACTTGAGCCGTTGGCTCAGGTGAGCTAATAAAAAAACACAGTCAATGTTATAAAAGTAGTAATAAGTATGGGTCTGTAATAAGTAAGTTTCCTGCAGTTGGTATCAGTAGTTGAAGTTGTTTTTTAATTTAACTGGTTTTCTGTACATTGGGACTGGGGTAGCCGCAGAATCTACCAACGAGGCAACAATACTTGGTTATTGGTTGGTTGGGAACACACCTGTGGATAGGACTGGGGTATTTGTAGTAGGCTTTTAATATACATGGCTTTGTGGTAGTTGGGACTGGGAAAGTCGTTGTGGGTTTTTACTTTACCTGGTTTTCTGGTTGTTGGGACTGGGGTAGTTACAGCAGGATTTTAACTTACCTCGTTTTCTGGTAGTTATGACTAGGGGTAGTTGTGGTGGGGTTTTAACTTGCTTGGTTTTCTAGGAGTTAATACTACCGGTAGGGTAGTTGTGGTGGGTTCGTAACTTAACATGGTTTTCTGGAAGTTGGGACTGGGTTAGTTGTGGATGATTTTTAATGTAAATGTGGTAGGTTTAAACTTTCCTGTTTTTTAGTTGTTTGGACTGGGATAGTTGTGGTGACTCACTTGGTTTTCTGGTAGTTAGGACTGGGGTAGTTGTAATGGGCTTTTATCTTACTTGGTTTTCTGGTAGTTAAGACTGGGGTAGTTGTAGTTGTGTTGGGTTTTTAATGGTACTTGGGACTGGATGGTTGTGGTTGGTTTTAACTTACCTCGTTTTCTGGTAGTTAGGACTGGGGTAGCTGTGATGGCTTGTAACTTACCTGGTTTTGATTTGTAGTTGGGACTGGGGTAGTTGTGGTGGTTTTTAACTTTCCTGTTTTTTAAAAGTAGTTGGGACTGGGATAGTTGTGATGAATTACTTGGTTTATTGGTAGTTAGGACTCGGTTAAATGTGGTGGGTTTTTAACTTACCTCGTTTTCTGGTATTAAGGACTGGGTAGTTGTGGTGGGTTCTAACTTACTTGGTATTCTGGTTGTTTGGACTGGGGTACTTGTGTTGGGTTCTTAACTTACCTGATTTATTGGTAGTTGGGACTGGGGTAGTTATGGTGGGTTTTTAACTTACCTAGTTTTCTGGTATTTAGGACTGGGTAGTTGTGGTGGGTTTTTAACTTACTTGGTATTCTGGTCGTTTGGACTGGGGTACTTGTATTGGGTTCTTAACTTACCTGGTTTATTGGTAGTTGGGACTGGGGTAGTTATGGTGGGTTTTTAACTTACCTGGTTTTCTGGTAGTTGGGACTGGGGTAGTTTTGGTGGCTTCTTAACTTACCTGGTTTATTGGTAATTGGGACTGGGGTATTTATGGTGGGTTTTTAACTTACCCGGTTTTCTGGTAGTTGGGACTGGGGTAGTTGTGGTGGGTTTAGCAGTGGTTTTACCACCTAGATCCTCCAGCTCATCCTCATGCTTCCTCTGATGTCCCGAAACAGACTCTGCTGGAGGAACATGATTCGGAAATAACATTGTAGTATAGTTGTTATGAACTGCAAACAAGCATTTGTTGGGAACACCACAGTTGAATAGGTAGCAATCACGCTCAGCCTGAAAATGTATATAAAACTGATAAGTAAACAATGAAACAAGAGGCCCAAGGGGGCCACATCACTCACCTGAGGAGACTGTATGTATGTTTTTAATCAAAGTCAGAAGGAAATAGCTTTTAGTGAAGCTTTGAGAAGGACAATGTGTCAGAGATTAATCTACAATTTGATCTTAAAGGGTCCCCTGGACGCAATGAAACTTGGCCAATGGGTCCCCGGCCAAAACAATGGGTCCCAGCAGAAATTAATGCGTCCCGATTTCTAAAAACCTTCTTTTTTCGCGGCGTTTTAAGTTCGGGAATACAAGTGATCTGACCTGCTTGCGGCGTTTTATGTCCTTGAGATCGTTATATGTTCCTTAAAAAAAACGTCTAACTCTTAAACTTCAATTTAATTTAGCCGAATTAAGTATATTGATTGTTTTTTTAGTAATCGATACTTCGTACATGTGTTTATGAAGTAAAACGTTATCCAAACAAACCAATTCTATACGGTTTACAAAGTCGGTACAATGATGGTTTGAATTAAACGATTTCAACAGATTAATCGATTCATAATGTCATGTAAAGTTTACAGTGGAGGAATTTTTCATAAATATATATATCTGTATCCGAATGATATGAATAAGTTAGACTTGCGTCGCCTCGGACTGCATATTACTTTTAATTAATAAAAAAAAAAAAAGATGCTCCGCAATGATTTCTCATACGATCATGACGATACCACAGAATTGTTAGGTTTAAAAGAACTGTCAAAATATAAACTAGAGACATTTACATGTTATACAGCTAAATAAAATACTGTAAATACACTTTCTCGATTTGAATGTTTAATAATAATATACATGTACGTAAACATGAACTAAAACGGACGCATTATACGAAAGTGAACAATGCGCACTATGGGACGCAGCGATCGGAAATCAATGGGTCCTGGGCAATTTTTATGCGTCAGAGACGCAGGACGCAGAGGTAGATTAATCCCTGTGTGTACTTACTTCCTGTAAAGCTTGGTGACATTATGAGCAGTAGTTTAAGAGGATAAGTCAAAAATGTGTCATCCAAATAGAGCCTATGGAGGACATCTTGGATTTCCGATCGGCTCAAAAAACAAAAACTTGGTAAAGGGCAATGAGTGCTTGCTTCCTGTGAATTTTATGAAATTCTGTGCAGCAGTTTCAGAGGAGAAGTCCAAAATGTGTCAGCCAATTAGGGCCTGTGGCAGCCATCTTGGATTTCCGATCAGCTTGAAAAACACAAACTTGGTAGAGGGCAATGAGTACTTGCTTCCTGTAAAGTTTCATGAAATTCTGTGCAACAGTTTCAGAGGAGAAGTCGAAAATGTGTCAGATAATTAAGGCCTGTGGCAGCCATCTTGGATTTCCGATCGGCTTGAAAAACACAAACTTGGTAGAGGGCAATGAGTACTTGCTTCCTGTGAAGTTTTGTGAAATTCTGTGAAGCAGTTTCAGAGGAGAAGTTGAAAATGTGTTAGCCATCAGAGCCTGTGGCGGCCATCTTGGATTTCTGATCGGCTCTAAAAACACAAACTTGGTAGAGGGCAACGAGTACTTGCTTCCTGTGAAGTTTCGTGAAATTCTGTGCAGCAGTTTCAGAGGAGAAGTTGAAAATGTGTTAGCCAATCAAAGCCTGTGGCGGCCATTATGGATTTCCTATCGGCTCGAAAAACATAAACTTGGTAGAGGACATTGATTATAATGTACATGTACTTGCTTCCTGAGAAGTTTCGTGAAATTCTGTGCAGCGGTTTTAGAGGAGAAGTTGAAAATGTTAAAAAGATAACGACAGACGACGGACGCCGCGTTATGACAATAGCTGACTTGAGCTTCGCTCAGGTGAGCTAAAAAGTGTCTGTATAACAAAATTGCCCCCACTGACATACTTTGGCCTTCCACTTTTCATATAGACTACAAGTATGCCAGTTAAGGCATATACAAACATGAATTGTTAGATTCAGAAGACATCAAAGCTTGCCAGAAACTAATAGGAGGATGAAAGAAGTGATTCAGAGAATTCCAATATCCTGCTTTCTTATGTTATCCTATACATGTATGTTACATGTATCTGAAAAATGTTGTTGCATGTATCTGAAAAATGTAGTAACTTAGATTTTTCAATAGTAAGTCAAACTCAAAGTTCAGGAGCAAGGTCACTACATGTAGGTTAAAATCTAAAGATCATGTTATCATATGAAAGCTTTTGTTGCAAGGAATCTTAGAGATACCAATTTCCCATCCAGTATCCTTTATAGTTTATCCAACTTCCAACTTCCAAGACATTAATTCTTAAGCAACAGATAATGAGATACCTGGTATACATTTTTTCAAAGGGTCAAAGTCCAAGTCAGGGTCAATAGGCTGAAGTTCATGGTATCAAATGATTGCTCTTGTCTTATCAAATATACAGGTGAATCATGTAAGCCCTATGCCTATGATACCGGTTATAGATAAATTTATACAAGAACATACCAGTAATGGCCAAGGTTTAAGCCAAATGGATGAGATTAGAGAACACTCAATCCATTTCATATGATTTCAAAAACAGGTAAAATGATCAATACCCTGAACAGTTTAATTGAAATACTACACAGGTACATGAACAGTAGTAACATGAAATTTAAGAGAGATTTTTGAGACTGCTGCAAACAATCATCAGTCCGATAAGTCTGATATATCATACAGGCAAGTTGTTTTTATTTTTGTTAAGTTATTTGGTTGTTACCTAAACAAACAACCAAATAATAGTTTTTTGCAAAAGTTTGTAACATATTTCCAGTAAAAATTACATAGGTCTGATTAATGAATTGTACAATACGCATCTGGAGGAAGGGGACTACATGTAGAACTAGGAGATTGCAATATATATCAATATTGCGTTTAGTAAATTGTCACTTTATTTTTTCATTTTCTTATCTGAACAATCTATCTCAGCTTCTGAGCTTTAGCTTGTTAATTAAACGGTCTGGTAAATTATTCAATGAAATGGTAAAGTTTTGAGCTTCACAAGACCAAAAGTCTAGCAAAGATTTGAGTCCTTTGCGGACACTTGTCCTACATGTATATCAGACTCGCCTCACTATCTGCACTAACTTCGATACATGTATTTCACTGTTTCACACATTATTTATATTCGGTTATTTTTTGTGTCTTGCACACAAAAATAACTGAATATAAATAACATGCAAGACAGGTCAAATATTTGAAGCTATATTTGCACGAACAGCACATTCAGGACTGAAATCTAGACTGAATATACCTTATCTTCATATATAGCCATATTGCAACCTTGAGTGTAACAGCAATTGTCAACACATTCTTCTTGCATAATGCCGGAATACATCTTCAGAAATACAGCGCCTTCCTCCAGGGAAGCTTTAGATCTGATTATGAGACTTGAATTAGGATGGTACTGGCATAGATTTCCCAGACTGTCTTCCATAGAGTTGATGTTTGACTTTTTCGCCTTCATGTCATTTCGATTGTCTTCATTATTCCTCAGGTTTGATCTAGGTGGAAGATTTGATCTAGGTGGAGGATTCCTAGGACCCCCTATTCTCTCTGGTGTATCGATCTTTCTGCGGTCACTTTCTGTGCCACCTAAGTTTGTCCTTTTCGAGTCAAAACGTTTGTCAATCAAAGACCAAAGGCGGGGATTATTTAGAATATCATCTAAATTATCGGTATTTTCTATTTCACATTGCACAGATAGCAAGTAAACGCCTAAGAAAAGAAATACCACTTTCATGATTGATTGTTGACACCACTTTCTTCATTACTTCCGGGCGATCAATGCGCTTGCGTATGGGATTCTTCAAATTTTATTTCACACAAAACGAATATTTAGGTACGCCTATCAGATCTCCAGTATGATCACCCTGCGCTGACCCAGCAGAAAGCGATACACAAATGACAGACAAAACCACAACCCATCACGGGACAAAATAATATGTACTAGAACGTCATGCAAAACAGAAAAAATAGTCGAAACAGATGTACACTTGAACACCAATGGGAGGGCGGACAGGGGGGTACCTCTCTCCCCCTCCCACCCTAACCTCCCCCTCCCGCCCCCCTCCTCTCTCCTCCTTTCTCCCCTTCCTTTTCATCCTCCCCCCTCCGGCCCCCCTTTCTCCCTCCTCCTTTCCTCCCTCCTCCCGCCCCCTTCCTCCCCTCCCTTTAACCGTGTACACCCCCTCACCAGTGGCGGATTTAGGGGGGTGCGGAGGGGGCGTCCGCCCCCCGGCACTGACCCAAAATTTTCCAAATCAGGTGTATTTTGGCCCATTTCAAGTAAAAATCACCAAAATTCGCCCCTTGACCTCCCGGCAAAGGGGGCGCTGGATCCGCCACTGCTCACCAATGACGACATGAAAGGAGACCAATGTGCTCCCGGTACCGACTTTGGACGGGTTGCTATTAATGCAGTGGCGGATCCAGAGCGGAAAGCGGGGGGGGGGGTTGTATCGACCCAAAGGGTCAATTCGAGGCACGAAGTGCCGAGCAGGGGAGGGTACGGGAGGGGGTTGCCGTAAAAAATGAAATGGTGCATTCTGGAGCACATTTTCTCCTTACCTTCTCGAATATTCAGACCATTTTTTCCACTCAATTAATGTGGTTAATAAAGATTTCTAAATAAAATAATTTCTCCTTTACTGCTGGCAGGGGCGTAGCCAGGGTGTTTTCGATGTGGACGTCTATAAAGAAGGGTTGGACCAAGAACTTCAGCTGTCCGGGGGCACAGACACTTTCTGGGTCAAGTGGGGACAGTATGGAAATATGTTACCCATCCCCTTGAAGGAAGTCCCCCGTGAAAATTTTGAAAAAAAAATGCAGCAAACTGCTGACCTCTGGAGCGTATTTGAGCTGAATTAAGATGGGATAAAGCATATGATTCGATGTCAGCAGCCGATGAACCGTATCTAAGATGAAGAAAACTTGAGATGTGAACATGACATTCCCTATAGCTAAATACTAATACATGTACGTCCACATAAAGTCTTTCCAATCGACCGTTCGCACTTTGTTAGCGATCGTTGTATCATGCGCGGATACATCATTTTTGGTCAGAGGGGGTCCAAAATTTAAGGAAGTCTACCTATCTTGTAGGTACATATATATTCGTGCACATGATGGGGGAGGGGGCAATTTTGCTAGCTTTCCTTTCACGTTTATTTTCATTAAGAATTGGCGAGCGTAGCGAGCCAGACATTTTTTTAGATATGAAATATTAATTTGTCTTGATTCGATCGAGATGATTATTTATAACATTGAATATTTCACTCCTTATATCGGCGAGCGAAAAGAATTTCATGAGAACAAATAGATAAGAGATGTGTCATTTTCCAAATAATCAGACATCTTAAAATGACAAAACCTTGAAAAAGATGAAGGAGGTTACATCCTATGAAGTAAGGGACTGTTCAAAATAGGAGTTCCTGAGACCCAAGACAATTATATAAAATTACTTAGTATGAACAATTGATAATAATTAAAGAATTTTGCAGAAAAAATAGTTTTGTATTTGTAAATGGCGAGCGAAGCGAGCCGAAATTTTAGGTTTCAAAGCCCTTTCATGCATTTTAGACCCATTTCAATTAGAAATGGGCCAAAGCTGGACCCCACCTCCGAAAATCTCAGGGGGTGGGGGGGTTCCAGACCCCCCCTCTGGATCCGCGCATGGTTGTATTGAGTTCTAATGAAACACGAGAAAATTACGAAAAATGCATTCAAATCGGTGGTTTCTGGAGTGTCTTTGATCTATTTCTGAACAGTAGTTTGCTTTAAATACTATTTCAAAAGACCCTCCCCCTTCGTTTTGGCAACTGGGGGAGGCGCTCTCCTTTTTTTTCGCGAGACGATGTTGACGTTTTTGCGTACAAACATGACAAATGTACGCCTGGCTTGTTGATTTGTCCTTGCTGTAATATGTACTTAGAATATTGGTACGATATCGAGTAAAAAATGTTGAGTATCATTGGGTTTTGGCTTTGAAAAATTGAATAATAGGCCCCCGGAGCATATTCGAGCTATATACAATGTTAAATATTTGCCCATTTTTCCTGTTATTTCAAAGTATGTTTTTAACAAAATTTGTAGATGACAAAAATTCTCAAACCGGGTATTTGAGGACAGAAACGTGTAGGTTTCGATCCCCGTACCATTTACATTGATTGTTTGACACACGTACATGTTTTGCAAATTATTTGAACATGTTCATATTATAGTATTTGTTAATGTGAATTTTCGGGAATAAAATAAACAGAAAACTCCCTCTGCGACGTACATTACAAAAACTTCGCGATTGTCTGTACGAATCCACAAATACGCCAATTGATACGGTATCGAATCGATATATGCGATAGAATGTATCAGAAAATTTTTGTAAATTTTGTTTCAAACTATTGAAATCTGGTGGACATTAAGCAATTTTTTATTACTTAGTTTGCAGGGTTTTTCCGAGTACTAATGTTACCAAAAAAAAAAAAATTTTGGAATCCGGGGGGAGGGGGGGGGGGGGGGGGGGGGGGGGGAGTAATGGTGTGTTCAACTTTGTGATGTCACCTAACAGTGAAAAGTTTTATATTGGCAGAAGCGAACTCAAGATCAATCACCCGAGAAGTCTGACCAACTTTCAGATAGGAAATTGGATCAGGACCAAGTCTTCTCGTGACATTAACCTTCATGAATGCACGAACTTGAATCTTGGTCCTAACTTTAACCGCATCACATCAGTAAAGCTTAGATATTCAAGATGTAGCTCTGCTTGTGAGACCTTATTATCCCCCATCTTCACGACCTTATTATCCCCCATCATCACGAGTCACGGTGATTGATTCGCTTCTATATACTTCAAATTGGAAGCAAATCAATCACCGCGACTTGGGAATCCCCTCGCAACATAGTTGCAGGGGGATATACATGTAGTAACGCAGTCGTTCGTGTGTTTTATACAAGTGAGGGTGAGGGTGTGTGTGTTAGTGCGTCACAAAATCCTTGTATACAGCCTATAGAGTGCAGTTTTGGATCTTAACCAAACTTCATACACTGATTGCTTATGTCAAGAGGTAGAACCCGACTGATTTTCAAGGTCATATGTCAAAGGTCAAGGTCAAATATTGGAAATGGTCATCAAGGTCAAATACTGGAAATGGTCAAAATTCTTGTATACAGCCTAGATGGTACAGTTTTGATTGGATCTTAGCTAACTTCATACACTAATTGCTCATGTCAGGAGAAAGAACCCTATTGATTTTCAAGGTCATAGGTCCAGGTCACAGATTAGAAATAGCCAAAATCCTTCTATACAGCCTGAAGGGTGCAATTTAGATTGTATCTTAGCCAAACTCCATACGCTAGCTGATAGTCTATGACAAGAGGAAGTATCCTATCGATTATCAAGGTATTAGATAAAAGGTCAAGGTCCCAGATTGTAAATTGTCAAAAGCCCAGAGGGTGCATTTTGATTAGATCTTAGGCATGGTCCATTTGATATTCTGGGGGGGGGGGGGGCGGGTGGGGGGGGGGGGGCTTGGGTTTTTTGTCGGAGCAAGATTATTTTTTTCGCCCCGAACCGGGGCAAAATAATTTTTTTCTTGCAAAGTTGGAGCAAGGAAATTTTTTTATAAGAATTGATGTGAATATTAAGAATGTTTGTGTTTTTTTCAATAGAAATTCTTTAAGTTTACTTAAATTACTCCAAACATTATTTTTATGTAAAACTTGTATTCACTTCTAAACTGAGAGAGATGAAGGATCTTATAATTTTTAGTAGATTCAAATATTTCTTCCAGAGGGAAGGGATGATAACAAATAAAAACACAAACACTCAGATACACAAATTTTCGGCCCCTTGGCCTTTATCAAGTGTAAAAAACGACGATCTATAACAATTCTAAGTAAAATCCATCCTTGCTTCTTTGGCGTTCATTGCAAAAATTGCGTTCATTTCGTCGTTTTTTACACTTGATAAAGGCCAAGGGGCCGAAAATTTGTGTATCTGAGTGTTTGTGTTTTTATTTGTTATAATTTTTAGTAAACAAAATGTATATAAGGTCATGTAACATGTAAGAGGGCCTGATGCAAGTTTTTACATGTAGAAATGAAAACTAGTGAAAATCTTATTTGAATTTTCCTTCAAAGCTTGTATATAAAAAAGACACTATGGTGATACATGTATCTATTAATAGTAATAAATTATGTTGATAATGTATTTAAGCATTTCATTTGTTTCAGTCACATGCATTCTTTTGATATTTTCAAATATGAACTTGCCATTACAGAAGAAAAGTATGGCGAGCGAAGCGAGCCAAAATTTTGTTATAAGAAGTAAAAACTGCGGTGAGCGAAGCGAGCCGAAAAATTTTCAGGAATTTTAAGCGAATTTTATGGTTATTCTTCAAATTCAGATTACTTGTAAGAGCAAGATTATTTTTTTTCTGTCACACCATAAGCAAATTTATTTTTTTCATCAAAATTCAGAGCAAAATTATTTTTTTCGAAAAAAACCCAAGCCCCCCCCCCCCCCCCCAGAATATCAAATGGACCGTGCCTTAACCAAACTTCATGCACTAATTGCTTATGACTAGCGGATGAACCTTATTGATTTTCCTTGTATACAGCCGACAGGTTAAAGGTTTCTCCTTCCTGCAGTACGAGGGGATGCTACGCTTTGCGTTGCCCAGGTTTCATATTTTCACATGTGCCTTATTCGTGACAAGACAAATCTATAGCTACCATCTCATCATGGTAGGAGCTTAATATTACCGGTCCGCCACGGGCCACCGGCGCTGACATCCTCCTATGCTTTCCCTTAAGGGAAAACTGTAGGAAAGGGGTGAATTTCATTGATGATCGTTGGCGTCGAACTCCCGACGCACGTTCTTGCTGCCTCTCTGGAGATAAAAACAATTTTGCCGAACGTGCGACGAAAGGCCCCAAGAATGTGCGAAATCTAGCGTCGAGCTCTTGTGCTTGACTTCCATGATTGGCCTAATTTTGTTCGAAAATCAACCAAAAACTGACCCTTACCCCCATGATCTTTGAACCAAATCTCGTAAAAACTTTCACACGAAACGAAGTCGGATACTGTTAAAATCTCATCAGAGAAAGACTGGATCCTGTCACTGATGCTTTGTCCAATCTGAACATTGACCCGGGAATCTCGGGCAATTTAGACTGAGCTAGCTTCAGAAAGCAGAGAACGGACTGTTTTCCGTATGCCTACTTCTACAGGGTTTTCAAGTTTCACTCGGCCCTGTCTTGTTTGTGATGTCATCTTACCGTGAGAAGACTTTTTATTTATACACCAGTTTTGCTTCTTGTCATTGTTTATCCGAATTAGTGTGAGGGTTGTGCGCACGTTACCTGGACAACCATATCGTCTGCTTTGGATGAAATGAATGGCCGTTTGAGGTCGGCACTGAATACTTATTAGTCTCCCTCCTTTTATGAGCGTTGTCTTTTATGTTTCAATGATCGAGACGCCTACGACACGACCAACGACACTTAGCTATTTGGTTGGTTGGGGACCGTTTCTGCGGCTAGTGGTAGTGTTGTCACTGTCTTTGACTATTTGTCGGTGTGGTAGTTGAGCGCCAATGATTTGTTGCTAACTTTCTTATCACTTTCGAGTTGATGCTTGAATTCTAGGTTGCCACGTTCCATGCAGTCGGAATGTGATTTGTAAGTTTTATTATGGGCCGAGTTTTCATACAATTGTAACAGTTTTCTCCGTGTTCATTACCATTGATAAAAAGAACTATCTCTATTGTTAGCAAAGTTTGACAAAATCAAAACTAGTTCGAGCATAGTATTTGAGAACGACAGCGTTACATTCATCCATTGAATTGGTACAACCTACAGATAGTGTTCATGTGTGTAGTGCTGTCCTACGTGTTTCTATGGTGTGGTGTTATTAGAGAGGTTGAACAAACCATTTACACGTTGACGTTATTGAGCAGATATACCACAACGCGTACTGGTACGTGTAAATCGTATATGCGTTTTGTGACGTAATTTTTCGTTTGTTTGCGACTGCGCGTTTGTCAAGAACTTGGCGTCTAGATTCTAAAGGTAAGAGGCATTTAGCAAAGACGGTGAATAAGTTTTTTCTATTCCAAGTAATCGGATATATATAACATCAAAATTAGACTTCAAGGAGAAAATTTTGGGTCAACTTTGAGGGCTCTTCTTTACAATCTGTTGGATTTTATTTGCAATATTCAGAAAGTACATATGTTCCCGAATAATCTGAATACAGGTTTTCATAGGTTATCTGCATTCACTTGCTTATAAAATCTACAAGTAATCATAAACGTGTACTTGTCGCTGTACACGTTAGTTTTACCGAACGTGTAACGTGTAGCACAGGTGCGTGGAACGCAAAATGTGATGAAGTCATAAACAGCTTTTGACGTACGCGTTCGGTTTGCTCAACCTCTCCGTCTGTTTATTCCCATTTTTCTCGTCTCATGAGAGTGTATTCCACTGTTGTCACTGGGTTACGGTGTTGTCATGTCGAGGACCTCCTACTTATCCTTGTATAAATGTTGTACTTCACACACACAATTACTTTCTGTCACTACACGATGTATTCTTATTCGTTTTGTTACTTTTATTTCGAGATTTTTAGAAAACCGTACGATGTAAACAAAGCGGATGTTTAAATGGTGAAGTGGCTAGAAATAGTTCGTCAAATTTTTACTCCTGTGTCCAAATTCTTTGCTATGATGCAGATAATTTAAATCAATTTTGAAATTCACATTGCAATTGTGTTCAAATTAAGTTAAAAAGCTTAACATAGAATCTAAAACTCAACTAGCGCATTGATTTGTTTCTAGGGAGCACTATGAATGTAAGGTCCCGTACTGGAAAGAGTGTTGGCTTTTACAACGTTATGGCGACTTACACGGAGGCAAACTACTCAACTCCGATGGAGAGTTATAGGCCAGCAAATCAACCTAGCACACTCTCCGGTGTTTCACAAGCACCCCGACAAAACTCGGCAGGATCTAACTCACCAAGAGGACATGTCAGTTTCATAAACAAAAATAAAGAAGAAGAAAAGGAAAAACGTCAAAAATACCTAACTGCAAAATACGGACAGCACCAGATGATGTTGATAAGAAAAAGACTTGCTGTGGAAGATTGGATTTATGAACAGTTAAGGAATTTATATTGTTGCAAAGTAAGTGTAGTTTGTTTATTTTTATACTAGAAAATAAGATTATACATGTAGAAAAAACGTAAGTTACTAGTATTTAGTTTAAAACACTTAAAAAAATGTAGGTATCTAAATAGTAAAATACAAACATATGATATGTTATCCTTTATCTAATATACTATATAAATATAATATTGGTTTGAAATTCTGTCATTGGTTGGGGTTGAAATGATATGAACTTTGAAGTTTTCAAACTTTGCCGAAACTTTTAAGTTGACTACATGTAGCTCTAGACTGAGTACCGGTATACAAACGTACTAACAAGCATATTAACCCCCCCCCCCCCCCCCCCCACCGTCCCAACTTCTATACGCCAAAAGACAAGTGTCTTACATGCATAAATAGTGAACCATGCAGTCAGGATAAACACGTTATCTTCGTATCTTATGCATAAACCATGGGAAAATGGTTTGACTGGAATTATTACAATGAGTCATACATAAAGAGCTTTCAATACAGCCGTACTGAATGGTGCAAATAAATCCATAAGGATTGTCTGAGAGGATCGAGGGATTTGGCATGATAATTAAGTATTCTGTTTGGCTTAATAATAAAATGACCTGTATGTCCAAACATCCGACGCTTCCTTTATCCTTTGCATGTATAAATTTAGCCGCATTTCTATCTATTGATTTCGGACAGGTGATACTTTACAGTACAATGGATTGTAATTTCCGGGTGTGAAAAGAACTTTCAAGAAATCAGTTTGTAATTGATATATCGTTTTGAAAGTCATCAGTTCGGAGTATTGATTTTAGCCAGCATTGTAGAAAGGTCAGGCTGTAGGAGCATGAAGGTTTTCTATCTCTTATTCCACCCACAGCCAGTACCGACCTAAAGCGTATGCGGCAATAGAAAATTGGTTGGTGGTGCAAACGCGTACCCAGGTGATCTTCCGGCATTCCACTTCATATTTGCTGTGTTCAGGATATGAGGGGACTGCTTTCATCATTTGGACATAGGTGTCATTTTCCTTACAGGTGCCTGCAGATATAACGCGGTGGTGGGGGGGGGGGGGGGGGGGGGGGTGGAAACGATCATATCTGCAGGCACCTGTGATTTTCCTCAGCAAATTTATAAGCACTGAGGTTCAGAGGTCTTGGATTGGATTTGCTCAACCGATTGTTAAAAAAAGGAGTTTGAAAAAATAGCATTCATTCATTTACTATTTGAAATAAGATAAGGAACATTTGTGCGGTACCTTTATCATGAATAAAATTGCTCATCTATTCATATCAGACACCAGCACAGCGAGGAGATGAAAAAAGGGAGGGGGCTTAGACTAACCAATTATCATTACATCGATGCGTAGATGGATCTATCAGTGGCGGATCCAGAGTGGCAAGCGGGGGGGTTTTGTGTCGACCCAAAGGGTCGATTCGAGGCACGAAGTGCCGAGCGGGGGAGGGTACGGGAGGGGGGTTGCCCCCTCCTGTAGGTGGGGGTACGGGGGGCCTCCCCCGGAAATTTTTTGAAAAAATGGAATAAAATGGTGCATTCTGGAGCACATTTTCTCCTTGCCTTCTCGAATATTCAGACCATTTTTCCACTCAATTTATGTGGTTAATAAAGATTTCTAAATAAAATAATTTCTCCTTTACTGCTGGCAGGGGCGTAGCCAGGGTGTTTTCGATGTGGACGTCTATAAAGAAGGGTTGGACCAAGAACTTCAGCTGTCCGGGGGCACAGACACTTTTTGGGGGGATGACTTGCGGGGCCCGAAGGGTCAAGTGGGGACAGTATGGAAATATAAAAAAAAATTTTCCGAATTAAAAAAATTAGGAAAATTCCTTGTTAATGCATTGAAACTAAGAAATAATTCTTTGTAACTTTTCCCTTGTTTATTTTTGTCATTTTTTACTGCTACAAGTCCTACCTCCGCGTCATGCAAAATATAATAAAACCATTAGCTTTTTGAGTACATTAGTAACTATAATATTTTGACGAGAATATTTGTTTCATTTTAAATGGTGATTTTTCTTTTCTCTTGGTATTTAGATACACTACATTACTATGTTACTGTATATGTATTTATATGTTATATATATCATGTCGTATTGTACCTATAAGCTGTTTGCTTTTGGAAATAAATGAATTGAATTGAATGGAAATATGTTACCCATCCCCTTGAAGGGGGTCCCCCGTGAAAATTTTGAAAAAAATGAAGCAAATTGCTGACCTCTGGAGCGTATTTGAGCTGAATTTAGATGGGATAACGCATATGATTCGATGTCAGTAGACGATGAGCCGTATTTTTAAAAGATGAAGAAAACTTGAGATGTGAACATGACATTCCCTGAATACTTATATATGTACGTCCACATAAAGTCTTTCCAATCGACCGCTCGCACTTTGTTAGCGATCGTTGTATTATGCGCGGATACAGCATTTTTGGTCAGAGGGGGTCCAAAATTTAAGGAAGTCTACCTATTATGTAGGTACATATATATTGGTGCACATGATGGGGAGGGGGCAATTTTGTTCGGTTTCTTTTCGCATTTATTTTCATGAAGAATTGGCGAGCGTAGCGAGCCGGAATTTTTTTTTATATGAAATATTAATTTGTCTTGATTCGATCGAGATAATTATTTATAACATTGAATATTTCACTCCTTATATCGGCGAGCGGAGTGAATTAAATGAGAATAAATAGATAAGAGATGCGTCATTTTCCAAATAATCAGACATCTTAAAATGACAAAACCTTGAAAAAAGATGAAGGAGGTTACTTCCTATGAAGTAATGGACTGTTCAAAATATGAGTTCCTGAGAACCAAGACAATTATATAAAATTAGTAAGTATGAACAATTGATAATAATTAAGGAATTTTGCAGAAACAATAGTTTTGTATTTGTAAATGGCGAGCGAAGCGAGCCGAAATTTTAGCATGTGGAGAAATGATGCCACTTCTCTCAGTCACGTGACGAAGTTCGGCGAAATTCCCATTAAAATCAGTTAGTAGCTTTCTCTTTAAAATCTTCGTTTTACTTAATTTCTGTTATTCATATTATTTTCAATATGTTATGTATCGATGATTCATGACCTATTTTCAATTCTATAAGAAAACATAATGATTTTATACAAGAAAATAGAGGAAATTTCGTAGAAAGAAGGAATTTTTAAAATATGTGGGAACCGCCAAAATCAGTTATCCGAAAAAACGACGATACCTGACTTCATGTATTTGTTATAAACTTTCAGTCGCGATGCCCGGAACACGAATTATTAAACTAGAAACTTAAGAAAACGGACATTGAAGTTGCCAAAACTCGCCAAATCATGCTGTCTTCCTATGAAATTACCGTACAGCCTATGGACAGAATCTTACTAATTTTCAACTCATGTGGGAACCGCGAATTTAAAACGGAAAACAAAGTTTTTTACATCAACTTCTTCAGAATATAGCGGAGTACCATATCCAATGCCCGGAAGCCGTTTAACAATCTTAGTTACAGTGATGCCCATATACGACAATAGTAATTTCAAATCTGGCTGCGAGCCATTACGCGATGTCAGAGTGGCATTATTTCTCCGTATGAGTTTCAAAGCCCTTTCATGCATTTTAGACCCATTTCAATTAGAAATGGGCCAAAGCTGGACCCCATCTCCGAAAATTTCAGGGGATGGGGGAGTCCAGACCCCCGGTCCCCCCTCTGGATCTGCGCATGGTTGTGTTGAGTTCTAATGAAACACGAGAAAATTACGAAAAATGCATTCAAATCGGTGGTTTCTGGAGTGTCTTTGATCTATTTCTGAACAGTAGTTTGCTTTAAATACTATTTCAAAAGACCCTCCCCCTTCTTTTTGGCTTTGAAAAATTGAATGCTTAGGTATAGGCCCCCGGAGCATATTCGAGCTATATACAATGTTAAATAGTTGCCCATTTTTCCGGTTATTTCAAAGTATGTTTTTAAGAAAATTTGTAGATGACAAAAATACTCAAACCGGGTATTTGAGGACAGAAACGTGTAGGTTTCGATCCCCGTACCATTTACATTGATTATTTGACACACGTACATGTTTTGCAAATTATTTGAACATGTTCATATTATAGTATTTGTTAATGTTAATTTTCGGGAATAAAGTAAACAGAAAACCCCCTCTGCGACGTACATTACAAAAACTTCGCGATTGTCTATATGAATCCACAGATACGGTATCGAATCGATATGCGACAGAATGTATCAGAAAATTTTTGTAAATTTTGTTTCAAAATAGTGAATTCTGGTGGACATTAAGCAATTTTTTATTACTCAGTTTGCAGGGTTTTTTCCGAGTTCTTATGTTACCAAAAAAAAAAAAAAAAAAAAAAAAAAAAAAAATTGGGAAACCGGGGGGGGGGGGGGGGGGGTTTCCCGAACCCCCCCAAACCCCCCTAAATCCGCCCTTGTCTATGTATTATGTATAATTAACTACCGCAAGGTGTCAACCTGCAGGTATATAAACTAAGGTCGCTAGTTCATTCCCATTTGTCTTGTGCAGATTTATGTGGGAGTGCTTTCGTGATGTCAGATGTATGTATAATTGACACAATTTCACGTCCCTTGACCCATTTCCATCTTTTCGTTCCCAATTCTTCGGATTCTTATCCATTGCATGAAGGGCTAGACGCATTTCCTTGTGCCAATGAAAAAGATGAGATAGCAAAGGCAATGGATAATTTGACAACGAACAAAAAAAATTCTCGATTTTTTTTATCCTCTTTCACGTGGCACCGTGCTCTGTTATCATGTAATTAGAGAATTTTCTTCCAGTGAACGACAGGAACGATTCACTCAGGATCCTGATAGAAGTAGGAGTCGGGGTGATAATGAAAGACATTGCAAATGACAATTAATATGGATTCCGAGAGAACGGAATAGTCTGAATCCCCAAACATTGTGTTTCTAAATCCGCTGTTTATAACCAGCTTTTTGTCGACAGCTGCTTGCAGTGTGTGGTAAAACGGTCTTATGCACGCCTGCTTGCGCAGCTTTGATCAAAACATATAAAATTACAGTTTTTTACTTCCAGTAAAATCGTCTTGGCGACGCGGAGGTGCCACAAAGTGCATATACTATCATAACGGGAGGCACATGGCAAGTTACAAAGGGTTGTGTTCCCTATGAAATCCTGATAGATTTTACTCCGTTCTAATGAAAATAGTATGAAACCCGGGCAAAACACATTTAATTATTCATTACCCTAATACAAATGTTTGGTCCAAGTTTATTTTGTTAGCATAATGTGGATGTAAACTTTGTGTTAAGGTAATTAAAGATGCTAGCAACCGATTGTTCTGTCTTATGTAACGTCCGTAAACATTCCCTCGTGAAAGTGGTCATTTATTCGTATCAAGAGAGTAAATATTTATAGAGGAAGAGTTTCTCGGTACTCAAGTCGTATTTTCAAACCTTTTGATCTCCGCTTTTATTGACGGAAAGAACGAGGAAGGCGAAATGCAAAAAAGTAAAGGACCATTATGACAAGTAATTACTCTGGAAATAGTACATAAATCGTGCGCGAATGTAGGGGAATTGGAAAGGATGTTTAACCCCCCCCCCCCCCCCCCCAAAAAAAAGAAACACACAAAATGAAAAAAAAAATGTTAATACGGTCTCAATACTCGTTGCATGTATTTATCTTAAATAGACTTTCTGCAAATTTAAGAAGTACATCATTTTCTCTACAGAGTTGTTGATTGTAATCGTACTAAAGATATACTCATTCGCAGAAATGATGGTAATTGCTCTGTATTGAAACACAAATAGCTCGTTTATGTTGACTTTATGGATGGAATTCCACGTGAATGAAAACACTTGAGTTTACGTTGCGGAAGTGAAATTTGATTTTATTACATTTCCGGCTTATTTCACCTTTTCATCACGATAGATTACGGGATTCAAATGATTGGTCACTTGCAAAGATGGTCTAAAAACGGCTTCGGAATCAATGTATTGTACTGTTTTATTCAAATATTGAAGAAAGAAAAAATCAGCATAAATTTTAATTTTAAATGATTTAGTCTTTTCAAGTCCATTGAAGAAAAAACGGAGGAGGGGTGACGAGATGAAGCTGTTCTTGTTAAGGTTCTATAAACTTCACAAAACCCTCCCAACTCAGCAATCTTGATCTATATTGCGTATTGACAATATTGATTGAGCAGTTTATGTTTTCATTGATAAAGAGCCACATGTTTGCTTCCCTCTGATATTGCATAATCAGTGCAGCGAGTAAACACGTTTATCAATATTTAGCACATTTACAGCTGTCTTGATTCTGTGTAGTTCGCGGAATGATGAGAGCTAGATTTTAACTAGATTGCACTTTTATTAGACCAATAATGTTGTGTAACATTCAAGGAAGGAGGGGATCTCCAACAGGAATGTCGTAGTACCCACAGCAAAATTCAGAAACACCCAAATACGAACAATCACAAAAATGACATACAGAGGGACACGGAAGACCAAACACCCAAATACGAACAATCACAAAAAGGACACAAAGGGGACAAGGAAGACCAAATACCAAAATACGAACAATCACAAAAAGGACACAAAGGGGACAAGGAAGACCAAACACCCAAATACGAACAACCACAAAAAGGACACACAAAGGGGCAAAGGAGACCAAATACCCAAATACGAACAATCTCAAAAGGACACACAAAGGGGCAAGGGAGACCAAATACCCAAATACGAACAATCACAAAAGGACACACAAAGGGACAAGGAAGACCAAACACCCAAATACGAACAATCACAAAAAGGACACACAGAGGGACAAGGAAGACCAAACACCCAAATATGAACAATCACAAAAGGACACACAAAGGGACAAGGGAGACCAAATACCCAAATACGAACAATCACAAAAAGGACACACAAAGGGACAAGGAAGACCAAACACCAAAATACGAACAATCACAAAAGGACACACAAAAGGGGGCAAGGGAGACCAAACACCAAAATACGAACAATCACAAAAAGGACACACAAAGGGACAAGGAAGACCAAACACCCAAAATACGAACAATCATAAAAAGGACACACAGAGGGACAAGGGAGACCAAACACCCAAATACGAACAATCACAAAAAGGACACACAAAGGGACAAGGAAGACCAAACACCCAAATACGAACAATCACAAAAAGGACATACAGAGGGACACGGAAGACCAAACACCCAAATACGAACAATCACAAAAAAGGACACACAAAGGGACAAGGAAGACCAAACATCCAAATACGAACAATCACAAAAAGGACGCACAGAGGGACAAGGAAGACCAAACACCCAAATACGAACAATCACAAAAAGGACACACAGAGGGACAAGGAAGACGAAACACCCAAATACGAACAATCACAAAAAAGGACACATAAAGAGACACGGAAGACCAAACACCCAAATACGAACAATCACAAAAAAGGACACACAAAGGGGCAAGGGAGACCAAATACCCAAACACGAACAATCACAAAAAGGACACACAAAGGGACAAGGAAGACCAAACACCCAAATACGAACAATCACAAAAAGGACGCACAGAGGGACAAGGAAGACCAAACACCCAAATACGAACAATCACAAAAAAGGACACACAAAGGGACAAGGAAGACCAAACACCCAAATACGAACAATCACAGAAAAGACACACAGAGGAACAAGGAAGACCAAACACCCAAATACGAAAAATCACATAAAGGACACACAAAGGGACAAGGAAGACCAAACACCCAAATACGAAAAATCACATAAAGGACACACAAAGGGACAAGGAAGACCAAACACCCAAATACGAACAATCACAGAAAAGACACACAGAGGAACAAGGAAGACCAAACACCCAAATACGAACAATCACAAAAAGGACATACAGAGGGACACGGAAGACCAAACACCCAAATACGAAAAATCACATAAAGGACATACAAAGGGACAAGGAAGACCAAACACCCAAATACAAACAATCACAAAAAGGACACACAGAGGGACAAGGAAGACCAAACACCCAAATACTAACAATCACAAAAAAGACACACAGAGGGACAAGGAAGACCAAACACCCAAATACGAACAATCCCAAAAAAGACACACGAAGGGACAAAGAAGACCAAATACCCAAATACGAACAATCACAAAAAGGACACACAAAGGGACAAGGAAGACCAAACACTCAAATACAAACAATCACAAAAAGGACACACAAAGTGACAAGGAAGACCAAACACCCAAATACAAACAATCACAAAGAGGACACTCAAAGAGACAAGGAAGACCAAACACCAAAGACGACACCAAAAAAACACCAAACACAAAGGACTGTTCATAAATCAACGGGACCAGTGGGCAACCGTTGCCGACTTAGGACGGCCATCTGTCACTTTTGTAGCAAATCTTGTAAAAATAGTTTCCCAGATTGATTTTTGGCCGGATTGCAAAGCAATTCCAGTCTATAGATTGACGATGTCCATCCGTCTGTCTGTCCGTCTGTCGTCAACCTTTTTTCTTCTGCGTCCATCTCAATGCAAGATCCATGCTTCCTAAAATGTCAGAACTTCGAGTGATAGCTAGTCGAACTAAAGCTGCAGTAATATCTGTGTCGGAAACATGGTTAGACGCAACTATTACAGATTCGGAAGTATCGATAGATGACTACTCCATAATCCGCAAAGACCGAAAAAGATCTGGCGGAGGCGTGTGCATGTATATAAATAACAGTTACGCGTTTGCAAGGAGAAGTGAGACTTCTGAAAATTTAGAGTCAGTTTGGGCCGAAATATACTTACCAAAAACTAAACCAATCATTGTTGGGACAATGTATCGACCGCCACAAGATAACAATTTTATTGACCTACTGGAAAAGGATTTGAGTCAACTCAGAACAGATTGTGATAAAATTGTTTTAGGTGACTTTAACATTTGTCTACTGAACAAAGAGAAAAGTATCTATGATGCATACATAAATGTCTTAAATATGTTTGGTTTGGATCAAATAATTGAGGAACCAACAAGATTATCTCAAAGAAAGTCATCACTTATAGATCACATTTTATGTAGTAATAAAGAAAAGATTGTACAGTCAGGTACCATTAGCTTAGGTCTCAGTGACCATAATATAATTTTCTGTACAAGAAAACTTTCCAGGGGACAGCTGAATAAGCATAATACTGTTAAAATCAGGTCCATGAAAAATTACAATGCAGAGTTGTTTATAAATGAGCTGTCAACTATTGACTGGGACTTGTGTATGGATTTTGATAATACAGTAGATGAGAACTGGAATATTTTTAGAGATATTTTTATGAAGGAAGTAGACAAATTAGCACCTGTCAAAGAAATAAGGATAAAACAAAGGACAGAGCCATGGATGAACCAGGAGATTTTAGATCTTATTAAAGAAAGAGACAATCTTTTATATAGCTTTAGTAAACACAAAAGGGAGGAAGATTATAGTAGATTTTGTAAAGTTAGGAACTTAGTGCAACGAAAAGTGAAAAATGCTAAAGCTAATCATATATCTGAAAAAATTGAAGAGAATAGGGATGAGCCGAAGAGATTATGGTCTCAACTAAAAAATCAAGGGTACAAAAACAAGAAGGAAGGTCAAAAGATTGTTTTAAATATTGACGGCGAGACTTGTCATGATACAAAAAGAATAGCTGATCATTTAACAATTTTTTCACGACTGTGGCTGCAAAGCTTGTATCAGCATTACCAACTGCTAAAGGTACTTTTAATGTAATGTCTTTATGTTTTAAAAATTTTTATAGTGAAAGAAATGCCTGTGGCAATACTTTAAGTTTGAAAACAGTGTCAGAAGAAATTGTTTACAAAGAGTTGTGTAGTATCAATGCTTCTAAAAGTACAGGTTTGGATGGAATACCAGGGAGGTTCATTAAAGATGGCGCTTCAGTTCTTAAGAAACCTATCACTTCAATAATTAATCAGTCGATAATGTCAGGCATTGTACCTATTAGTATGAAGCAAGCTAGGGTGAAACCTCTGTATAAAAAGAACAGTACACTCGATGTCAGCAATTATCGTCCCGTTAGCATATTAAGTATTGTCTCAAAAATATTGGAGAGATGTGTATACAATCAGTTGTTAGATTTTTTGCAGGAAAATAACATGTTATATGAATTGCAGTCTGGATTTAGGGGAAAACATTCTACTGATACCTGTCTTATACATTTGTTTGATTATATTAGAAACAATAATTCCAAAGGCTTGTATACTGGGATGGTATTATTAGATTTACAAAAGGCCTTTGACACGGTCGATCATGGTATATTATGTCAAAAATTAGAGGTCATGGGGGTTGAAGTTCAGTGGTTTCTTTCATATTTAGGGGGGAGGTCTCAAGTAGTTGGTTATGATGATGTTTTATCTGATTCAGAGACTGTGATGTGTGGTGTACCTCAGGGGAGCATACTGGGGCCCCTTTTATTCTTATGCTATGTGAATGATATGAAGATTAGCATAGACAGCGATTGTAAGCTGATACTTTACGCTGATGATAGCGCCATTCTTTTTGCCCACCGTGATCCTGATTTTATTGCACGGAAGTTAAGTGTAGTGTTAGAAAGTTGTTCTGACTGGTTGGTGGATAATAAACTATCCCTCCACCTGGGGAAGACAGAATGTTTACTTTTTGGGCCACGTAGAAAATTAAGAAATGTTGAAGAATTTGTAATCAAATGTCATGATCATTTAATCAAATCATCTTCTTCAGTGAAGTATCTTGGTGTGTATATAGATAGATTTTTAAGTTCCGAATCAATTGTTCAACATATCATTCACAAAGTCAATGCTAGACTTAAATTTTTATATAGAAATGCTGGATGGCTAAATACAAGGTCAAGATTAACTCTAGCAACTGCTTTAATCCAGTGTTATTTTGATTATTCTTGTTCATCCTGGTACAGTGGGCTTTCAAAAACACTACAAAAGAAACTCCAAATTATGCAAAATAAAGTAGTCAGATTTATCCTTGACCTTGGCCCACGGTCTAGAATTTCATGTGATCAGTTAGAGTCAGTGAATATGCTATGTGTTTCTGACAGAACAAGCCAGTTGAGGCTGAATCATGTTTTTAACATTATGCATGGCCATGCACCAACCTATTTAGGTGAACATTTTGTCTTAAATAACAATGTCACAAGAGGGGGCCAAAATATGAGTTTTCAGCTGCCAAGTGTAAATACCTATACAAAATCTAGTTTTTATTTTAATGCTATAAAGGATTGGAATTCTATGCCCTTGGAAATTAAAGAAATCAGAAATAGAACTTCTTTCAAAGCTGCAGTCAAGGCACATTTAACCGAAAATGCTAGAAACAGAGAGCTAAATGAATTTATTTATGATTTTTAAATGAAATGTGTATAGAAATATAATTTCTAATGTATGATTTAGTTTTAAAATCAATTTAATTATTAATCAGGCATTGTGAAATGTTACATGTTTTTATTATAGTCCGTCCGGGTTGTCGTTGCCAAAGTCCCTATATTTATTTAATTTAAGTTTAAACTAACCCTATTTATTTACTTATACTTATATTTATTAATATGTCAGGACCCCATTGGAAATAAGCACACTATGAATTGCTTTAATGGGTTATCCTAGGCAATATCTATGCAATGCACCTATAATGTGATAGTTACTTCTGTGATATCTTTGATTTAAAATTTAAAATCAGTTATTCTACTAAAGATACATGTACTAGATCAACTGTGATATTTTTACTAGATCAACTGTGATACTTTAGCCAAATTTAAGTGTGATAAGCAAAATTCTGTGATATATTAAATATGACTTTGTTGACATTGATTATGCATTATAACCTGTGCTATTGTATGATATACATTGCCTGAATAAAATTGAATTGAATTGAAAAATAGGATGCTACGGTCCTTAAGAGGGTATGAGCATGAACAAATCAAACGTAAACCGTATCGATGTCGTAAAGAAAACAAACTCTGAAAAATTACTGAACTAAATGTTGCATATACCTCTAGATTAAAGAGCAATGCATTTCGAATGGCGAGCAATATATATCCTTGCTTACATCTAAAATACGCTTCTATCACGACATTGTTTTACCCTTGGCATATAGTTTACGTCATCAACGGGAGTTTATTTGACGTCATACTGAATTATGACGTTGTCATATTTTTCCGCGAATTATTATGAAAGCGCTTTGTGCTTTTTCTTTAGAAGTCCGGTAATTCAGTTTGTCTTATATTATTTCACGCCATGACATATTTACGGAGCGGAATAATTTGATTGCGAATATATTGAGTAAGTTAATACTTCAAATTTATTCTTGCATAAAAAAGACACAAATAAATTCAAAAGAATAATTATATTTTATAGTTCAAGTTGACGATGCAGCGTTACTGACCACGCAACTTACCTCAAATATTGAAAACGTGTAAAACTCATGTATCTTGAAAGTACTTTTCTTTCATTTACAAAAGGTATGTGTTATAATGATTTACCTAGAATTAATATCACGAGGCCTATTGATTAGTAGTTGTAATAAGTGAGCATGAGGACCGACTGTCAAATTATCAAAAGGACCAAAGATCACGTACATGAACGTTGTAAAATAAATCGATCCAAAGGACTCCGTAAACACATTTCCCATTGTACGCCCTATTGAAAAGGGAATTATTCTGTTTCAATTTTACTGAAGTATCATTGAAGAGAGCATGTGCAGGAAATCAATGCAGAAGACAGGGTGTGCGTTTACTACCTTTCCTATCATACCAACACAACACCCCCCCCCCCCCCCCTCTAATCCCAGCACTTATTAAATGAAACTAGAAATGTGCCTCAGCTATCTTTAGATTAATTATTTCAAAGCAAACTTATCAAGAGATTAAGATATCCTTCGTATCGTTGTTCTACTAAAGTTGCTTAATTTTTTTTTAATCTGGTACAATATGTACGAATGTCAAAACTACATGTACATGTACATGAATAAATAGATACGTGTAGATGCCGCAAAATCAATTTTGAGAGAAATGATATACAGAAGAAGCATACAGATAAGAATCTTAAGCATCCATTTTTTCTCATTCACTGAGATTAACAGTACACAATATCGCCGAACATTACCTAAAGTAAGCGTCACGATGTGCGCTACGTCACGTTACGTTGTCGGTGCTTAAAAGCGCTAAGTGTTGGGAAAATGAATGAGAAATTGATAAGAATATGACTTAAATTTTTAGTCTGAAGTCCAGATTATAAGAAATCTCAGATAAAATGTATAGATATATAACAACTTCCCATTTTCAATCATAAACAATGGATTTATCATATCCAGAGGCTTGGTCAGAGGAATTCTAAGCTAAATATCTTTAAAACGGCTACACTCTTTTTTTCTATAAATCATTTTTTCATCTTAAGCATGTATCACTAGATGATAAAAGAAACATTTCATCAAAATTCTATTATGCCAACTACTTCGAAAATGAATGTTTTTTAAACTTTTCATACAATTTTTACTGTCAAAAAGGGGATGAAATAAATGTCCTTCTCCAGCATGGTTACCATGGCAACAAAAATATTTTTTTCGAAAATGATAAATTTACTTCACTTGCTACGTGAATGGATAAAAATTTACTTCGTATTGAATTCTGTTGATTTTTAAAATAAAGTCCAAAGTTGGAACATTGTTTTAGAAAAAAATGTGCAGAGTTACCTCCCTTTTTTGTCGGTATATAGGGGACAAACGGCTACACTCTTTTTTTCATGAAATATTGCAATCGATAGAGGAAGGGATATTCTTTCATATGTAGACAATTATTTTCAATTTCTATTATTCCCTGAAAATGCGGTTCACACTCATACCCCCTTAATAGCAAAGTAGATACTTATGAAAATAGAAAGTGTCGTAATTAAAGTACACCAAGGCACATCTTCTCGAGCAAATTTACTCATCTTCACTTTTTCGGATTCAGGTACTTCACACTTGCATGTCTAAATTGATATTGTAGAAATTCTGATCAATCAAAACATCAATGCTATGTCATTGACATGGGGGTCCACTGTTTATCCCCAGCAAATGACGCGAGTTTTCTTCCTCCCCAGCTATATCGGAGTCGGATACGACTTATTAGATGCAGATAACTTTCATTGCAAATATTTTTCTTGGGAATGGAGACGAGGAAAAAAACGAATTCGAAGTTTGGCTAACAAAGATGGAATATTCTATCTTTTTTAACCAAAGTTACAGGAGGGTTAGGTTAGGATTTGTTCCCACCATGGTGTGTTGTAGACCAGGGGAAGTGACTCATCATTGATGAGTTATCTATATAAGATATTGCTCGTATACACCAGATCTATAGATGACAAGTTTGACAGGACGAATACCTTACTATCACAAGATTAGGCCTGATAATCAGTCCCTGTAGAGTGTTCACCTTTGTTTAAGGCTACACTACACCTATTAAAGATGATTTTAGGCATGTTATTGGGAATGCTCAGATAACAAAATCAGTGGCAGATTGAACAGGGATGCATTCAATGTCCTATCTTTCCTAAAAGTTTCATATAGGTAAGGTGTCTGATGTAAACTTCGTAAAACCAGAGGGGACTTGATCTCTCTATGTAGTACATTTATCAGATATTAATTCTGTTTATTCACAAATAACACATATATTTTATTAGAAAAATTCCTATGGTATACATATATAAATCGGATTGATTATTCAGATGGTATTACGTGACAGAAAACATCCTGTCTGTAATAAGTCTCTGTATGTTGAATTATTCATGTACCCAGGGGCAAATCTCACGTGCTCTTCTTGATGAAAATTACTAGAGAGCAAGTAAGGTTTCCCTTAGTCATGTCTCATCAAGCTAGATTTGTTGGTAGAACTGAGCAATTTGCCTGTAAGACGTACCCCGGCAGGTATAAATGACTACACGGATACTAAGGTGACATTTACACGTATTTGAAGATACCTGTGTCACACCTCTTCCTTCTTAACCGAGATATTAGTTCAATGATATATTACTGAAGGAGAGAAGTTCATTGAAGCAAATATCTAATATAAAGCTAAGATCGTGACTCCTTAATGGATTACGTACGACCTTTGAAGTTCCAGATGTATTATGCATATATCAACCCGGAATAAGACTAATGCACTGCTTGAGCAGTCTGTGTATCTAGAGGGCGGTGCATACCATGCACGGATCTAGTAACAGAGAGAGGGGGGGGGGGGGGGGGTTTCGGGGATGATTAGGGCATCCTTCCCTTAAACTGGAGTTGCCTGCTCTAATTTGCTAACGTGTCTCTAGACCAGCAATGTCAGTCTAATCCTTCCCTCTGAAATTTTCCAAAATGTCCGATTTTTGTCATTCTACATATAGTTTTCTTCAATTCAATACTGGACATCCCCAACCGGGTCTGGTTTTCGTGGAAAAAAAACCCAAAAAGATCAACTTAATCTGATTGCCAGTATAATGTCATGAAGTATCATGAAATGTCAATGAAACAAGCAATTGATATTCAGGTATCACTGTGACAACAGACAGACAGACATACGGGCGGACAGGTGAAGAAGTGAGGTCAAACCTTGGTACCGAAAAGAAAGGAAACAACCTGCTGTTTAAAGCATAAACAGACTGACAGACACATGACATGTCAGACAGGACAGGACAGGAGATATTCGATAAGGGAAACAACATGCTGTTTAAAGCATACACAGACCGACAGACACATGACATGTCAGACAGGACAGGACAGGATATCTTCGATAAGGGACATAACATACGAAAATGAAATCGATAGTGATCAGTGACAATGTAAAATCGAAACAAATGAGAAATAAACGATACTTCGATAGATATTGATATTGATAGAAAAAGACTAATGATATTCTGACATTTGAAACAACAACGAGTGGAATGTAATAGGAATTAACACGACTCAAAAGTAATTCAATAGACGATTTCTGGAGAAGTCGGGAGAAATGAGTTTGTATACGGTAGACCTTTGACAACAAATGTCCCAGACTTAGAGGTCTTTACCTGCGGCAGTCTTTGACTACTCACCTTGGTGCTATTGTTTGCTTTTATCATGTTTATTTGCACTGTTTGATTAGAACGACTTACCTGGAGGCAGTTCAAATACGACTACTTCAACGATTTCACACAACCTTTTTCATAATTGCTCTTTTGTATTTTTCCCCATTTGTCGAAATACCTTGTTTATAGTAAAGATATCAGTCATTTAGAAATCCATAGTACTGAATTAGAATCATCAAATCAAATCTGGCCTCTTATGTATGAGTTTGAAGATGAAATGTTTTTTACAGCTCTCCGACAGGAACTGCTTGATTTTGGTTAATAATTTTAGTCATGCTCTTTTAATTATTATCGTACTAATTTTAGCCAATGACGTCGCAGTCTGACGGTCACGTGGTGTCCTACTTTGACGCCGAAGTAGGTCGCTAAATTTCAAAACGTCATGGATTGCACTGTCAAACTTCAGAAAGATAATCTTTACCTTCAGATGCATGGGTGTCGTAAATTAACTGTACATAGTTGTTTTTTTCTAAATGATACTATTTATTTGCCGTCTACACTTTGTGGGTATTCTCTCGTATAGTAAACAGACGTTTGTGACAATTTCTGCCTAATTCACCGCTGATACAGCTTGTATTGCTCCGGATACCCGTGTTACCCCATTCACAAGGGGGCATATTTGTGTTACCACGTTTCATATGACCCTCAACATATCTTAACAATCTTCTTTCCTGTATTGGTTAAAACTGAGGTAAGAAAAATGTGATTAAAATCAACACAAAGTAACCTCAGTCCTCTTCTTTTTGTAAACATATCTTTCAAACTGATTAGTGTTACAGCCATAAATCTGGCCTTTGACTAAGTTTTCTATTCATTTGAAACCCACTGAATATGCCTTATTGTTGATAAATGGAGCAGTACTTATGAATGCTCCAATTCCGTTTGGCATGTTTAAACACTATTGCATCGTTATAATTTATAGGGGAAGGCTCTTAAGGGCCAAATAAAGAATTTCTTATCTAAAATTTTTGAAATTGAAACATCTCGAAGACCATAATTCGTTGCCCCTTATATCCCTAATTTTTGTCTTCTTTCTGGGACCGCGTAATTTTTTTTTATAATTTATAATCTATTAAGACAATTTTTTTCTTCGATATTTTTGATGAGTGATTTCTAAGATCCTAAAATGTTTTGAGACCAAATCTACCTTCTGCATTGACATTCGCTACTAAGTCTTGATCCACTTTATAACCAACGTACATTTACTTTGTTTAACGCACACGTTTCTGAAGGACCTACAGCGAGTTTACATCGATTCCCCCTAAAATTGATGGATTTATGGAGACAGATGGATTATTTAAAACCTGTAAACCTTTTATAATGACAATGTGAAAAGACAACATACAGTTAAACTGTACTGTGATAGAGATGGAGAGAAAAGGGGGGGGGTTAAGTACCAAGACCATGGTACCTTAATATTCGTATATTGGTATTCTCCAGTGTATACACGGTATATATAATTTGAAAAATGTACCAAATCAAAGAATTCCCCTATCTCGGGGTAATGACTTGGTTATATAACGGATTGTGAAGGGGATCCTCTTGTCTACCTAGTTAGAAACTAATGAGTAAAATTAGGACACTTGGACATGGGATTTGTAGAGAGATAGATGTTATCAAACAAGAGACTTGAGTAGCACAAACAGATGATTTGTTATCTGACGCTTACCACCACACCCCTAACTCTGCAGGAAACATGGAATTCTATATATTACCCACAGTATGAATATAAGGGATATTCGTGCATTGAGTAGCTTTCAAGAGTAGGGTCATGGAGGCACTCCGTGTTAGGTCGTCCGTTTGTTCGTCAGTAATATCTGTGATCACCAGGACTCGAATTCAGCAAAAGACCAAACACGACATCAAAACATTAAACACGAAAGACCTTACATAAATGTCATGAAACTCTGTCCCTATCCTTTGGGTATCGTTGTTAAATCCGTATTTCTTTTCATATTACTTACTGTCGACATGTATGGATGTTATTTACATATTTTACTTGTTTCTGTCAACTTTTACTTACTGTCAACATGTATGGATGTTATTTACATATTTTACTTGTTTCTGTCAACTTTTACTTACTGTCAACATGTATGGATGTTATTTACATATTTTACTTGTTTCTGTCAACTTTTACTTACTGTCAACATGTATGGATGTTATTTACATATTTAACTTGTTTCTGTCAACTTTTACTTACTGTCAACATGTATGGATGTTATTTACATATTTTACTTGTTTCTGTCAACTTTTACTTACTGTCAACATGTATGGATGTTTACATATTTTACTTGTTTCTGTCAACTTTTACTTACTGTCAACATGTATGGATGTTATTTACATATTTTACTTGTTTCTGTCAACTTTTACTTACTGTCAACATGTATGGATGTTATTTACATATTTTACTTGTTTCTGTCAACTTTTACTTACTGTCAACATGTATGGATGTTATTTACATATTTTACTTGTTTCTGTCAACTTTTACTTACTGTCAACATGTATGGATGTTATTTACATATTTTACTTGTTTCTGTCAAATTTTACTTACTGTCAACATGTATGGATGTTATCTACATATTTTACTTGTTTCTGTCAACTTTTACTTACTGTCATCATGTATAGATGTTATCTACATATTTTACTTGTTTCTGTCAACTATTACTTACTGTCAACATGTATGGAAGTTATCTACATATTTTACTTGTTTCTGTCAACTATTACTTACTGTCAACATGTATGGAAGTTATCTATATATTTTACTTGTTTCTTTCCAGGCAGATGAAGATGATCACGACTGTAATTTAGATTTGGAGGACGTATTAAATTTAGATACAGACGCAGAAAGACGAGAGTACGCACAGGTATGCATTTTGAAACTGATTCCAAAATAAATGACTTGAAGCAATTAAATCCAACCCCCACAAACGAAGTTATGGTCATTATGGGATATAATGGAATCCACCTGTCTGTCTGTCAGTCCGATAAAGAAGTTCTGTAAGATTTTTCTACTGTAGGGATATCAATTTCATTTTTCACAAACATTCATTTTGTACAAAAATTTTGCGACCCCATGACCTTGACCTTGAAATCTGACAGAAAAGCAGTACTTGGATTAAGAAATTCGGAAAGAAGATTTCTCTCGCAGTATTAGGTATACTAAGGGATTTCATATGCAGACTCTGTAATAAGTAGCATATTTTGATACCAATATTCAAGATGTTTGACTAAGAGTGACTTTAACCTTGAACTGTGACACAGGAATACATTTAAGTAATACGACTTTCATATTCCATACGGTCATGTTTAACAAGTGCATACTACATTTCAGTATCAAGACTTTTGACCTTGTGACCTTTAACTCTGAACTTGCATTAGAGAATTCAATGTGAATGATTAAATGTCATGTTATCAAGTTGGTATCATTCGCCCCTGGATGATAGTTTAAGTTGTCTTATAGCTGTTTGGTTTGTGGTACCAAATTCTTCTAAATCCTAGGTGGTACGTAATTCTGGTGCCTCCTCTTTAATGCCATTTTGATATGATTATACAGTCGATTTCCTCACCAAAATCTATAGACCAATTTGGATAATATACTTTGCTTTAAGTGCTACATGTTAGTATCATAACAAATATGTTCGTTTTACCACGAAATCGATTGAATGGATCGATTATTATCAAACTTGGTCAATAAGCCGCTTCTAGCCGTAACTTGCTACTATTGAGCACTTGGTACTTAGTACCTATGTGCTAAAACGAAAATTGTCCCACTAAATGATTAAGGCATATTATAAGTCATTAGAGAGGCAGTAAAAGTCATTACCTACTTTAATACAGATTAAATGGTCTAATGCCCTGAGTCTATCCAATTGTAAGTATGTAATAGAATCTGATATACAAAATATTATAAGGTATTTACATGTATAATAATGGAATCAGACTGTAGTTCACGACTACTCCGTGGTTTGAAGTGGACAGATGGAAGGAAATACAAAAGGTTTGGGAATGGAACAAAGATCCGCTAAAGTGGGTTATAAAGGAGAAGACTTTAGGGTCATCTAAACGTAACATTGTCAGATGATCGTAACTTCGCTGTTCGATATCCTCGATTGATTAAATGTCACACAGACAAACTTGCACTTGAGTGATACCCCGATAAGAATGACTATTTATAGAAATCCCTCAGTTTCCTATTTTTAGCTGCAGATTCTACGTGTTTCTTTCATGAAAATGTTTTGTGAAATAAGTAATAAGATAATTATATGTTCGTGACGTACTGCTTACATGTATATTTGATGTAAGACGAAAGAAATAATAAATATACATCCTACACTATATATATCGGTAAAAAAAAGTCTAAAATCTATTTTTTTTCCAGGTTGGGTCTTGTGCGTCTAAAAGAAGGTTGTAGCCTACGATTTTATCAAATTATTTACAAGAAGCATTTTATTTGTATTTCAAATGAAGCACATTAACCATACCAAGGGACGTTACCGTCGTCATAAGTAGGCCAGTCGTTATATTAGTATTTTACATTACACTTGATTTACAACTATTCAACTCAAAAACTAAAAAAAAAAAAAATCCGGTCTTTCACTAGGTCTTTATTTGGAACATTGACGTGGATGGAGGGTTACCCCAGTCCTTCCTTTATCACGCAATTTCTGCATTCCCTTCATACTATCCTTCTTCTCCTGTATTTTTATCATGTTTATAAATGATAGATTTGCTTCATCTCATTCATCTTCGTCACAAAATGTTAATGCATGTTTGGATGACCACGACATTGTGTCTGAAATGAAGGGCGTCCAAAGTCAAAGAAAATGGTCAGTTTGATATGACTTTATCTGTGTGTCCCCTCTGCCTTCCGTCACCAAGATGGTGATGTTTTTATAGAGCTTACGTCCAGATGTCGTGTTTATACTACATGACTATTTGTTACCATGTCTTTGTTTTCAGAACTATGTCACTGATATAGTTACTGTATGTATACTAACTTGTCACTTTGAATATTGTTGAAGTTCTTAATGCACCAGTGTATCCGAGCGGGGGAGGGTTGACCTACTTCATTCACAGAAATTAGATCAACACAAAGGGAAAAACAAGAACGATACTAAAATAAATGGATAAGCAAGTTAAAAGCAATAAGGATGATAAGTGAATCTGTGATGGGTTCATGAAATAAGCATGAATTTGAAATTCCTTTATAGTGAGACTGACAATCCTTTCAGAGACTTGCTTACTGTCGTGGCAGATGGCCGACCGATTGGCCATTGGTCTCGTTGGTTTATGTGCAAGTGTCTTGATGGCATGTTCCCTTTTTCGGTGTTTGGCTGTGGGTATTGCTGCAACTGAGTCTTGTTGGAGATCCCCTCCTTTGTTGAATACTTGAACAATGACATAGCCATAGGCCTGTGTGCAACCCAGAAACACTTTCTTTGTGTCATTGCTTGTAGTGTAACAACAAAGGAAACGTTATTTTTAGCCTATCTTGATACTGATTACTTTCTCAGCATGTTACAGCCAGACGGAAAGGATAGAAATCTTTCCTGTATTCACTGACCCCACAAATTGAAAGGAAGATGCTTTTTGTACATAAACAAATTAGTTCCAGGCTCTCATCCAGGCATTGGTTAAAGGACTTCTGACACACACAAAATCCGTGTTCTTTGTGTTTACGTAGATAAATCTTTGGAATCGTAGATTCATGCATGTATAATATTAAGACACATCAAAGAATAGAGACATTATACCATCATACCATATACTATGATATAGATTAATGGATTTACGTATTTCATTACACAAGGAATCTTGAGTATGTTTTCTTAGTGCCTTATCTTATTGATTAGCCCAGGATAATAAAGAACCATGTTAGCCTGGTTCGGTCCCTGTATTTGAAGTGGCCATGTCTAATAGATTTAGCACGTGCTGTTGTGCAGCTGTTTCACTGATATTTACTATAACGTGCTTTATGGTGGATTCTCACAATTCTGGTGTTTATAGTATATGTCGAAGATTATTGTGTGTATAAGATCCACCAAAGACTTTAATGTAAGTTGAGATTGGGCAGTGTCTCTCCGCATGTCGGTCCAAATTCCAAAGAAATGATACAGGACTTGCACTTACTTTACACTTACATTGAGATACTGAACTGAAACTTGGCACACATGTTTATATCCATCAGCTAACTATGTCCCATTACACATGTTTCTTCAATTATGTGATGTCATTGTTCTCGTTGTCTCTGTCTGCTCGTCTCATGTTAGTGTGTTCCGCTGTTTCCATTATACGGTCGTCACGTTGGAGATCTTTCCCTTACCTAATATTTCGAGAGCTATGATACTTTGTCTGAATTAGTCATTTTATAAAATTGTAAACTTCTTTGTTTTATCAGATCCAAGCTTTATTTTCCTTTGGCCATAAGTATCATCGTCAAAAATATATACTTTAGTAGAGCTGCATAGACGTATGAATGTTAAAATCAAGGATATACTTTAAAAGACGTTTTCATTATATATTTTGAGCACCACCCATTTTCAATAATGAATTTACTCTCGAGTTCACTTACGTAAAATATGATCAGACAGCTGGTGAAACGATCTATTGATGGCAAATAACCTACCTATTGTACGCCTTTGTCATATTAGATATTTTGTACAATGTTACATTGATTTTATATTCCCTGACTACTGTTATTTATCATCAGCCCCAGCTGTGATACGTTTTTCAAATGATGAAATTATTAATTTCTTTACAATATCAACTTTTGAATTACTACATGTAGTATAGAGTTTGTGTTCTGGTTTGGTTATTTTTATTTGGACATTTATTCCCCCCTCCAACAAATGAATTTCGAGGAGACAATATTTTTGTGTCGCCTGCGAAGCATAGCGACACTTAGGGATCATTGTGTCGCCTGCGAAGCATAGCGACACTTAGGGATCACTTTGTCCGTTGTCCGTCTGTCCGTCTGTCTGTCTGTCACACTTTGGGTGTCACAGCCCATAACTTTTGATTGGTAAGTGATAGGGCTTTGATATTTCACATGTGTATTCCTTGTGACAAGACCTTGCTACACATACCATAATTTTTGACCTAGTGACCTTGACCTACATATTTGACCTACTTTTCAAAAAAATTAAGAATGGATATATCTTTTGATTGGTAGGTGATAGGGCTTTGATATTTCACATGTGCAATCCTTGTGGCAAGACCTTTCTACACATACCATTATTTTTGACCTTGTGACCTTGACCTAGATATTTGACCTACTTTTGAAAAAAAGATAAGATTCGCTATATCTTTTGATTAGTAAGTGATAGAGCTTTGATATTTCACATATGTATTCCTTGTGACAAGACCTTCCTACAAATACAATAATTTTTGACCTAGTGACCTTGACCTACATATTTGACCTACTTTTAAAAAAAAATTAAGAATGGATATATCTTTTTATTGGTAAGTGTTAGGACTTTGATATTTCACATGTGCAATCCTTGTGGCAAGACCTTTCTACACATACCATAATTTTTGACCTTGTGACCTTGACCTAGATATTTGACCTACTTTTGAAAAAAGATAAGATTCGCTATATCTTTTGATTGGTAAGTGATAGGGCTTCGATATTTCACATGTGTATTCCTTCTGAAAAGACCTTTCTACACAGACCATTAAATTTGGCCTTTTGACCTTGATCTAGATATTTGACCTACTTTTCAAGAAAAGTAATATTGGCTATATCTTTTGATTGGTAGCTGATAGGGCTTTGATATTTCACATGTATTTTCCTTGTATCAATGCCATTCTACACATACCATTATTTTTTTACCTTTTGACCTTGACCTACATATTTGACCTACTTTTCAAAAAAATTATGAATGGATATATCTTTTGATTGGTAAGTGATAGGGCTTTGGTATTTCACATGTGTATTCCTTGTGACAAGACCTTTCTACACAGACCATAAAATTTGACCTTTTGACGTTGATCTAGATATTTGACCTAGACCTACTTTTCAAGAATTTTGATCCACTTTCTAGAATAATAATCAAACCGCTTCGCAGGCGACACAAGCATTCCTTGGATTGCTATTTTTTGTTTTAATCCGTCTGTCCCGTCTATCGCTCTTGCATGAGTTGGCCTTGATCCTTGATGAGAGGATACAGTCACACCTCAGAAATATGATGATTGTTTGTCCGTCTGACTGACTGTCCCAATGTCTTGTTGGTGGGATAAAGACTATATATAGTATACTGTTGTTGATGTATTAACTTACAAGTATTTCCTTCAAGAAATAATTTCTCTGCATTGTAGAATTTGTTATTGATCTTTTCCTCGATTCTTCTTGTCGGCAAATTTGATGTAGAACTAGAACCTTTGATCAAAAATTCATAAAAAGTGTATAAAAGGAATCACAATAAATGTTTATTTAGTAATCGCAGAACCATTATTGCTGGGAGGGTGATTTTCTCGCATATACATAGCTCCAATTAAAAATGACATCGAATTCATTTTATGCTGTATTTTGATCCCCTCTCTATTTCGCTGTTTTTCGTGATTTTGTCAGTTTTAGCTGACTCTAAGTGCTGTTTTGTGTTATTGTGTATTTTGTGCGCAGTTTAAACGGTGCAATTATTGTAAATGTAACGAATAATTTTCTTTTCGATTGCACACTACAACTCTCGAGATCAATAGTCCAGACAATTTATGCATCCTCAAAAAGGTGTTTATGTGGGAGAATATGCTGAATTATTCAGTCTTTATCTATACAAGCTACACGTTGCATCAAACATAAGGGTAAATCCTCGTATTATATCGTAAATAACTGCGGATTCCCGACTGCCATTTTATGTTAACCTATCTTTAGCTAGCCAGTGTTGAAGGATTGATTTGTCCATATCGTCAATCTATAAAGAAGACATTTGGCCCATATATTTTCATACTGGCAAGAGATTTGGTTTCTTTTGAAGTTCCTTCTGTAAACAGATATGGAACATTTCAATTAACATCGCTTCGTAGATTTCATCAGAGTAAAGTCTACTTTGAAAAGATTCTTTGTTCGTGAAAACGAATTGATATGTACTATAGTCGAGGCTATGACGTCAGGGCATTTAGTTTGATCGAAATATCGACGATTTTAAAAAAATCCGAATTGTCCACTATAACTAGATAAAAACTTGACGGCGTCCGTATAGTGTGGTAGGAGACTTCAAGATTTCTCAAAACATTCATATTTTGCATTTAAAAAAAATGTAGCATGCGTAGTAGATAAGAGCTTTCGGGAAGGGGACGAAGTTGTGGTAATAAATTCTCTTTGAGAATACACCGCAATAGTCAGTTCTGTACTACAGAATTGAGTTTACTTTTATGTGCGATGTGTCACTGCAAAGTATACAATGTATTCATTTATTAATTTACCTTTTCAGACCGAATTAAAAGATGCCAAATTGCCACAAGCAGATATAAATGTGAGTAATCTTTTTGTGATTCTTGAATTTCATTTTGCATGTGAAGTGTCACGGGGACCTGTCTCATTTCTCTTGACATTGTCAGTTGTCTGGAAATAGCACATTTTCATACATAGGTTTATGATTGAAAATGGAACACATCAAACTTGCAGAGAATGTCAATTGAAAAGAGGGTTGCTTTCCGCGAAGTTAATGTCTTGTGTTGGTATTTCGTTAGTTAAACCATATACCATGGGTTCGACTCCACCGACTCACACAGATACTCACCTCCCCTCCCCCTTTTATTGTTATGTGAGAAGGGACGGATATCACTATAAGGGTCGTTGGCATCGAACTCCTGTGTTACTGTTTGATTAACAAGTGATAAAAGTTTCATGCATTGCTTATTACCGGCAATACCTTTCATGCTGTACCCAAATTTTGACCTGATGAAAAAAACCCTTTTTGTTTCACATTAATATAACGATTGCATAAGTATTTCATGTATCAATGTATTTTTTCTTTACCAACATTATATTTGGTGCTTTACAATGACCTATAAGTTCCTAAAATTTTTGTTTTGTTTATTTTGCCCCTGTTGTTTTAAGTAATATCCCCGTTTTGCCATGGACTTCTCGTTACACTTCCTTTTCGATGAATTTCTTTTTATTTTAGCAACAAAATTATTCATGCAACTCCCAAAATGCTGCTTGCTCATGTACAATATATCTTATCTTGAGGAGAATATGGATATTTTTGTCATGCCGTCCTGTTATCTTTTTCTTTCAGATATTTATAGATGAACTTCTACGTAGGGCATCCACATTATAGATCCTGTCGACTATGGGATGTTTTGGTCTCAGTATGGTTCTAGGAAACTCATTGGCAGCGCCTGGGAGTGAGAGAATGTGGAACTGATGAGCGTGTGAAAATACGGATTGCACTCATTTCATCTTTCCATCATCATTTTATCACAGTATTAAGGTTGTGATGTCCCTCTTTGATGATAAAAGAGAGATAACTCGTGTGAATTCAGTGTAGTGCTTAAGGGAGGTGGGGCAAGAATCTCACGAAAAGGAAGAAATTGTCAAGATATTTTATGATTGGTTAATGCATGTTTCTAGAGCCATTATTTTAAAGTGAAAAGAAAATAGTTCAATACTTTGACAATTTCATATAGAAATATTATACATTTACTTTGTAAAGATGGTGTAGTTTCAGTTATTGGAGTTGACCTTGATTTTACTCAGTACCTGTCATTCATTTCATTTATATATACAACAAAGTATATTTGGTATGAGAGGAAATCCGTCATATAGCCGAGACATATGTCAAGGTACATTTCATGTGTGTATTTTATTATAAATACACAAATTAATTCAGGGTTTTGTCAAGTCCTAGCCATGTTCAAAATATGAAATTGTTATATGTACTTGTAGTTCTGACTAGTGTATGATGTTTTGAACTTGTCAGTTTTATCTGTTATTTTGAGTATACTTTTTTTTTTAGAAATTGTGCCAATATACTCATTTTGGTTGTACAGTTAGTTATGTTTTGTCTTGGTACCCTAGTTGGTAGATTTATTGTTTTCAGTATAATCAAGTGTTCAGATGATAAAAAATGTTTTACCTACAGCGCATTTCTAAGATGAGAACTATGTTTGAATACTTTTTCAAGAAAGATATCAGAAGAATTCATGTTATCAGTCAAAATATTTAATACAAGTTCTTTATTTACATGTACGTAAAACCTTGTAAAATCTTTTTCAAACGAAAATGTGTTTTACTTTTACATGTTTTAGTCACCTATAATTTCCCTCCAATTGTATAAAATGTATTTTGTTGCAGTATATGACTAATAATGATATTTTCAATCTAAAAATAATGATAAGTCACTGCTGAATGCATGTCTTCCTCATATAAATCAAATCATAAAAACATGATAATTAGTATATAATATGATGACTTGCCGGGACAGCAATTGCTCTGAAAGTGTGATGACAAAGAATTAAGTCTGCAGCAGTTATCTTTGGTTAAAATCACGCAGGATCCATTAACTGATGATGTACTTAAAATCAAGGAGGTATCATATGAACAGTAATAGAGCTGAAACGAATACCTGAAAATGTAGGAATAATACTGTCTAATAAACTCTTAATATTTCCGTCTTTTCTTTATGCTGCATGCATGTAATTACTTGCACTTATATATACTAATGAATATTCGAATACCAATTTTTCATTTGAATATTGGCAGAAAACTATTCATTCGCGAATATTTGAATATTCGTTTCAGCGCTCAACAGTAATGTCACACTCCTTATTTTCCATATAAAGGATGATGGCACATAAGGATCACTACATCTGGTGACTGTTCATTCTTTTATGTGGTAGTTACACTGTATCTTAATGACTATAACCTTCTATTCTATGCTGCTAATACTTTAAAAATCCTGCGTGAAAGGTCATTCATAATGAGATACAACACCTTGCGAAGGTCGAGATCAGTTATGCTTTTTGAGGTCAAGGTCATGGTTTGAGTTCAGATTTACTGCCGGTGATCCAGAATTTTTGAAAAGTGTAGTTATTATGCAAATGAAGTAAAATTTCATAGTTACTGAAACATCACAAAAGAAATATCATTTGTAGTTAACATATTTTACACCTGTCAAAGGTACCAGTATTCGAATTTCAGTCAAATGATATCTCTTTACAGAATTCTGCCAATAAGACTTGCTAAAATGAAATGAAAAGTGAACAATTAGTTTGTTATGTCAAGGTGACATTGAATCTTTCTTGTTTACAATTACATGTACTTTAACAGATAATCAACGTTATCATTGCTTCCGACAATTCTGACGATGTAATCATAACAATTTGTATTTCTAATATAGGGTCTCATTGTGTAAATGTGATAATTTATTTTGTTGATTTCTTTACCGAATAATGTTCAAGCAATAATTGTGTTTTTAGTATTTGAATTAACTTTCCAATATTATACAACCGTGGAAGAGGAATCTTTTTATGAAGAAAAAGATAAAGTAAACTTAAAATTGAATGACCATGCTGTGTGTTTGTACTTATTTTTATCATCTATTTGTATACTATGATCAGAAAAGTTTAACTGCCACTGGACTGCAAAGCAGAACCTAAGAATAATATACCTCTTCTTCCAAAGCATTTTGTTCAACTGTAGAACTTTTAAGGTTAAAAAGTTGAATTGAGGATAGGCATTGTTGAGAAGTACCAATACAAATACTGGCATGATTTGGGAAATTCTTTACGTTCATCTTAGTTTTAAGGAACTTGGAGTAGTCTCAACTTGTTAGTCGATATCAAGATATCGACTAATTCTAGATTTGTACAGGTTTGTCAACTTTCGATTTGATTCATCAGATTCAACATTGCAATAGCGGCAATTGTCCGATAGAAAGAAACATTCTTGTGACTAGTGAAAAACATGTGACCAGAGCTATCCACTTCACAAAAGTACATGTTGTCATGACAACGCTTTGGCATCGCAATTCTGAATTGAAATATTGCACATTAACGTAATATCTACAATATTTTTTCTTTAACAATTTTTACTTTTAGACCAATTAGTGTGTGATACAGTAAACCCTATGCCTTCAAAATCCCTAATGACATCTCTGGATCCTTGGATCCATTGCATCAAAGAAACGTTTGAATACTTTTAAAGAATGCGAAGCTGCCAGTGGGCTAATTAAAAAGTTTCTCACCATCCAGCCGACTAAGCTGTTTCGTTGAGGATACTCCATTTTGTTTGTATATTTTCTTTCCAAAGACAAATTGATAAATGCAACAAAGAACTTAATGAGCGATATGAAAATCAATAAGACTGTGCGTAGTCACATAATTTAATAGGAATTTTTTTTAGAAGTTTCCCCATATTTCCCCCAAATTCTTTAATCAGAACTCTCCGCTTTTCCCGTGAATATATACTGAAAGGCTTTTGATTGGTCAAGTTAATTTGCGTTATAATGGAATTTTCCTACCGCACACTGGTCAAGCAATTTATGAATGACTGTGACTTGAGTTGTCTAGTGCAAATGCTTTATTTTCTAACTTTTCAGAATTATCAACACATAATTAAGTTCCTATTGTTTAACGGTAAACCAGTTTTTTTGTGTGAATTTCATGCATAGCCTTACTAATACTACTCTTTATTCTAAGAGTCAAAATTTTAATCCTATTTTGAACCAAATTTTTTTCGCTTTTAAATAAATGTTGATATCGACCAAGCTTTTTTGGAAAGCTAATACTTGTTTTATACCTTAGGGATGCAAGGCTTAATTGTATAGTATCAACAGGGAAATGAACCTTCAACAAAATTAACAATAATTGGTTGACCTTTAACAATACTTGGTTGAGGTCAAGGTCATTGTTTAAAAAGTGGAAAATATTGTTGTCTTGAGTTGACCTTAAGATAAACCTTAGATAACATGTCTTCTATGAGAAGATTCAAGATATAGAGACAATAGAAAGAGAAAATAATACGTACAATGTACCCGGTAGTTTTGTTCAATGTAGGTCATGTCCAGAACATTTTTGTAACAATGAGTATTTTCAAAGGTATGCAAGTCTATCAACTATAAATGAAATACTTGGGGCCAAATGTAGGTCAAAGGTCATAATCAAGGTCACAAACTCAAAATTTTGGTACAAACACAAAAGCCTAGCGTGTCACAAGGAATAGGCATAACAAATAAGTGTATGAAAGTTCATAAGTAACAGTCAATTTTTAAATTTTTCGAATGTTGGTCAAAGATCAAGGTCATTAACAATAAAATTGATTTACCATAAAAATGTCTTGTTACAAGGAAAAGACATGCCAAAATTGACAGCCCTTTATCTCAAAAGTTACGGCCGATGTTTTCATGGAAAGACACAAATGGTGGCAGAGCCCTAACAAAAAAGAATCTTCTTGTTGATGTTTCATAGCATGCCAAAAGTCAAGTGTAAGAGGTAGTGCATCCTTTGCTGTTTACACATATTTAACTTGTTTTGTCTGAAAGGTACAATTTAATACAAAAGTAAGGTTTAAAATTGACCTAAGAAGTGTTGATGGTCATACACCATGAAACTGATGCACAATTCGCTGTGGATCTTCTGACACAACAATAACAATGGCTGAAAGAATTTTTCATGCCCTATATAGAACAACGAAGAATTGAGAATGGATAACAGCATGTTCAATTACCACCACGAAATATGCATCATGGATGTCAGAAGTCAAGTTGCAGTACTATATTGACCTATGACCTTTGATCTATAAACCTTGATCCATGGGATGTCAGTTCAACATGATTGATGATAGTTGGCGTGAAAACAAAGGATACAGCATTCTTCTATCACACTAATTCTGAACCTTGAAATATGCTGCTTTCAAGAATGGTAAATTTTGTCTGAAAAAAATCCAAACATTTGAACTTTTTTGGTGCACAAATCTTGATCTATGCTGGTCTTCATCTCAATCCAAACATGTGTTTGTCAGTGTCTGTATAGAAATATCACTAAATCTTTTACAAAGATACATATTTATTAGAGACAACAAAGATCCTCCATACTCATATATATTTGTACAAAACCCTTTTATTATGATAATCTGTAAGGAGAAGACACTCTTTACTACAATTATTTGACTTTTTTTTGTTTCAAAAAATATGTATGCTGACAGAAAAAAATCTTTCTAAATGCATGAAAATTTAAAACAATATTTTACATAAAAGACACATTTCAAGTAATTGTCAGCAATATTATGCACAACAAATCTAGTATTACTTCAGATTTTAGTGGGATCTGGTATGGATAAGTATTAAAAAACATTTTCTCGAAATTTCCATATTCAAAATTACACATTTTTGCCTTAACAGCTCCTTTCTGTCCCACTTGGATCTATGTTTAAACATAAACATTAAGTTTCATCATCAATGAAAGAATAAGTACATAAAATACAATTTTCTTTGAAGATAAAATGACAGAACAATCACATGTGTAAACGACATAACAACATTAATATGAACACATTGTGTTGTTTTACAAAAATGAATTATTTACAGTTTAAGGAATGGTATTTACAAATAACACTCTCTCTCATCATCTGGTCACATAGCCTTGTAAATAAATAAGCAGTTAACAATGACTAATTACTAATTTACATGTAAAGAGTTACGTGTATGTTCTCATACATTCAGATGAGGTATCATTTAACTTTTACCCAGGGTAGATATTTCCTTTGTACAAGCCAAAACAATGAAGTTGATTTTCTACATTAAATTTTGGCTCCAGTTTCATGTACAAGATGTGGTAACAAGAAGATATTAGAAAGCTCAATTTCAGGGGAAGGGGGTGGGGGGGGGGGGACTTGATTCTTCCAATCTGGTTCTTTCAAGAGGAAATGCCAAATGTCCTACATCACTCCTGTTGGCAGACCTATACAATATGACATCATAATAAATGACCTGTCATAGCATTGTTTGATTGATTATTACATCATAATGTTAAATCAGCCAGCTGGTCCGATTTCCAAACATGCAATGTGGACTGAAATCCCATTTATAATATGAGATATAATTAATTTCTTTGGAATTCCCCTCTCAAATTACATTTTGATGTGGTGCATTGTAGATTCCCTTCTTTCAAAGGGTTTGGGTACTTTTCTCCTGTAATGTTTAACCACCCTGAGTAAAACAGTGAAACAAAAAAAATTAAGTCAATAATTCTTATACTTATCAATATCATACCTTGTTTTTTTAGACGAATTGGCATTGCTAAACAGATTTTTGAAGTATCAAAATCAAAAACTTAGTTAAGCAATCAAGTCTCTGCTCCATCAAAAATACCAATAAAACATAAAGAACTTGGAAATTGAATATTCCAGATATTTCTAATAAATTCATTTTTCAAATCAGTGATACAGAAAAAGTAATAAAAGGGCTTATAGCCTATTTCAGCATAAAATGATAAAATTAAATACAGGGTACGGAAATGAAAGTAGATGTAAGAAAATAAAAGTAGACACTCTTTAGCGTACATTGACGACTGTATAACCAGATGATGAGGCCTCATGTCAGGACACCGTGTCCAGATTATCTGGATCAGTGAACTTGACTGTCAATATGTAAAATATAACGGGGAGCGGAACAAGCACTAACAATGATAAGTCCACGACTAGATTCTGAAGCTGAGTGAGAGCTATGATACCAAACGCATGCAGAAACCAGTGGGCTACGATGATGGTGAGATTCCTTCCATTACAAAAAGCTTGCTTGAACAATTCTTTGTAGGAATTCTAAGGAAGAAGATTTATTGGTATATTGAGTTCTGGTCAAAGATTTCATCCAATCAATTACACAAGAAAATATTTGAAATCAGAACACTTTGTCCATAAAATTTTTGAGATACATATTATTTCTTTCATGATCCTACATATGTTTTGAATAGAATATTTGAGTAAATATCTAACAGATTAATGAATATACTCAAAAGTGAGAAAATGACCATCTCTTTAAGAAAATTGTATATTGCTTGTGAGTGAACACAATACAGCCGAAACGCCAGTCGGCACTTGTCTTTGAAGTTTAAAAACGAAGTCACGTGACATGTTTTGAATATGACGACATTGTACCACGTCATCAAAAACGCGTCATACTGACTCTGCTGCAAATGTAAACAAGAATGACACAAGTGATTTTGATGGCAATAGAGATGCCGTTTCAAGACGTAACACTTAATCAGGTAAATTTTGTGGCATTTTGAAATAAATCGGGCATTGTCAAGGGCAGTTTGTCGCCAGCGATCTGTCTTACTGCATTTTATTGCTAATTTTCTTTGGGAATGATTGGGAACAATCTGAATGTAAACTTTACATATCACCAAAGACACCAAAACCAAAATTGGTTTGCTGATCTTTGCCCTAAGGAGTTTGTGTCACCTTTCAAACTTCGATATGCTGTTCGGGCGTCCATCCTCCATGTCAACGTCTGTAAACTCGTTTGTTAACAGAGAGTACACAGTACACATGTATCCAAGTCGGCATTGATAAGTGGTTAGATTTGCCAAAATGAAACATGACATTGACACAAAATCATCTACAAGGTATCAAACCATCAAACAAATGTTCAAAATTCCATTTCCACTTGAATTTGGTGTATTCTGGATCCGTGATGGTGAATTTTAATTAAAATCTGGTCCTCGTAATATCGTGTTTATTGGTATTTATGGAGTACTTATTGACTAAAATTCTATGTAAGTATCATAATTGGGATTCTGTTGAAAAGATTATCATTGAATTTTGACCAGAAGTGCAAAGGGGAGCATTTGTGTCAGCTTTTAAAATCAACGGTGTATGCACAATTTTCGATGGATCTTTAGCAGTGCTGAAAAATATTAATAATCCCTTTCAGAGGAATTTCAATTATTTGTAGTGAATTATATCTGAGTATTATTTGTTGTATAACAATATTTAAGATTTGCGATAAACAATTAAGGTCGTTTAGCCCAATTTATTCTTATCCTGTTACTTTGTGTGTCAAGAGTTATCCGCCCCTTTTAGAAACAATGCTTCCAACCGTCAAAATAGGGATTGGCGTTCCGGCTGATACACTTAAATCATTGGACATACCTCATTATCAAATCCAGACATGTGTATGGCACTGGTTATCACTGATAGAACTATTACTATGTAAGGGAATGAATAGTCTGGAATAAAAGATGAATGAATTCTATTATATTTTTTGCCTCTTCCAAATATTCCTGGGGTTCTTTAAAATTCTTCATTACTGTGATATGTTTTGACATAGTTGAGCAACAAAAACGTGATGAAAGTATCCACATTTAACTATCTTTAATCGGAAACCAATTGCTTATAAATCAAACACTTTAATAACACAAAACATTATAACACAAACCACTACATGCTATTTGCTATTTTCGAAAACCAGAGTTACTTCCCATTTGAGACGGTATCTGACGTAGACCGATTGTGACGTCATCAAATTCTATGGAAACAGTCCTAAAAGTCTCAGAAATGACAGTGTAAAATCGACGTTACCATACCGTTTTCATGACTTCACAATGGTTTTACTTCAGATACCGTCTACAAGGGGAAATAACTCTGTATTCCGCAAAGACTCAATAAGGTAAATCATATCTAGATGTATGCTAATGTCATGCATCTTTTTCACTACTAGTTTATAAGTAACAATTGTAATTCATAAAAGATATAAAACATGATAACTGATCAATCAGACAGCTAATACTCACACAAGAGTCCACTTAACACTGCCTGGACTAGAATAAGGACTGGATGGAAGTACAGAGCTGCATAGATAGACTTAGTCCCCTTCATGTCAGCTAACTTGTATGATACAGTGGGTCTTATTAACATCAGGAACAGGAGAGAAAAGGCATAGTAAATCAAAACTACCGTGTACCTGAAACAATAAACAAGATAATTAACTTAGAAAAAAATGTTATTTGAACTGATAAAATGTAATTAAAGCACTATTTCACCCCAAAACTCTATTACTTTGACCTTCCCAAATATATTCTGCTCAGAAAACATAGGGTACAAATATAAAAATTTACCCTTAAACCTGACCTGAGGAATTAGGAATTTTGACAACTAAATAGAAACTTTGTGAGGGACGAGTTAAGTTTTGAGGCTAGTGTCATATTCTGATATACTAACAATGGATATACTATTTCCTGTGTACAGTGAAGTGTGGTTGTATAGTTTGGACTTGGATTATACAGCATGGTGTACCAGTCAGAGAGTCGGTGTACGGGACATGACCGTATGGTTAACTGTCCCATAGGCTCTACCAATAGTAATGTGACAACGGCTGCCAGAACGCTCTCTATCAAGGCTGATACATGCAGTGTTAACAGTCTCCTACAACAAAATAAGACATATATAGTATGGTGTACCAGTTAGAGAGTTGGTGTACAGGGTAGGACCATATGGTTAAATGTCCCATAGGCTCTACCAATAGTAATGTGACAATGGCTGCCAGAATGCTCTCTATCAGGGCTGATACATGCAGGGTTAACAGTCTCCTACAACAAAATGAGACATACAGTATGGAGACCAGTTAGAGAGTCGGTGTACAGGGCAGGATCGCATGGTTAAATGTCCCATTGGCTCTACCAACAGTAACATGACAATGGCTTCCAGCACAATCTCTATCAGGGCTGATACATGCAGTGTTAACAGTCTCCTACAACAAAATAAGACATACAGGATGGAGTACCAGTTAGAGAGTCGGTGTACAGGGCAGGATTGCATGGTAAATGTCCCATAGGCTCTACCAACAGTAATGTGACAATGGCTGCCAGAACGCTCTCTATCAGGGCTGATACATGCAGGGTAAACAGTCTCCTACAACAAAATAAGACATACAGTATGGAGTACAATAAAAAATGTACCAGTTAGAGAGTCGGTGTACAGGGTAGGATCGCATGGTTAAATGTCCCATTGGCTCTACCAATAGTAACGTGAAATTGGCTGCCAACACAATCTCTATAAGGGCTGATACAGCAGTGTTAACAGTCTCCTAAAACAAAATAAGACATACAGTATGGAGTACCAGTTAGAGAGTTGGTGTACAGGGCAGGACCGTATGGTTAAATGTCCCACAGGCTCTACCAATAGTAACATGACAATGGCTGCCAAGGCACTCTCTATCAGGGCTGATACATGCAGTGTTAACAGTCTCCTACAACAAAATAAGACATATACAGTATGGTGTACCAATTAGAGAGTCGGTGTACAGGGCAGGATCGTATAGTTAAATGTCCCATAGGCTCTACCAATAGTAATGTGACAATGGCTGCCAGAACGCTCTCTATCAGGGCTGATACATGCAGGGTTAACAGTCTCCTACGACAAAATAAGACATGTAGTATGGTGTACCAGTTAGAGAATCGGTGTACAGGACAGGACCGTATGGTTAAATGTCACATTGGCTCTACCAATTGTAACGTGACAATGGCTGCCAGCCAGTGATTCATTTTGAAAATTGTTTGAATGGGTACATTATACCCATCTGGAAGAAATCAATGGGTCAGAACTCAAATTTGTAAGCAACAGCTATTAATGTTGAATAAAGTAAATTTTATATTAAGTTTTATCATTTTAATTGATTTTTCCTAAGGAAATTACAATATATCTTATTGAGCAAAAATTCAAACAGAAATAACACTGTCCTATAAAATCTGACTTCTTTAAAAAAATGTCCCAAAGTGCATGATAAATTTTTCCGGTACCACAGTGCGATGTGACGGGTCATTTCACCGTGACAACTAAATATGCAAATATGTAGGTACGATGGAATTTTCCAAAGCCACGTGTCAATCAGCGGTTGGTCTATTTGCATGTAATTATACAACTCATATTCTGGAAACCTTAAAGCAAATATATTTTTTCGGCCTGTTTTTTTGTATGTATAAACAGTATAATTATACGCAATAATAATTATTCGAACATTATCAAGAATTTATTGAGATTGTAATCTGGTAATATTGAGTCTATTGATAAGTATGTAGTGAGAACTGAACGATGGCAATTGCTAGAGAAATGTAGATTATTGTATTACCGAGTATGAAGGCTAGGTGTAAGATTGATTTTATGCATTTACACATGTAGATTTTGCTCTTTTTGTTTCTAGAACTTGGAATGATAAAAATAGAAACTGGAAAAATAGATTCTATTTATGCGTACTCGGGACGCGCTTGATAAAAATTCAATGGGTATTTAATGAATGTGATGCGTAAAATACATAATACGCAGGGCAAATGAATCACTGGCCAGCACAGGCTGATACATGTAGGGTTTATATACCCCCTAAAACAAAAGCAAATTAGCTCCTCGATGAAATATATAGAGTGTTACACAAAAACAATCATAGAGAAAACAGCTGAACTTAACCATACGGTAATACATGTATAAAATTTAGAGGTTAAGGTCATTAGGTACACAAATTTTAAACAAGTGAAAAGATCTTGCCACAAGAAATATTTTCGAAATACATAAAATCCTATCATTAACTAATCTAAAGTAATGTTAAATATCATTTTCATTAAAGACAGTCAAACTCAAAGGTCATTGTCACAATGTCAGAAAATAGAGTACCTGTAATCTCTGAGTGAAATATAAAACCCTGTCACTTACCATTCAAAGGTTCTATACGATGTTTTGTCATAGAAAAATAGATTGACAGCCAGAAAGTAAAGGACAGAAAATCTTGAAATATGTGCTACTTAATATTTACCTTTTTAAATGGCGTCTGTTTGACACATCTATAAAGAAAAGATGAAGCATCAGGGAGAGTAAAGCCATAAAGGCCAGGTACATCCAGTCATAGAATATGGGCTCTGAGGTACACCTCTGACAGATACTCTGCTCATTTGGCTGTTGGCCACGAGGACAAGCCTGTTTAAATAGGTAATCATACAATCAAAACAAATCTATGCATGAACATTTGAATCAAGTGCTCTACTACATTTAATGATTAATGGAAAACTAATTTTAGACATTGATTTGTTTTCATCCTCTCTAGTATACACTTTTTCAGTTCATGATTTTTTTTTTATTTTGTTCATATTGCTTTTAGTACATTGCTCTATCGATGACTCTGAAAATAAACTTTCCATATATTGTTTTTAATAAATTTGTTCATGTTGTTCTAAAAGATTTTCAATTTTTGAATTGTTCTTTTTATTTTTAACATAAAACAAAATCTTTTAAAAAGTGTGTCATCTATCTACAGATCAGAGTACATGTACTTACTCCACACTCACTGAAACTTCCATTTTCAAATGTTACTCTGCCACAATATAGCCCTGGACATTTTACCGGGTCTGGAATAATATTAAATATAGAATAAAGTGTGTGAAGAATATAACTGTAACATGAAAGACTTGATTTAAGATGTTTGAATCACGTGCTCTAATTTGTACTAAATAATTTCACATTTGACCTTTAATTCCAACAACATATATATCTGCATTCTCTATGAAACAAAATACCAGTTGATATATAATCACTCCAAACTAAAAAGTAAAATCACATACAAACATGATTAATTTCACAAATAGTTTCTTTCTCCCAATCTCTTGTTTTTATTTAACATTTGTTTTTCTTCTTCTCCCATTATCAAAATGATTTTTTTCTTATACCGTACAACACTGAAATTTTCTAATTAAACTCTCGATGGTATGAAAGGGGTACAATGTATAAATTATGTGTGAATGTTTATCATAAAAAAAACTTTCTCTCATTATTACGCTACACATTATTAAATTGTGAAGAATGAAATGAGTGATTGAATCCTCCCCCCCCCCCCCCCCCCAAAAAAAATAAAATTGCAAATACATGAATATACACATGTAGTTCTTCAAGTTCTTTGTGTGCTTAGCTAGTTTTCAGAACTCATCAATAGCTTTCTTGGCTTGTCAAACATCAAGCCAAATAATATTCATCTAGAGTCATGCAGACACGGTTCAACAATACAACATCAGCTCTGGTGTCAGCTTAAATATTTATCGACTTGTAGTACATATGTGTAAGTTCCATAATGAGATAATCAACTTGTTTAATGTTGCGTGGATCTCTCTTATAAATATACATACAAAAGTCATCAGGCTGATATCCTGTAATATATAGCCAAGTTTCCTCAAGCAGCAAGCTGTTACATATTGCAGGGGGACATTTACATGCAATTTCTTTTCTTTGTACTGTATTATAATGGCCCTTATGACTGCAAATACATTTATAGATCCTGCACTTAACGTATCCATTGTACAAATGGAGATCTCGCGGACGTCTTGTCCATTTAAACAGTGTTAAAATTATCTCGGTAATCTTCGGCAGTGTCTCGATAGTTTCCGTAGATTTAGCGAAGGTTGGCATGTCGACCTTTGATGATAGACAACATTTTTATGTTGTATAAGGTATATTTTGGTAAAAGTATTCAATAATTCTAACTATATATTACACTTGAAATTTATTTGTACAACGGATACCTTAACCATACAGTGATACTGGTGTCAAAGCAGTAACCGAATGGAAGAAGTATTGACCGAACAATATGCGATGTAGGGGGTTTTCAAATGAACAAAATTTGATTAAATTAAGGAAACTTATAAAATTTCACTAGAAATCAAAATCACTGTCCTGTTCACTAAATCCAGAGCACCCTATTTTCCCGGTTTTCTCTAAAATATGATATTGTCTTCTTCCAAAAATATATCGATTTTATAGTACTCCTTTAGTTAAGACAGAAAACTGTATTATAATGGCCCTTATGACTGCAAATACATTTATAGATCCTGCACTTAACCATACTGGTGTCAAAGCAGTAACTGAATGGAAGAAGTATTGACCGAACAATATGCGATGTAGGGGGTTTTCAAATGAACAAAATTTGATTAAATTAAGGAAACTTATAAAATTTCACTAGAAATCAGGCCATAATTAAAAAATTGTTTGTTTCCCCTCGCCCCGACCGGGTCAGAAAAACGCTGCCGAGTCAGATTTTTTTATAGCCAAAAAGTCAGATTTTTTTTTTTTTTTTTTTTTGGGTCCAGAAATCGAATCACGGCCACGTCCACTTTCAGTTTCAACGTTACGGTACAATATTCGATCCAAATAGAATTGTAAATCAATTCAGCGTTTGAACGCTATAAAGACCCATCGCTCATTTGGAAGGGTCCGCTGAGTGTGGGCTTAAATTCAGGCATATTATCTAAATGCATAAAATCGAGTGAATAAGAAAACTACTACCTGATCATGGTACTGTACGTATTCGGTTATGATTAACCTACGTTTCTCTAGCGGTTTTCAGCGGTCTGTGCTAACTTTTTGCATCGTGAACGTCATTATCAATAGACTCAATATTACAATGAGTTCTTGATGTTGTTCGTATAATTATTTTTCACTTTCGCTGTTTACATACAATAAACAGACCGAGAAAGAAAAGTATACAAACTTATTTCACCTTTATCATGCACTGGAAAACACCGGTCATTTATAGTCCGTGATTCTTGGTTGCGCGTGGTCAGTATCTATACAAATTCAATATTGAATATTTACAAGTCGTAAAAAAAAGTTGAGATGTAATCGTTCTATAGCATGCGCGAATCCAGAGGGAGGATGGGACCGGGGATCTGGACCCCCCTGAGATTTTCGGAGATGGGGTCCAGCTAAATGACCCATTTCTAATAGTGAAAGGGGTCTAAAAATGCATAAAAAGGCTTTGAAACCAAAAATTTCGCTCGCCATTTACAAATACAATTATCTTTTCTGCAAAATTCCTTAATCATTTTCATTTTTTTCATATTAAAATAATCTTGGGTCTCATGAACTCGTATTTTCAACAGTCCCTTACTTCATAGGATGTAACCTCCCTCATCTTTTTCAAGGTTTTGTCATTTTAAGATATCAAATTATTTGGAAAAATGACTTATCTATTTATTCTCATGAAATATAGACAAAATGTGAATTAATCAAAATTTTTGCGGCTCGCTCCGCTCGCCGATACAAGCTAGAAGTGAAATATTCATTGTTATAAATAATCATCTCAATCGAAGCAAGACAAATTACTATTCATATCTAAAACAATTTCAGGCTCGCTTAGCTAGCCAATTCTTCATGAAAATAAATGCGAAAGGAAAGCTAACAATACCCGCCCTCAAAAATCAATCCTTAGTGCACACGTTGCCCCTCCCCATGATGTGCACCGAAATATACCTACATCATAGGTAGACTTACTACAATTTTGGACCCCCTCTGACCAAAAATACTGGATTCGTGCATGATAATGCATCTTTATTCTCGCAGATTTGACGTTGCCGTAAAATGACCCGTTGCGCCGGCTGAAACACTTGATGCAACTGTTGCGGAAGTATTTATCGTGTATCTTGGGACAATCTGTTAATATAGAGTAGGTTTTACAGGACAACGTAATTTTCTTTTGAACGTGTTCAATAAAATAAATAGACATTTCATACGTAACCAGCGATAGGAATTGAGACATAACGGATATTTTTTACGGAAAGCAGGCGGCGATTTTTCCCGAAGTAAGAGGCGAGAAATCGCCGTGCTTGCCAGCTCTTAGTCTTTATCATATTATAATTAGAAACACAGAGTATGACTGCGCAGCTGTAAGGAGTCCAGTAATGTGCAATTTGGATTCAAACGAGTTTAAACATATTTGATACATGTAGTTCTGGCAGCAAAAAAAAAAGTACCCGCCTGCCGAGTCACTTGGAAAAAAACAGACCCGGGGGGAGGGGAAACAAACAATTTTTTAATTGTGGCCTCAAAATCACTGTCCTGTTCACTAAATCCAGAGCACCCTATTTTCCCGGTTTTCTCTAAAATATGATATTGTCTTCTTCCAAAAATATATCAATTTTATAGTACTCCTTTAGTTGTGACAGAAAATACCACTGTTATGGCTGTACGTCAATGAAGACGTTAGAAATAAGAAGGAAAATAAAAAGTCATGGGAATTTTCTATAGTACAATCACTGAAAATGCATGATGTCGGGTGCTTTGAGGTCACTGTTTACTATTATTGACACCGAGAAGAACATGGCGGCGGCTTGAAATTAACATTGACATTTCCGATAGACATTTTATTTTTCATATTGCGGTTTGAAGGCTGCGCCGATAGGGTGTTAAAGTTAATTTTCAGTTAAGACTGAAGGAGGTCAATTCTCAGAAACAATAATTGATAGGAAAATTCTTCAGACGACAGAGTAAATCGCCAAAACAGGGTGCACTGGATTTAGTGAACAGGACAGTAGCGTAATCATTTTTATGAAAGGGTGACTTGATGAATCTATATAGTTTTTGGTCATTTATTAAGCAATGATAGTCTCCTAAATTGATGAAATCTTGTGGTTAAAAGATCGACATAAAAGATGATGAAAATCCAAAATTTTCAGATAACTTTTCGATAAATATTTGAGACAATATGACAAACATTATTTGTTCCAAGTTTCATGTCTCAATTTACAAAACAACGAAGTTATATCGTGAATAAACCTTCAAAATCGTTCGGCTATTACTTTGACACCAGTATAAACCTGGGTGTCAGCTCACAACACTTAGTTAGTTTATCTTGTGAGCGTAGTAAACAGTGCATGAATCTCAAACGAGATTTCTCGTTAGTGAGCAGAGCAGCTCCCAAGATTTAAAGTAAATAAACCTGCTTCAAAGTCCATGAATCAAGAGACTGTTGACCTTTAACAAACTGCGCTAAGATACGCCATCCCAAATTTTTAGGCAGTGCCAGTCAGTGCACACTAAACAGCTAAACACTACTTCTCTAGTGCAGTGTGCCTTTCCAGAAAATGTCAGAGGAAACATAAGCTAAATTAAAATATTTTAAATAAAAAATTTTAAGTATCTATATTACCACCCGCAAATGTAATGCCACTTGTGAAGAAAACTGAGAAATATTTCAATAAAACGAAAGAATCCATTTATAAAATAGGTCGATCGTCATTTTTTCCTTCTGTGTACAAGTTGTCGATCCTGCATTGGAGTTCTCCAGACACAGGAGGATGAAAAAGTAGCCAACGAAAAGGAAAGCTGTCTGCTCTCAGAATGATGAGAGGCTACGTGATCTGTTTGGTCCTTCTGATTGTTTCTCTTTGTCTTTTGACTTTTTTATCAAATCTGATTGATACCGAAGAGAAACATTCCAGGCATGGTGATGTCGATCAAAGTGCCCAGAGATTTAAACAGCCCTTTGGTGGAACGGCAGATAATATCTTTTGGTTTATGCAGGTAGTGGCACGATTGCTACTTTTGAAATATTATATACACTATATCTAAGAGATTGTGAATGATTTATACTTTACTATATACCATGTGACATTGAAAACATTGTACTTTATAATGTATTATTTATATGTTTTTATATATTAAATATATATTTTTTGTGTGTGTCATACCACTTTATAAATTTATGACATGACTGTGATAGATAATGGTGTGTTATGTTCTTGTGTATAAGGTTTGTAATAAACCAGTTTTATTATTGATTGAGTGGTCAAAAAGAATTACGTAATGTCTCAAAATAAACAATATTATCAATAATTTTAATGTGCTTACAAAAAAATGATGTTTAAATTTTATTTGATCTTGTCAGTGATTGTCAGAGTTCCATAAGACAGTTTGTACATATATACATATATAAACTTTAAATTGTTAGATGCATGGATGTAAATCAGTAAATTTAGTCATTACAAAAATCAATATGTTAAAGTTGCATCATTAGATCAAAGGTAGATGATGAAAGTCAAAAAGACTATTTCATCAGAAAATTGAGATTGGAGGGAATTTCCTTTATAGTGCTAAAATTATTTAGAATTATTTCATTAATAGGCAATATGCAACTAATTAAGATTTACTAGTTCCTAGGACATATCATTTCTTAAATTCAATTTTAAGAAAAATTATATGAACTCCATTTGAGCATTGTTGAATTAATTTATTGTATTTATACAATCAGGAATAGAATCCTTTAAGAATATTGAGTAAATGTCCCCCAGATTTCTCAAGCATGGCAAAACACTACATTTGGTTTGTCTGTCTTTGTATCTGAGTCACAAAATCATTCATCTGAAGGGTGTCTAAGTGATAAGGCCTAAATTACACTTCACATGTAAATACTTTGTGATATGAACTTTCCATTGGTGCCAAAATTTTGACCAGTTACAGGTCACCAATACCTTTTACTTTAATCTTGATAAATTAAAAACTCTGAGCATTACATGTGCTTTTGAGTGAAGGCGACAATGCCATCAAAAGTTTCAGTTTTGTATTAAAATCTTTTACATTTGTTTTCAAATGTTGGACATTTCTTTTCAAATTAATGCTTCACATTTGTATTCAAATGGTTTACATTTGTATTTTTTTTTTTTATTGAAGTCCTACCTATAGATAATTATATTGATATTGAGAATGTTTATTTTCCAAACTTCACCCTGACATTTCAAATTTTGACCTGCTTTTGGAAACTTACACTTTTGGCATTGTAACCTTTGAGTTGTTAGTCATAGTGCTTTCATATTTAAAGATTGTTTTTCTTGAGTCAAAATCTCTCTCTTACATGTTGTACCAAGATTTTTGACCTTGTGACTTTGACCTTGGAGCTTGACCTACTTGACAGATAAAAGCTTTATATTGACAAAGGTGCTGACAGGGTCATTTGTATTTATCATGGTTTTGATTACAACTAATTAATACTTATAATTAATTAACATAGAAACAATTTTTAATACTCAGTGAGTGCACATATGTTATAGGAAAAAATGTAACATCAGTAATGGATTTTCTTTTCAATAAAGTTAATATTTGTATTAGATTATCATAATAATATTAGAATAATTTTTTTTTATGTTTATAGATCAGTGATATACACATCAGTAAGTTTTGGGACCAGAAAAGATCCATTGACATGCTGATTTTCTGCAGAGATTATTTGGCTGTTATAAATCCAGATTTTGTCATAGCTACAGGTAACTTAACATAAATCATTAAATGTCACATTTATACGCTATAAAAGTAAATTTATATCTTACCATGCTTACCAGTATTATCCTTCTGAAAGTTGAATGAAATAGAACTGTTGCTTAGAGCCTAGGGAGTGTAATGCTTATATCTCCAAGGTCAAAGTCGTAGTAAAAAAAAAAGAAGTAAAAGCATCTCTGGTGCCATTTGTTTTTATTTCTAACATGGGTTTGAATATCATTCAATATCACCAAAACGCTGAAAATTAGAGTAGTTTGTATCAGATCTTCCATATGAAAATATTGATAATTTTCATGGACATTAACAGCAATTAACATCCATTAGAATTATATATCCTCAAAATTGATTAACAAATAACATCTTTAAGTCAAGTTATATAAAATTGATTAACAAATCACATCTTTAAGTCGAGTATGTAGCTTCATGTATTTTGCATGACAGAAAATTTTCCCTGATTATTTCTCAATATTCTTTTCTTTTCTATGATGCATTTTTTCTATAGAGTGTATATTATTGTGATGTATATTATTTAGGAGATTTAACTGATGCCAAGCTGCTTGACAGAAGGGGATCCCAGCAATTCTATGAAGAGTGGAGGTTGTACAGAGAAACAGTCATGTCATGTAAAAGAATGAACCATAACATAACTTGGCTTGACATTCGAGGAAACCATGGTAACACTTGTATATAGGAAATATGTAACTTTGATTCAATGTAGACTGATTCCATGTACCTCATAAATTTCATTGTTAGGATATATCCTTCAAACTATATATATTTGTATTTAATAGCAAATGTTCAATTGCTTAACACAAAATTCTTTGGAATATTTAAAGAAGAATTCTCTCAGATTTATCACATATTATGGGGATATTTTTTTTTAAATCCTAAAAACCTTCTGTAGTATTATTTCCAGGAAGAAAAGATATGATAATGTATATATACTAGCAATTGCTGAATAACAACCGGAAGGAATACTTTAAAAAATGACATGGAAAATATATGTCTTTCAAAACTACATGTACTGGATAAAATTATGAGAGGATTTTTTTAAAATATTTTATTTTTTACAACCTAGAAAAAATTATTTTAAAAATTATTGAATTGAAACTTATTTAGAATAAAATGAACTGTTTCAGTTAATGTGCATTACTTGTAAGATGCGTGTAACTTTCTCTCATTTTGAAAATTATTAACATTGTCATACTTAAATTTCCAAGTTGTTAAAGTTTTCAGATTGTAAAATTTGCAGAATTTTTATTTATATTATTTCTTAGTAGATATGGCTGTGAGACACTACATTTATCCTATATGGAACAAAATACTAAAGGCTCCAATTAAGTCTTCAAATCAATTGATATCATTTATAATATATGTAATAGTATAATGAAATTTTTCTGGTATATTTATAATATATGTAATAGTATATACATGTGTACATGAAATTTTTCTGGAATATTTAAGAATCAAAAATTGTTTATTTGTGATATGTATTTATATCCATTGAGCTATGGTAGTATAACATATCCTGTGTTTCAGACTCCTTCGATGTACCTTCTCATGATCATACAAAGAATTTGTTCAGGTATTTACTATATCAATTTACCTACTCAAATCAAATTGGGATTCATGGTTACTTATGGCGGAAGGGAATAAACACATTGTCCTTCCATTGATAAATCTGCTTAGAGCCATGCTAGCTACTGTTTATACACATAAATATCAATGATTTCTTTGTTTTACTGTATTCATATACATTGTTTTCAATGAAATTGGCTTTACATTTTGAAAATTGATAATATGAATCTACTGTTAGCTCACATCACTTTAGAAATCAGTAAGTTGGTTAATATTTTGTCAACTAATTCTTCAAGTTGTTTGAAATTAACTTTCAGAATAGATATAAACCAGATGGTAGATCTATGACTGAATTTAATTTTCTAACTTTTAATGTAAGTTTTATATCTACTGTTAGCTCACATCACTTAAGAAATCAGTAAGTTAATATTTTGTCAACTAATTCTTCAAATTGTTTGAAATTAACTTGCAGAATAGATATAAACCAGATGGTAGATCTATTATTGAATTTAATTTTCTAACTTTTAATGTAAGATTTATATTTATGCATGTAAGCATATGCCCTCAATTCCCAGAAATTCATTTTAGATGGGACATGTACATGTATATACATGTTATTCATGACATTTAAAACTCAGAGCCTAAAGGTCATGTTGCCGGTGACACAGGCTCCATGTATTGTCCTTGACATTGAGTCTGACACTGGTTCCATTTATTGTCCTTGACATTGAGTCTGACACTGGCTCAATTTTTGTGTCTCCTGCGAAGCACAGCGACACTTAGGGATCACTTTGTCCGTTGTCCGTCTGTCCATCCGTCCGTCCGTCTGTCTGTCTGTCTGTCTGTCTGTCCGTCTGTCTGTCACACTTGGGTGTCACACCCCATAACTTTTGATTGGTAAGTGATAGGGCTTTGATATTTCACATGTGTATTCCTTGTGACAAGACCTTTCTACACATATCATAATTTTTGACCTTGTGACCTTGACCTAGATATTTGACCTACTTTTCTAAAAATCTAATATTGGCTATATCTCTTGATTGGTTAGTGATAGGGCTTTGATATTTCACATGTGTATTCCTTGTGACAAGACCTTTCTACACATATCATAATTTTTGACCTTGTGACCTTGACCTAGGTATTTGACCTACTTTTCTAAAAATCTAATATTGGCTATATCTCTTGATTGGCAAGTGATAGGGCTTTGATATTTCACATGTGTAATCTTTGTGACAAGACCTTTCTACGCAAACCATAATTTTTGACCTCGTGACCTTGACCTAGATATTTGACCTACTTTTCAAAAAATCTAAGATTGGCTATATCTTTTGATTAGTAAGTGATAGGGCTTTGATATTTCACATGTGTATTTCTTGTGACAAGCCCTTTCTTCATATACTATATATTTTTTGACATTATGACCTTGACCTAGATATTTGACCTACTTTTTAAAAAAATCCAAGATTGGCTATATCTTTTGATTGGCAAGTGATAGGGCTTTGATATTTCTCTTGTGTATTCCTTTTGACAATACCTTTCTACACATACCATTATTTTGACCTCGTGACCTTGACCTAGATATTTGACCTACTTTTCAAAAAAATTAAGATTTGCTATATCTTTTGATTGGTAAGTGATAGGGCTTTGATATTTCATATGTGTATTCCTTCTTGTGACAAGGCCTTTCTACATATATCATAACTTTTGACCTCATGACCTTGACCTAGATATTTGACCTACTTTTCAAAAAATCTTAGATTGGCTATTTCTTTTGATTGCTGAGTGATAGGCTTTGATATTTCACATGTGCATTCCATGTGACAAGACCTTTCTTCACATACCATCATTTTTTACCTCGTGCACTTGCCCTATATATTTGACCTACTTTTCAACAAATCTAAGATTGGCTATATCTTTTGAGTGGTAAGTGATAGGGCTTTGATATTTCACATTTGTATTCCTTATGAAAAGACCTTTCTAAACATTCCATAATTTTTGACCTAGTGACCTTGCCCTTGATATTTGACCTATTTTCAATAAAAAAAATCCGCTTCGCAGGCGACACAAGCATTCCTTGGATTGCTATTTTTTGTCCTTGACATTAAGTCAAAATCATTATTTTCTGTTAGATCCATTTTATAGTTAAAAGGGATTGTATCCATTACTTTTTAATCCCTGTATAGATTTGAATGATATATCACAGAATTGATGCCTTAAAGGCTCCATGTGTACCAGTATGTCTTGCAATTTAACCAAGATCATATCTGCAATATCAAGATCCAAATATGAAGTAGAATGATAAAATCTTCTCTCATGTGTTTTGTCTTTTAAAAACGTTAAAACTTGCATGGATTGATAAGACTCAAGGCTGTGTTATGGCTTTGAACAAAGACTATTTCTGTTGAAATGTGATTTTTCATGTGGATAAAATTTGATAAAACCATTAATTTTAATAAATGTGCATGCTGACTGGGAACAGACTGCTTATCTAAGATCCTTTCTAATTCATCTTTTTTTTTCGGATATTCGTTTGAATATTTTTTGCAATTAAGAATTTAAAAGTTGTCATGCTACTTGTCAGGCCAATAATAAATTACAGTATATATTATAGTAAAAACACTTTTCAGGAAGTATTCCTTTCAAGGACAAACCAACCCATCTTCTTACCACTACAAACATGTAAAGCCGTATGGCACTTATTCCTTCCTAGCCATGGATGCTACCCCAAATCCTGGACCCAAAAGACCATTCAACTTCTTTGGATTTTTAAGTGATGTATGTTTCAACATATAATCATTAAAAAAGAATTATGAATATTATAAAAACATTATTTATTATTTAAGGTTCTTCATGTTGAAAAATTGCGCCAATTGCATATGGACTCCTTAATTGTGATGATTTTTGATTTTGCGACATTGACCTTGAATTTTGATTTTATATCAGAAGCTTTTATTGTATTTTCAGAAAGAAAAAGCTAAAGTAAAGAGATTAAAAACAGAAACATATGAAAGCAATAAGGTAGTATGGTTTGGACACTATACAACATCTCTTATAGTTACAGAGGGTGGACAAGATGTCAGAGCTCTTATGAGGTGAATAGAAATATCACCATGAAAGTTTATGGATTATTCAGTACTATTAGTCACTGCATATTACTTTAGATGATTACAGTATGTCAGATCAGTGTTTATAATCTTCTAAAGAAACACCTTTCTCATACTGCACATGCATACTTGTGAATTCTTGTAATTATGTAAGATTTCATTCATACTATGGAATTTGCTCTTGGAGTTGTTGACTAGGTTTTCTGTTTTTAGAATCCTTCAAGTCTGTTACATGTACATGTAGTTCAGACTAATTTCATGACACAGTAATCATATTATGTACATAAGACATTTAAGAAATGACTGTCTTAATAGTTTTGATGTTTATGGTTGTATGGTCACATGCAATTTCCTTGGATTCTCAGAAAATTTGCATGTATATTCAACAAGGATTATGCACCCATGAACTTAAACAGAAAGATACTGTAAATTGGTTTTTATTCGTCAGGTACCAATTTTCGTCATTTTCGTCAGTGCCTCCCTTGACGAAATTACGTATCGACGAATATAAATACTCCTGACAAAATATAGGATAGAAAGGAAAAATTGAATCTTTTAAAGAGTTAATACGACAGTCAAATGATAAATCAATGAAAACTAAATATGCACACAAAGTCGCGCATATAATATACATGTACTTGTAATTACCAAATGATATGTTTTCACAAAAAGCTAGGTAGTATACATGTCTCTAATTGTTTGTTTACCAATAATTGTTAAACGAACAATGAAAACAAACACATGCGGCCTATACCTGAATGTTAAGTTGGCATTTGAACAGACGAATTTATATTTTAGGGACCCTTGATGACGAACTTACGTACTGACGAAATGGTCGTTTTGAACAAAATGACGAAAATTGGTACTGACGAAAATAAAGCAATTTACAGTAGTCATTAATCATATTTACATTTATAATAAATATCGGAATTTTTTTATTATACCCCCCATAAACGAAGTTTAGGGGGTATATAGGAATCACCCTGTCTGTCCGTTCGTCCATCTGTCCACCCTGTAAAGAAGTTTTGAAAGCAGATTTCTTTTATACTATTAATGGTATGCCTTTCATATTTCATACACAGTGACACATTCACCATAAAGAGTACTTCATTTTAATAACATGACTTTTGACCCTGTGACCTTGACCTTTACTCTATTCAACATTTAAGGTTAAGACGTTTGAAAGCAGATTTCTTTTATATCATAAATGGTAGGCCTTTCATATTTCATGCACACATTCACCACAAAGAGTACTGCAGTTTGGTATCATAACGTTTGACCTTGTGACCTTGTGACCTTGTTGACCTAGACTTTTGGCTTATGTTGAAATTAGGTTAAGAAATTTTGAAAGCAGATATCTTTCATACCTTTCATATTTCATACAAAGAGTACTACAGTTTTGTATCATGACTCTTGACCTTGTGACCTTGACCTTGGGCTTGTGTTGCAATTTAGGTAAAGAAGATTTGAAAAAAAGATTTCTTGCATACTATAAATGGGTACTACAGTTTGGAATCATGACTTTTGACCTTGTGACCTTGACTTTGGGCTTATCTTGCAATTTAAGTTTAAAAGAAGATTTGAAAGCAGATTTCTTTCATACTATCAATGGAAGGCTTTTCATATTTCTTGCACACATTCGCCATAAAGAGCACTATGTTTTTGTATCATGACTTTTGACCTTGTGACCTTTACCTTAACTTTGGGCCTGTATAAGAAGTAATGAACTTCATAACCAGAATAATAGTATTTTGGTTATGAAGATCTGAAAGCAGCATACTAAGTATTAAATTTTCATACCAAAGCATTTAATCCCGAATAAGAGTTTCAATTTGAACTATTGAACGTTGCGTCATAAATGATCCCATTTATAAAAACGTCCTGCAGGGGGTATAATTCGTCAACTTTAGGGCAGTGCTAGTTACATGAACATTGCACATTTTTCATTTAACAGTGGCAAAAGTATTTTACCATTGGTAGACTTTCCCTGCATTCAAAACTTGACTTGACATTACAATATGCAAGTTGAAATATTGTAATATAATTCTATTTGCCTAATGGTCATTTAAGATGAGGGAATCTACTAGTAGTGTTAATATAAATTAATGTTTCAGGGACGGCTCAGCCTACCTGTGTGGACACCTACACACCCTGGCTGATTTGGTACCTAAAATGTACACTCTACATAAAACTGGATTACTGGAACTAGAGCTGGGAGACTGGAAAGACAACAGGAAGTATGTAATCTTTTCTGAAAGTAGGTCACTGATCTTGATTTTAAGTGTGTCACTTAAGCAGTGATCACAACCAGCTGTACGTACGTGTACATGTTGTCTGCGTGCAAAAACGTAGGCAAACCTTCGGTACCACACTTACTTTTTTGCGCAACATATGATGCATGTAACCACCCACATGCATGCGACATGTGTTGATGCATTCCTTCCATACTCTTGCCACTTCCTTCCTTGCGTCTTCAGAAAAATGTAGCGCACGTAGCCTCCACAAACACACACGTCCAAAAAGCAGCACGACGAGTTGTGACCAGGGCTTTATTTGGGATTCAATTACTATAAGGAAAAATTATTTTAATACAATGTTTGGAACTTAGATATGTGCATGTTTAAAAAAATCATTGGATGTATCAATCTACCAATAATAGTTTCTTTATTTCTCTATTCAGGTTTAGGGTTCTTGCAATAGACCATGATACACTGAGCTTTACAGACACTATCCTTGGTGAATGGCCGGCAGTGATTATAACAAACCCAGTAAATGCCCAGCTAGCCTCACCTGTAGATTCCCCAGACAAAATAAAACAATCTACTCATATCAGGTGAAATGTTAGATGGTATTACATATTGGTAGAATGGAAATATTTCAGAAAGAGCAGATTTCACTAAATTTCATGTATGATTCAAATTTCTTTAAATAATATGCGTCTAAATGATTGTATAATAGGTCAAAAACAGATCTAGACATAAAGTTAGTGCTTCAGTTTAAGAATATAAAAGCTACCTTTATTTTCCTGACAAAATTGAAAAAACATGATGTTTATACCAAGGTTAAAGGTCAAGGTCACAATAGACATTGTTAGTTAACCCTTGTCCAGAGCATAACTCCTACCTCTGTAAATGTATTTCAATAATATTTCACAGAAATGTTCTTTAGGACCTAAGGGTATGTCATGACCTTGAAACAAGATTATAGGTCAAAGGTCAAGGTCACAATAAACATCATCAGTAAAACCTTGTCCAGAGCATACCTCCTCCATCTGTGAATGGATTTCAATAATATATCACAGAAATGATCCTTAGGACATAAGGTCTTGTCATGACCTTGAACCAAAGTCAAGGTCACAATAGACATCATTAGTAAAACCTTGTCCATAACTTCCCCCTTTGGATGGATTTCAATAATATTTCACAGAAATATTTCTTAGGACCTAAGGATGTGTCATGAATACAATAGACACCATTAGTTAAACCTTGTCCATATCATAACTCCTCCTTTGTGGATGGATTTCAATCATATTTCACAGAAATGTTCTTTAGGGCCTTAGGGTATGTCATGATCTTGAACCAAGGTCTAAGATCAAGTTCACAATAAATGTTTTACCTAGATCCAAGATAAACTTTCCAAAGAATATTGCTGCGGGGGGTATTTTCATCCTGTTAGGGGCAATTTTTCATATGTAGATCTGTAGATCAATAGATTTTTTTCAGTTGATTAAAACCATGGTTGGAATCTTTCTTTTCCAGAATACTGGTCTTCTCACCATTTGAGATACTAAAAGTTTGGGTTAGTATAGATGGATTGGACCTGGGAGCTCCGTACCATGTACAAGGACCATTATATGTCTTACCCTGGGATCCATCTAAATACGCTACAGGAATACATGAAATAAAGGTCACTGTGGAGGTAAGGGGTTAAAGTAATCATCATGAATTATATAGATTTATTGTATTTACAAAACACCTATCTGTAATACATTATTTGGGGGATATGGATTTTTTGGGGGTTTTTTTGTCCCATCTATTTAGTTGTGCACACAAAAAAACCTAAATTGGTCTTACCTTCTTATAAGGCTTCATTTTCTTCCAGGTTGAAAATCAAATCATAGTGACTTTTGTATGGTTATTTCACTTATTTCCCTTTATGTTTACATTGAGTGAATTATGCTGATTTCACCATGTCTTTCTGTCCATCCATCCATCCATCTGTTCATCTGTCAGTCTGTTTGAATGGACTTACAATTTGTTTCCACAGCTAACTCTATTAATTTTTAACCTTTAGTGATGAAAATTCACACATTGACAGCAATTAATGGAGGACTATTAGTTAAAGGTCAAACTTTGCAGTTATGGAAAACAGATAGACTAAGCTAGTATTTTCATGATATAACTCAAGCCATTTTTAACCACATTAACAATAAAACTTCAGAAATAGTTTGCCTTTAGCAAAAGGGAGAACCCTAGCCATTGATTTTGTGTTCAAAAGGTCAACAGTCAAGGTCAGATTTCATACATTTAGAAAAATATGTTTCTACTCCATAGCTCAAGAACTTGTTTGTGTACAGTAATGTTACTCATAGAATATGTATATTCTGAGCATGATAATGGCCCCTAGGATTGATTACCATTGATTTTTGTTTCAAAAGGTCAAGGTCATATTAATTGGCATATATGGAAAAAACATGTACCAGTACCCTAACTAGAGTATTGATGACCATACATAGATGATACTTCACATATAGGACTCATACTTAACTTGTGCCTCATAAAAGTTTGAGAATGACATTGATATACATGCAAGTTATTTAAGATTGAGACCTCCATTTTATTAACTTGTAAGTTTTCTTTCAGGATGGACGATTCAACTATGAAGAAGTAATTCAGCCATTTTCAATGGATGGTAGTCGACCTGGATTTGATATTCTACCACGACTTGTACTAATGATGAATATTTACAATTTTGTGAGTTACTGTGAAAATTAATCATATAAGCTTTTTTTAAGGTAATCTGAAGGAATATCAGTTTATAAAAGCTTGATGTTTGACTTTATTTGGTTGTTACCAAGATTAAGTGTCAAGGTTACTAATTGGGAAAATGTTCCAAAATAGTTGGAGGATTCTTATTTTCATACATTTCCATCTTCCTTGTCTTAACCACTGAATAGACTTCAATGATACTATGTGGAAATAAGTACAAATAGTTGTCAAGAAGTGTCAGTTTTGATTTTCATCTTGATTTGTCAACTCACCAATTTAAAAGTGATCTAGATAAATGTATGATTAACAGTTGTTATGAATAAGAATAAGAATAATTTATTTCCAGATGGGCATTATAGTTCTGTCACAATAATTTATAATACACACAATTCAAAATTAATTTGAAATTATAAGAATATTTTTGAGATATGGAAGAAAATATAATAACAATGTCCAAAATTGATTATTACTCAAATATATGTCACAATATTTGGTTCTCTTATGTCCTACACAGACATAGCATTGTATATCCGATATATATGGTTCAGTTTCTACATAGGACATCAGGGACGACATATATATAGAGTCAATTGTAGTGATATAATAACCAGCATAATGATTTGGGCACTATGATGAAGAAGTTTATATAATGTAACTCTTCCAAATATAAATCTACACCAAAAAAAGGGCTTGACATCTTTCTGACTTTATAGGAAATCATTTGATCTTCAATAAATTAGCAAAATGCTTCTGTTTTTCTTTCTTTCAGGGAAAATTGGTGTTTCAGGTTTTAGCAACTTTATATATTGTTATTCTGATTTTGCTGAGGAGGTGTGATAATGTAGACAGAATTTTAGTAAAAAGTAAGTTTTTCATATTTCATATTTATCATAAGTGACCAGCAAAGCCAAAGGAGACCATTATAGTTTCCTCTGTGTCTGTTTGCCAGTCTAACTGATGGCTGATGGCTGTAACCATTATAACTTTTATTATTATTGGAGGGGTTAGGGATATAATGACAAGAAATTGATAAATACTCTGTTGCCTGCATTAATGTAGATTGACAGTTGGGATATTAAAACGTTTTCATATGCCTGTATTTGTCATGTAAGAATGACTTTCATTTAATATCCTTACTTCAGGTAATTTGTTAAAACCAGAATAAAAGTTTCTGTTTGATTCCTCAATTTCAGTGTGTAAACATCATTTTCGTTGGCTTAAAAGTTTTAACAGATAACAATTCTGTATTAACAGAAATGGAAGTTTGTCCCTAACATGGCTTAAAAGTTTTAACAGATAACAATTCTCTATTAACATAAATGGAAGTTTGTCCCTAACAACATAAAAAGCAAATATGATTTTAAGCTACCTGAATTAAAAACTCTCAGCAGACTCTTAAAAGCAGAGAAATGAAATGATATCCCCAGAAGTGTGATCTTAGCATAAAAATAAAATGATAAGGAAGCATCATAAAATTATTTCACTTGATGGAGGTATCAACACCAAAACTGAGGGAAATCTGCATCATTTGCATTGCCCATATTGTGTAAGTTTTTCGTCTATTTTTTATGTTGATACATACCTCTATCAATCCCAAAAATATTTCACTGATGCCTTAAATGACCAAATGTACTGTTTCATACAGGATTTAATCATACAATCTATTTTACTTGCAGCATTCAGGTTTAGACTCCTATATTATATCATCACCTACGTCAACATGTGGATCAAACGTGTGTGGTATGTCACAAGGCAGCAATCAACTTTCTACCTCCTTCTTGGATTCATGATTTATATCTGGTTAGGTATGTGAGATTATTTCTCTTTCAGTTTAAGACTTGAGGGCTTATAGCTTTTTACCTGTGCATAAAATTGTTTTTCTGTTTTCCTACAAAAACTTTAACCTTGACATTATAAATTGACTAGAATGGTATCAAACTTTGACACTGTGACCTTTAACTTTGCAGATAACAGCTTTCATACTGGTAATGTTACCGATGGAGGCATATGACTATTTAACTAACACATCTTTGTTTTAAGAAATTGACTTGAAAAAAATTCCAATGAAACTTGAAAACTTCCAGTCGATTCATATTTGAAAACTTAAGTTTGGTGATAATTTGTCATATTAAAACATTTACCATTATGGATTGTATATGTCCTGATATACAAATTTTAGTATTGTTTTAAAGATAATATCTTTCAATGAATATGTGAAAATCATAAGTAACTTCTGTATTAACAAATGTACGACTGAACACTTATTATCAGACTTAAATTTTTTTATTTCATCATTAACGGTCAGTCAAATAATACTTTAACAGATCATTTTATCATGTTATTGATGAGCTATAAGTCTGGCAATAGGTGTGAAGTCAGACTTCTGGCAATCTGTTAATTTGTATCATGTACTTCAGCAAAAGGACAATAGCTCTGTATTGAAAATAAACTAAATGAAATGAGAATGTTTAAAGACATGATTGTGTGATTTTATTACAGGTCCTTGGTTTGTTGCTGAGATTATAGAAGGCCATGTGGGCGTAGTGTTTATCTGGGGCATGTATGTCTCTGGTACATTTATACCAGGGTCCCTTACATATATCTATGGAGTGTTCCAGGTAAGATAGTACTTTTATATGTAAATTGATTATGTTCTCAAATACATGTATATTGGCTTTAAAATAAGCTTTTACTGTGGCCAGTTGTCCCTCATCTGTCTGTGCATCAACTTTCAACTTTTGTGTGTGAGATGCCCATGGTGATTGGTAGACAGCACATATTGCTTTGTCAGGGGTCAAAAGTCAAGGTCACAACTGGCTACAGTAGATAAAGAACTTAACACACAAACAAGGAGAATTTGAAATGTGTCTGTAATTCAGGTTCATTGGGAGTCATCATGTTCAACAAAAACCTAGGATTGTCATTATCATACCAGAATTTCTCTGATTCCCCTCCAGTTTATACATGTATTTTCTACAATGATAGACCAATTTATTCATAAACTTGTCACAAAATGTTATTTTGCTCATCATGTATCAGTCTTAATCAAAATTCTCAAACTGTTTTAAAGAGGTATGTTACGCTATTGACCTATGTCACATGAGTCCTTATTCCAGGTCACTACCATTGTAGTACATACTTACTTATCATGACAAAGCCCTATTCTACGTACTGGACTATATTTCTAACATTTTTTTTACAGATTCTCATACTAAAATTTCACAGTTCTAATTATGACCAAAGAGTCTTTCATAACCTTGAACCAATGTTTTGTGACATATTTCAACATATAATTAATTTACATCAGACTAAAAGTTTAAAATCTATGTTAAATTTTCTTTGACAGATCTAAAATTAGTAAGAATTGTTCCTAAAAGAATTCTTTGTTTAAAAAAATAAAATATATACAGTGTTTATGAATTTTTGTTTCAGATTATAATATTCAATGTGCCGATTCTTCTTTTTCTTGGATACATGATACACTACAACTCTGTTTCTGTAGAAACCAAACAGAAAGCCCCTAGTAAATGGAGGAAATACAGACATATATACATTCCATTTTGTGCTCAAGTTTTACTTCAGACATATGTAGCTATAACAGAATTTCCTAAAGCTTACGGAACAAGAGCTTTCCTCCTGGGACCAGTGAGGACAGGGTCAGTTATTCTGGCCTTTGTGTTATTTTACTTAAATAAAGATGTTAGAGTAAAACCAAAAGATTCTAAGGGAGACCAGAACAAACATAGAAGTTGATGAATATTGTCTTAGGACAGAAAATTAAATAGTATTCATGCATCGGACAATCTAGATAGTTTTATACTGCTACAACTGTAAAATGGGCAAAGTGTTACACATGATTGACCTTATTCTGTCATTCTGACTGTCCTATATTAGCTTCACAACCCCTTTTAAATCCTTTGATGATCATTTTCAATGAAACTTGGTAAGTTTGAAGGGAGGAAAATGCTGTCCAAAATTTATTACAGAAGTTATATTGCCCCTTGAATTACAGATTGTAAATTTATCAGGTGATACATGGTTTTTGCAACTCCTCCTAAACTTTTGAATGGATTATAATGAAACTTTATAGTACAATGAAAAGTCACAACATGAAGATGTTCATGAAGGAAGAGGAATTATGTCCAAAATTTATGACACGAGTAAGAGCCCCTAGTCTTAGATTAGTTCGTGTTAAAAATACTTTGCCCCGGGACAGTAGAGTAGTTTTTTTTTCTATTTTCAATATAGAAACACTTTACTGCCATGTGGTGGCTTTTGTGGTGCACTGACACATCTAGTTTTTAATTGAAATTATTGTTTTCATTTGAACCTCATCAATAGTATTACAAATATGGTGTTTAACTCTTCCTATTTGTAGAAAGATATTTCAAACAATTGTAATGTGATATAGTAATATTTTTAAAATGGTTTATTGGTATATTATATGTTTTCCTCTCATAATGATTTTATTGGTATATTATAATGATTTATAATAATATATATAATGATATATCATAATGATTTTATAATATATTATTATATATAATTATATATTATAATGAATTTATTGGTATATTATATTCTCATAATGATTTTTAAAACAAGGATAACAATCAAATCACAAATTGAACAAAGAGAGTGTTAATGTTTTAATAATGTCACTGAATTACACATTCCAGTATACTTGTAATTATATGATTAGTGTGGCATTGCATGCTATTTTATTTCTTTTTTTTTGTGTTCTACGTCTCCTTCAATTTTGTTTAATATCTGACTTTAAAGGTTGCTACAAAACACAAAGCTATTGAATTTATTTTTGAAATCCATAGTAAACATTTGCATAGGTACATAAGATATGAACCTAAAGGATTAGGCAAAGTGTATAAACTGTATTTTTCAAGGCTGTTTGCATTCACAGTTTGCACCATTTCTTAATTTATTTTCTCAAAGATTGTGATAAGTATATTTTAAAGAGTGGAACATTTATCTTTATAGCAAGGCTAATAGTTCCATATAGGGGAGAGGAGGGTAATCAAAAATGAAAGAAATCCATTTATTTATCCATTATCTCTTGAAGATTTATAAAGATACTGGTCACATTCATAAATATTTTTCAATCAATATTTTATCTGAATTTTTCTAAAGTAAGGTGACAGAAATTTAATTCTTAGTTTTACGGATCCGCCGACCCTGATTTCACCACAATTGGAATAAAAATAAAATGAACTGAATGTATTTTTGTTTCTTCCGTTCATCCAAATTTTGCTGGACCATGATATGAATACAAGATTTTCCTTTTAAATAATTGTCACTTAATCTTTATTGCGCTAGCAGCTTCGAGCATCAGATAAACAAGCCAAATTAAAATTGGGATTGTGGCACAAAACATACTAGAATATTGAAATTTACTGATTTTATTCTTATTTTTTTTTCCCTCCTCCGACCCTATTTTGAAAAAATAAAAATCCTGTAAAACTTAAAAATTCAATTTCTGTCGCCTAACAAAGAGAATTAGGACAGCTTTTGCATAAGGATTCTTCATTTTCAAATGCATACTTATACACATCTGAATTACTTATTTTCTACAATTACTCTCCATTTCAAACTTTTCAGTGTACATCTGAGATGAAAATATGATCAGTGGTAATTTGCACCAATTATGATAAAGCTCAATAAAGTTGCATGAAAGTATTATTCTTTTTAACATGTGAAAGGAAATTTTTCAAAAAGGTATGAAAGGGAATTACTAACATATATAGATTAGAGTTTACCATTTATTTCGTAATACTTAAAAGTGCAATTTGTTTTTATGGTGCCCAATGTATTTGCGCATTGAGGATTAAGAGTTTTTTTGTCCCTCTGTCATTCTGTCACACTTTTAGTCTCTAGATGATAGCTCAAGAAACATTTCACCTATCCAAACCAAATCTTAATTGGTATATCAGAAAGGTGAAAATCAAGTTTGAGGTCAAAGGTCAGGGTCTCTGTTAGGGGAAATATACATGTACTTAAAATATTGGTTTCTAGATGATAACTCGAGAATCTGTTCTCCTATCGAAACAAAATGTTGGTATAATGCTACTAATCAAGGAGGAGAAGCCTATTGAGTTTTGGGTCAATAGGTCATAGGTCACTACATGTATTAAAAAAAAGTTATACTTAAATTAAAGATTTAGGGTTCAAGATTATATGTCCAGAATATTTTAACCTGTACAAATCAAACTGGTAACTTATCAAGAGGGGAAGAAGCCTGTTGAATTTTTGGTCTTTAGGACAAAGGTCAAGGTCACTGTTAGAAAAAAATAGAATGCAGGTAGGGTTTCAAGTTTATAACTCAAAAATCGTTTCATCTATCTGAACTTGTTAGTTTGGAGTATGTTATGTTTACTAAATAGGAGAAGACACCTTTTAATGTTTAGGCCAAAGGTGAAGGACATTTTTACTCTCATTTAATTATTGTTTTGGGAGTCAAACTCTGATAGATGAGGCATACCTTTTACTAACATTCTCTCGTTACATAGGGTATTAGACAAAATAATCTGTCTTTCTTTGCTGCCCCTTTTCTTTTGTGACTTAACAGAGATGGAAACTACTTTACTTTCTAATATATCAAAAGCGGACAATTTGGAGTCTCCAATATTTCAACAGATTTCTGTAATTCTCCTATTTAGTTTTCTTTAAGATACTGTATTTTACTTTTAGAGAATGTATTTTACTATTTTCCATTTGTTTTGAGTCAAATTTTGTCCCTAAAACACTTATTTTTGCCAATTTTATCATTTAAATCCACAAGGTGTTTACTTCAGCAGCTTAGATAATCAACAAGTCAGTTGGAAGATGTTTCCTACAATCTGATAGGATGACTTATATATAGAAGCCAATTTATTTTTTTTTAATTGAAAAATGTATCTAATCATGAAGTATAAACGGATGAAAATGTGAAAATAAACTTGATCGGCATTGATTAGAGTATATCTTTGTAGATATAAGTAAAATTAAGTCATTGTATGATTACAAAAATATGTGTGAAAATTCATCACAGTTCTATTAGTAAAAAGATGACCTTCTTTCCGTCTCTAATACACCACATATCAAATAATGGGAGCAACTAGAGGCATAATCATTCTGCCTGGTAGAGTATTCATTGTTAAGTTAATGACAGTTTAAACTTACACACGTAAAACATTAATGAAGTAATTTAAGAATGAAGAATTGGTTTCTTCATTGCAGTGTTTTATGATTTTATTTGCAATCATTATGATCTTTAAGGTCTTTAATTCTTTTGCCATATACATACTTGTTCATGTGATAGTGTTGATACGAAAATTCCATTTTTAGCTCACCTCGACAAAGTAGATGGGGATTAAGCTATCGCCCCGGCGTCAGGGTTGGAGTCAGCATCTGCACTCAGGTTAAGGAAAATAGGACACCTCCATTCCCAGCCTCTTATAAGTCCTACATCAACCAAACTTACTTGGATGATGCATCTATGGATGCTTACTACATTGCATGGTATGATACTGCACGTTTAATTGACCAGGTTAAGTAAAATGGGACAGGTCTATTTCCAGCCTAGCTATCATAAGTCCTACATCAGCCAAACTTACATGGATGATGCATCTGAGGATGCTTACTGCAATGCATGGTACGGATGCTGCATTAGACCCATATTTCACGCTTGAAGGACCAAGTTAAGTAAAATTGGACAGGTCTAATTTTCCAGCCTATTGTAAGTCATAGACCAACTTTTGTGGGTGATGCATCTGAGGATGCACACTGCAATGTATGGTACAGATGCTGCATCTGACCTATATTTCAAGCTTGAATGACCAGATTGAGTTAAATGGAACAGGTCAATTCCTAGTCTATTTCAAGTCCTAGATCAACCAAACTTGCTTGGATGGTGCATCTGAAGATGCTTAATGCAATGTACGGTACAGATGCTGCAATTTACCTATATGCCATGTTTGATCAACCAGGTTAAGTAAAATGGGACAGGTCCACTTCCAGCCTATTTTAAGTCCTAGATCAATCAAAATTGTAAAGGTGATGTATCTTAGGATGCTTGCTGCAATGTATATTTCACACTTAAACGACCAGGTATGGTAAAATTAGACATTTTCATTTCCATCATACTTTAAAGTCCTTTATCCACCAAACTTGTGTGGGTGATGCATCTGGAGATACTTGGTGTAATGTAGGTACAGATGATGGTCATATGACAATGTTGCAATCAAGGTGAGCTCTGTCATCTCTGATTACACTATGTTTACACACCCATCGTCAGATGGATGTATTATGGTATGGCACTGTCTGTCCATAACTATATATACAATTCAGACTAAACCCTTTGTCCTTGGATCATCATACAAGAGGAAAGTCAAAACCATATTGATTTTCAAGGTCAAATGTCAAGGTCTTGGCCAATTTCATTTTGGTTCATTATAGAATTCTAACTGAATAGTCCTATGAAGAACTTCAAGTATTCTTCATCAGATCAACATGGCAAGGAAGGATCCTATTTTATTAATTATCAAGGTCAGGAGTCATATCATTAAGATTGTCCGTGGTGGGCTCTTATTGTGTCTTGTACAGTACTATTGTTACAATGTGTCTTTGTAAAGGGGTAGGGCCACGAAACCCGATTTTGGCCCTGATTTTGAACATTGTACTTCATAGAATTTTTAACTGTGATTTGACATTTTGAAACGTTCTCTAATGAATCACAAATCTATCTTTTGTAAACATGAGAGACATCATGTATTTCTCATGAATTTTATTTAGAAAAATCAAGGGCCGATATAGGGGTCTCATGGCCCTACCCCTTTTTAATTATGTGATACCTTATACATTTTATCTAACTTATGAATAATATTGATACTTTTGTTTTTATGATTTCATGCATGTAATGCATGTCTGCAATGAAACTCATACGTTTAAGGAACTGTATACATAAACATAGATGTCATTCTTTTTTAAATAAAACAAACATTTGTCTGTATTTTCATTTTTCTGTCTAGACTGTAAGCTACTGTCCTGTTCATTAGATCCAGAGCACCCTGTTTTCCCGGTTTTCTCTATAATATAATATTGTTATCTTCCAAAAAGATATCAATTAATAGTACTATTAAAGAGTTAGAAATAGGACAGAAAATAAAAAGTCTGCGGGGATTTTCTATAGTAAAGTCACTGAAAATGTGTGACGTTGGATGCTTAGACATCACTGTTTATACTGTTGTTGACATGGAGAACAAAATCACCAAAAAAGGGTGCTCTGGATTTAGTAAACAGGACAGTAATTAAAAGGGACATGATGACAAAATGACGTGAGGCATATGTCCCTGATTTTATACCACAAGGCTTATCTACATGATATCATACCATGAGGCTTATGTCATTCCATGACGCAATATGTCCCTCACCTCATACCATAATGCTTACTTCCACGATCTCATACAGTGAGGCATATGTACCAGATCTAAAACCATGAGGCTTAACCTCCGTGATTTCGTACCATGAGGCTCATGTTATACCATGAGGCATATGTCCCTGATCTAATACCATAAGGCTTACCTCTATGATATCATATGAGGTTCATGTTATACCATGAGATGTATGTCCCTGATCCCATACCATGAGGCTCATGTTATACCGTGATGCATATGTCCCAGATCTAATACAATGAGGCTTACCTCCGCAATATCATATCATGAGGCTCATGTTATACCGTGATGCATATGTCCCAGATCTAATTCCATGATGCTTACCTCCATGATATCATATCATGAGGCTCATGTTATAACATGATGCATACGTCCCAGATCTAATACAATGGGGCTTACCTCCACGATATCATATCATGAGATTCATGTTATACCGTGATGCATATGTCCCAGATCTATTTCCATAATGCTTTCCTCCACGATATCATATCATGAGGCTCATGTTATACTGTGATGCGTATGTCCCAGATCTAATTCCATGATGCTTACCTCCATGATATCATACCATGAGGGTCATGTTATACCATGAGGCATATGTCCCAGATCTAATACCATGAGGCTTAACCTCCAGCTCCATGATATTATATCATGAGGCTCATGTTATACCGTGATGCATATGTCCCAGATCTAATTCCATGATGCTTACCTCCAAGATTTCATATGAGGCTCATGATATACCATTTCTGATCTAATACAATTGGGCTCATTTTATACCATGAGGCATATGTCCCTGATCCAATACCACGAGGCCTACATCCATGATCCGATAATCTTATACACTGCAGTCGATGCTCCAATTTTATATTACGCAGTTATTGTCTGTAATTTTATACATTGCATTCGATACCCCAATCTTTTATTACGCAGTTATTGTCTGTAATCGTATACATTGCAGTCGATACCCCAATCTTTTATTACGCAGTTATTGTATGTAATCTAATACATTGCAGTCGATGCTCCAATCTTTTATTACGCAGTTATTGTATGTAATCTTATACATTGCAGTCGATGCCCCAATCTTTTATTACGCAGTTATTGTATGTAATCTAATACATTGCAGTCGATGCCCCAATCTTTTATTACGCAGTTATTGTATGTAATCTTATACATTGCAGTCGATGCCCCAATCTTTTATTACGCAGTTATTGTATGTAATCTAATACATTGCAGTCGATGCCCCAATCTTTTATTACGCAGTTATTGTCTGTAATCTTATACATTGCAGTCAATGTCCCAATCTTTTATTACGCAGTTATTATCTGTAGTCTTATACATTGCAGTCGATGCTCCAATCTTTTATTACGCAGTTATTGTCTGTAGTCTTATACATTGCAGTCGATGCCCCAATCTTTTATTACGCAGTTATTGTCTGTAGTCTTATACATTGCAGTCGATGCCCCAATCTTTTATTACGCAGTTATTGTCTGTAGTCTTATACATTGCAGTCGATGCCCCTATCTTTTATTACGCAGATGATGTCTGTAATCTTACACATTGCAGTCAATGCCCAAATCTTTTATTACGCAGTTATTGTCTGTAATCTTTTACATTGCAGTCGATGCCCCAATTTTTTATTACGCAGTTATTGTCTGTAATCTTATACATTGCAGTCAATGCCCCAATCCCTTGTTACGCAGATTATGTCTGTAATCTTACACATTGCAGTCGATGCCCCAATCTTTTATTACGCAGACGATGTCTGTAATCTTATACATTGCAGTCAATGCCCCAATCTTTTATTACGCAGTTTATGTCTGGAATCTTATACATTGCAGTCAATTCCCCAAACTTTTTCTACGCATCTGATGTTTGTTATATATATTGCAGTCGACATCCTGCTCTGAAGTACATTTGTATATGACATAATTCTAAATCCCGTTCCTTTCAATTTCCTATTTAGAATGGTACTTTAATTTATTTAGAGTTTGTGTGTCATGTGTGGTAAATTGATATCCTGCCTTCCCGGGCAGCTAATTACAAATCTGAAACTAATTTGACAGACAATCCTTTTGATTACCAGGGTTGAATACCGGTGATTAAACCCCCCAGGTATGCCATCATAGAAAGCTCCTGGCCAGGTGAGAATATCTTCATAGTGATTGTATCGAAGATATTGGATCCCAAAGTTCGCATTGTGTGGGTTTTCATTTGGAATTAAGGGAATATGGAATAAGTAGATGTAATTAATTGATTGGTTCACCGAACAGAAAGTAATTCTGCATTAGTACTTTGTAAGGTGTGACATTGTTGAATCATTAGCATAACAAATAATACATGCTTAAAATTTGGCATCGTTAATAATCTCAAATTTGAGGATACTTGTAAGTACAAAGTCGCAGAATAGATCAAATCCGTCCCTCCGTCACACTTTCAGTTTACTGATGATAACTCCTTAACCATTTGACATATCCAAACCAAATTTGAAAGCATGCTTTCTTATCAAGAGGGGAAGAAAACTATTGATTTTGGGGTCAATGGGTCCAAGGCGACTATTAGGAAAAATACACTTACAATAGTTGTTTCCATATGATAATTCGATAACCCTTTCACTTTAGGAAAAAATAAACTTAACTGTGATGTTTCCAGGTGATAACTCAAGAACCTTAATCGATTCAAACCAAAGGTGAACCTATGGGGTCAAGGGTCAAGGTAACTCTTTGGAGAAATATACCTTAAATATGGATTTCAGGTGATAATTCAACAACTCTATTATTTATTCAAACCAAGTTTTGATATACATTGTAATATCAATGCTGAATTAAGTGGAGGGAAATGAGCTTATTGATTTAAGGGTCAGTAGGACAAGGTTATTTCCACCTTTCACTAATTGTCGTATGAGGCAAACTGTTCAGCGGGGGCAAATGTTTTACAAACAGAATAGTTATTAGTATTATTTAATTTTGTCTTTGCGATTTTTTTCTGCATGTAATAATCACATATTGCAATATCTTATGAATTTCTCCGCGTGGTCCTTCTGTTCCCTTCGTTACCAGTCCCAAGAACACTTGTGAACGACATATCAGGGGCGGATACAGAGTATTCCCGTTAGAGCGGAATGTGCTCAAGAGGTTTGGGATCGCACTGGGTTCGAACCCTCCCACGAAAAACGACTTTGACCATCACTTTTTACGGTAAGGGTTGCGACTACAGGGAGATAACTCTATTTTCATATCACGTAATACAATGTATTTAAAACCGACATGGACGATAACTGATATAAGCTCAGTTTAATGCATTATTTCAGAAAAAATAATAATCCTTTAAATTTTCACTGCTGAATGGGTATTTTTGGGAAAAAATGCATATTTTTCAATGAAAAATCGCCGAAAATAGGAGAAAATTGTCATTTTCGCATGAGCTCTACTTCTAAAGATTCAAACATCAGGGTATATACAATTCATTGTACTCTTTAAAGGTGAGATATTTAGATTTGAACTTCGAGTTAAACTCTGTGTTTAACTTTTTGGGTCAAAATGTTGATTTCTTGCATAAATTATTGTGCTATTTATAGAAACAGGCATTTTCCTCATAAACTAATTCGGGTACATATTGGTTTGACTGCTTTAGCCTAAATAGGATATAAGGCAATACCATATAGCTCTGTACGTAGAAAAATAATTGTGCAACTGTCGACCTTCTAGATGTTAATAAAAATTACGGGTTGTTGTCATAGCAACCAGCAAAATCGTATTTATAAGAATATGCTCTCCTTAGAAGTGTTTTTTTATCAGAATTTTTCAAAATATGTTTTAATTTATACACAAGCTGTAAGAATCCCGAAAAATAAGGGTATATATGAATTTCTGAAATTTCATGCAATGCAGAGGCATGTAAAGTTATGATTTACTATTCTCCAAAAAGACGAACATGTTAAAACAGGCAAAAAAAAAAAACTCCGGACGTTTATAGCCAAAAACCGTGACGGGCTGAATAGTTTAAGGATATGTTCCTCTACATGTGGACATATCCATCTTTCTTCTACCTCATTTCTATCAAAAGTCGCCACCCTGACCTTAATATATAGTTAGCATCTCTGTTTTAAAAGACTTGGTTGGATCATCGAAAGTCAGGACTGTTTTCGACATATTTTTTTTAAGTTTTAGAGGTGACATGCGCCTCCATACCTCCTCTCCCTCTCCGCGTTCTAAACTCGCCAATTAATGCTTATGCAGGGAGATCATCACAGATATTTACCTTTGATAAAAACTTTTTAAACTTTGTTTGTAATGTATCTTATAATGGATATCTTAAATGCATACATCGTGTAAGGATATAAATTTTATACTTACATAACTGTCCTTGCAGGAAATGCGTTTTCGGTGAATTTACCCCTTTTATACAGTAATAGAGTACCTCTAAGTCTTCTAAAGGTAAAAAAAGTCGCTTCTATATAGATGCTTTTCGAAAAAAAATCTTTGCTTAATGTATTAATGCACCAATTATGACATAAGATCCAGCTACATAATCTTTAATTTAGGTCTTATCACGCCTCGTGCTAATTTCAGCCAATGACGTCGCAGTATTACGGTCACGTAGTGTCCCACCAACATTACGAAATGGTTCTCGGCCTTCGCCCTCAACCCCACCCCCCCCCCCCCCCCCACACACACACACACACAAACTAACACACCTACTTTGAGTAGGAAGTGTGACAGGAACAAACCCTGTAACTAATGAAATATTCATCTGACATAAAACGCACACCATTATAAAAGAAAACCACAATTATCATTGCTATAAAATTCTATTTATTATAAGTAATCAAAAAGAAACAGGAACTTTTAATCAATTACTTCTGTTTAACTTCGATTTATCAAAGTGATCAAATCTAAGCTCAAAGCCATCCTAAGTTTTACAGTACTTATTCAAAAATATGGAAATTTATCTTATTTTATTTCATATTATGATTAATTACTACACGTTGGAGAGCTAGCTCTACAACCTCTGGAGACGGTCTCTCAATCAGAGGTTTATGATCGTACGATACTTTTACTTGCCACCAATATTCACCACAAAGCCTGTCGAAAGTTTGAGAAGTCTAGCATTGGGAAGTTAGTCTTCAACATCTTCAAATAAATCTTTTATCAGGTAAAATTTTAATCAATAGTTATTAATTTTTCGGCCAATGAAGATGTGGTAGATATACATTTATTTTGCCCCAGACTAGTTCTAACCAATCAGAGCGCGTAAATCGCGTCACGTGCACGCCGTCTAAATTTCCATAGATCGTCAACAATTCCGCCATTGCCGTATAAATGCATTCGCACGTAAAGGGGGTCGTGAAACGGCAATTTTCGTCAACAGAAAAATGAGACTTTGGTCCTCGACAAAATAAATAATTGTTTCTGACCATCCACAGAGATTTGTCGGCTTGATCAACCCGACAAATCTCTGTAGACGGTCAGTAACTAACCTAATACCTAATAGTAGTTTCCATGATAACATATTATTTCCTTTTATTTATTTATTTATTTATTTATTTATTTATTTATTTATTTATTTATTTATTTATTTATTTATTTATTTATCTATTTATTTATTTATTCATATGTATATTCATTTTTATTCATTCATTCTTATTCTTAATTTTTTTTTCTTTTGATATTGTTTCCTTGTCGGTAATGCCTTCTTCGTCGACGACATGACTGGCAAGGAAAGTTTTGAAGTCTGTATTCTTTGTATAGGAAATACATCGTATCTTGGAAAAAAAAAACTAAGAATAGAATTTTAAACATGAAAGGTGTGTAAAACGCACAATATCATACAAGAAGCCTTAGTGTTGTTATGACCAGGCGATTTTTGAACATTCAGGTTTCGTCAATTTTGACTGAAATTGTAACATTTCTCAAACGCTAAAAAGAAAAAATGGTTAACCCGAATGAATTGACGTGAATATATCTAAGTAGGAGTCACTTACATAATCAATGTATGATATGAAGTACCAATAATGATATGTTCTTATCCGAAAAACACGATACTTGAAACCCTCTCATGGAAGCCGTGTCCTGAAAATCATTCATTTGACGTCATTCCTAGAATGTACGAAATTGATCGACGCACCGAGTTCGTTCCTTGATAAATGATACTCCCCCAATAAAGTTAGTGACCTTGTTCGTCCATCTGTCCGTCCGTAGAAAAACCCTGCCCAGAGATTTTCTCGCGTACTAATATATTGTTCCACATAATCAAATACTAGTACAAATTCGGATTTATCAAAAGGTGTGTGCATCTCCTAATTCCAGGTTCTGATTTCTTGTTTTTGTTTTTGTTTTTTTGGGGTTTTTTTTGGGGGGGGGGAGGGGGAGGGGGGAGGGGGGTATGCCCCAAGAATAAAAAAAATTAGTAACAAAGATGTCGACGGGGGCATTCGTTGTTCACAAACTCAGGTTTCATTTTTTTCTATTTATTTATCTATTTCTTTATGGTAAGTACAGTGTGTATTTTTTCTTAGCTCACATGAGCCAATTTGGGCAAAGGCTCAATAACATAAAGTTGTCATAGTTCTACCATTGCACAGAATTTCACGAAACCTTAGCAAGTACTCATAGTTCTGAACCAAGTTTGTGGTTAAAGAAGCGATCAGTCAGTAGACATGGCCGCCATGGACTCTGATTTGGGACACCATCTTGACTTCTGTGAAACCTTCCACCAATGCTCCCTATAGGAATAGGACATTTCAAGTGTATTCGTTTGGGTTTCCAAATCTAGGGTCAAATATCAAGGTCGCCATGGACGTAAGCTTGTAAACCTTGTGAACATCATAGAATAAAATGCAAATGCAAGGGGATGAACGCTTTCGTTAATAAGTATTGCATGTGTCGCAGACTTCGCAATAGATCGACTTGTTCCCTTTGTTCCTTTTTGGTCTTGCCTTTAATTACAGATCGGTCTACTGCATGATGCGGCTTTTAATGATCGATTATTTTTTGTGTCTATCCTGTTAGGCTTATATGACAAGATTATATCAACTTGTTGTTTGTATAAAATAGCAGAATATGTTTGATGTATTACATTAAATCAGGGTGAGCATTCGTTTTTGTACTGACTTCGAACGCCGTACAATATAAACCCGGAACGTCAAGGATTGGAAATGCGATGTCCTACATTGAATATCTACCCGAGTTAACGAATGACAAAAGCTTTCATGGAAAATTGCAGAATGATTGTATGGCATCATTACTAATGGTCCATGTCAGTTACCTGTCCCGTGTTACAGGTATAGTCGTAACGGTAATGTAATTGCTTTGAAATTTAATGGAGATCAATATATCGTTGGAAAAAGAATGGAGACAAATTAAATGGTGTATTGTTTTATGTAGGATTTTGTCGGAGCTTAATGAAATGAAGATTTTGTATAAAACCAAGATCAATACAGGCGTATCTCCCCAAGTGCTTCGTAAACGAGGTTAGTTACCATGGGAACAGAATAAATGAAAACCATATACAATGTCTCGATAATATCATTTGTGATCTAAAAGCCCTGTAAGGTAAGGAACGTACTTATAAAATATTTTCTTAATTCAATCAATCTGAAGCAAATTTTAATGATTCATGATAGAATTAACTTTAAAAAATGAAAACAAATTTCTTTAAAACTTCATTTTTTTTTAATTTCAAAATACATGTACATACATTTATACTAAATCTAAATATCAGGATGTCATTATTTTTTAACTTTTTTTGTGTTTTGAGCTCGACCAACTTATCGTTGCATTCTAGTTGACAATAAAAGCCACACTTCAATGCAGGCGATTGAAATATTTCTTCCAGAAATGGGGAATGATAGATAAAATCCGAACACACAAATTTTCGAACCCGTTGGCCTTTATCGAGTGTAAAAAAAAAAAACGACACTGCGTGTGTGTGTTTTATTTTACACCCGATAAAGGCCAAGAGAAGGACAAGATGCGTATAAATTTGAGTGTTTGTGCGTTTATTCTTGTTTAAATGTTAAATGAGTTCAAATATATCATAGGACAATATTTCAATGTCTGTTCAACGTTGAAATAGATGTTGAAAAAAAAGAAAACTCTATAAGGCCATACAAAATTAATGTTTTGTTTGACGGGCACTTTTTGAGAAAAAAAAGTGAGGGAGGCAGGTTTTTTTTTTTTTTTTTTTTTTTTTTTTTTTGCAAACGTGAAATTTGATCTTTTAACCAAATTTCTAATTCAAGTGTTTTGATGCTGAAAATACATTGAAACTTAGGTATAGTATGAATGCATAAATGTATGCATAAAAAAGAACACCAATCTCTAACTGTTGCCCTGTGTAAGGTTAAAACTTCAAATGATGTTAACATTTTGTGAACTACTTCTTTTATGTGCAACTAATTGAGTGAAAATCGTAATTGTTGCTCAGTGCTTAGACCGAAAATTTGACCCTTGGCGTCGGCAAAAGAGTAGGAAAAATACAAAGAAACATGTCCAGGGATTGGGAAGGCCCATTCTGATAGAAAATTGCCCATAAAATCGGCAACTCGCTGCGCCCTGGTGCCATTATTCTACGGCGTCCATTTTTGGTTTTTAAATCTAAAGGTTCTGTTCTCGTATTTACGTTGTAACGTAGATCTACACCAGGAGCAGTACAGCCATTTGCAGAGAACGAGCACCATATGAGCGATTCAATCAACAATTATCTTGCCGGTTCAAGCGGAAAATGATCTCACCTGTCCGTTCTCTAATCTGAGTATAACGGGTCTATATTGTGTCACCTGATCAACCGCTAAAGTAACGAACAGAAAGTGCTATTAGGATTTGAATGATATTTATTTTTTTCTTGCTCTTTCAGTGTTATATACAATTTAATGAAATGATTGAATTGCTTCAGAATAGCAAATATATGTGCATTAGAAAGGATGTAACAGGTGACCGAACAAATATAAATGCATATGCCATTTCTTTGTTATTTTCTGTTTTGCGTCCTCGTGCTGGTACTGCCTGGTAGGTTTTAAGCCCAGTCATAAAACAAAACAAAATTAAAATAATGAAACTGTGAAAATTAAATGTGTTTTCTACAAAAATCGAAGATAAATTGTTAGATTTATCTTTTTCCATGTAGTAACCAAAAAGCACTGTTATAATTCAAGACATTGCATTATATCTATCATTCTTTTGTGAACTAAAATATGTTAATACAAATCAAATGAATAAGTTTCTGTCGGATTTCATAGTCACATTATATGAAATTGGAACCTTGTTTTATATGCTTGTTTGTTTTTCTACCTTGCTGGCTGGTAGCTTTCTCAATTTCAAAAGGACGCAAAACAGAATAAAAACAAGAAGTGGCCTTAGCAATATTCACAACAAAATAATTCACAATTACATACTCAGATATCCGAGATTCGTGTAGTAACTTTTACAATCAACTGGAGAAATTTGTGACACGCTTTTGAAAATTGCATATTCTAGATTAGTTTCAATCAATTGTTTAAATTCATTTCGTTGCATGATTTGTCTAATTTTGCTGAAAACATTTTCCACGGGATTAAGATCTGGCGAGTAAGTAGGTGTAAATACATATTCGATCCCAAATTGATCTAAAAACACAGAGAGCGCATTTCCGCCACTGTAACGATGAACTGGCGCATTATCAACGACTACTATATCCCCGGGAACCAAGGCGTGGATAGCTTGGTCAAAAAAGTTTAAATACTGGATAGTATCAGTAGCACCATCAACAATATTACAATGAACCACGCCGTTTACCCCGATCATGAGGTTAAGTGTTAAATTGGTAGATTTGGCTTTTGAACTAACTTCTACGGCTCTTTCACCCCGTAGTGCATGCATGTCCATATATAGGACTACAGTCGCGAGAATTAAATCCAGCTTCGTCGAAATATTTGATACGATGAACATCTTTCTGTGATAAATAGTACATGAGAGCCTCGGTATATTTCAGATTATCACTTGTGAAACGTTCTCTAGCTGGTTTGCACAATCGTTTTCGTGTAAATTCACCTGCTGGTAGATTTTGTTTTAAAGCACGAGATATCGTTGATTCATGAATAATTTTATTGCAATTTTCCAAAAGTTTATTATGTATTTCTCTCAAAGAAATAGATGGTCTTTCCCTTTTTAAGAATTCAATGTAATGTAAATCATTTTGATCCAGCGACATTGTAGACCCTTTGGTTGGTCCTTTAGGTTTTGATTCAACGTTTTTGTCATTTATCCAAGACAACCATGCTCTTGTTACACAATTTTTATCAATCAATAATTCTTTTGATACCTTAGCTTTAATTCCCCGCGGTATACTCCCTGTATCATCATTTGCACCATAGTCTTTTAATTTTGAAATAATATTTAATCGAAAATCAGCACTAAGGCTTGTTCCAAATTTGTATAATCTTCCCTTTTTGGATTTTGACATTTCCATTTCTTGTTGAGCGGACATGTGTACCTTAACAGTAACAGTGTACGTAAACTATCAATATATATATATAGATGTACATGTACCATACATGTATGATAAAGATCTACATGACCTCATGCTGTGATAAATTGACCATAATAATTACATGACAGGAAGTTTGACCGATGTATCGATATTTAAATTCCGCTGTGGTGTTGTTTCGTTTTGTGTAAAATTTTATTGCCGCGTCTATTAAGGGATTATCTTTCAGTGGCAAATAAAGGGGAAATATGAACAGGGGCCCATGTATATTTACATTGATAAAAATCTTCTTCCCACGAACTTACATCCGCACCTGAATTTGAGAACTTCATTTGCTGGGCGTACATGATGTATTCCTGCAGATCGTTTAACTTTTAAGGAATAAAGCTTAAAATTTACGTTATGGCGAACATAGTAGATGCTACTAGGCTGGACGTTAAGGTTCATTTTCAGTCGCATGGCAGAGAACGTTGCATGTATGTGGAATTTGAAATGATGGAACTTCAGAATTTTGGATTTTGGGGATTTTGCAGTAAACTTCGGAACGAAGTTCCTGCCCTTCAGAACATGCATGCAGAAATGATGAAGATTACATTTCGCGATGATCAGGGTGATTGGGTCGATGCTGGCGAGAAAACTTTTTCGAAATTTTTGGGTGCAGCAGTTTATGACTCTAAGTTCGGGCCTAATCCGCGGATCAGTGTAAAAGTCTTTGAAGGCTCGCCAATGGTCAGCAACAAGTCTTCCGACATACGTGTATCACACAATTTAACCACGCCTGCGAGGAAAGGCCTTAACTTTAATAATGCACAAGCTTATTTAAGTCCGATACAATTAGACATAAAGATCAAAGATGACGAATATAAGAATCAGAAGTTTGAATATGAGGAGCTATGCGCTAAAGTGCAATCTCTGCAAGATCAGTACAGTGTAAGGGTTGCAGAAGATAAAACCATTCCTCTTTGCGGAAACTGTCATTTGCGCATTTCAAAATCGCACAATAAGCGTAATTGCAAAGCTACACAGTGTGACGATGTACGAATTTGTGGAAATCACGCTTCTCACGAGAACGCAAAGCTCGAACTTAAGGAGCTGACTTCTGCTAGGGATAAAGCTGAAGGTCTGATGAAAAAGCTCAAAGCTGAATTAGACGCTAAAATCAAAATGGAAGAAATTGTAAATCAAAGTTTTGAGGCAAAGATAAAACCATTTTTGATCAATTCCAATCAAGGAAAATATCTTTTTGATGGATATAAGGAGAGGTCCCGTCTAATTCTGGCCGACACAGCTATCCTTAGAAAGCATTATAAGGGTATTATCCCCACTAACATTGAAAATGAATCAAATAAATGGCAGGAAATAATCAAAATTTTCGAAGAACGACACGTTCCCAAGCAGAAAGTATCGAATCCAGTTCGCCAATTATTAGAGGCAAACCCTGTTCATAATGTACAGTTTCCTCAAATTCCCAATATACCGATGACCTCATTTCCTATGTCTGGACTATCCCCATATCAGTACATTTGGGCCTATCCTCCCATGGCTCAACCATCTACTATCGCGCGCGGAGCAGCCACCGCAGCTTTAGGCTGTCCAAACAGCGCTCCATACGAGCCTGTAGCTGGACTTGGGACAAACAGCCCGTCTGTTCAGCAGCTCACAACTGCAGGCGAAAGCGATACATTTCCTGATGATTCCCGTCAGCTTAATACAACTATACCACTTGAGCCAAATTTCGATACAATGTCAAGTAACCCCTGGAATGACATATAACTTTTATCATTTCTGATCTGGACTTAACACTTTTAAGAGGATTCTAAAATTTGACTTAAAGTTTTGTTTTCATCAAATAGGGTACAATGTAGTCCACAAGATAAATGGACGGAGTTTCAATTTGAGATTGAATTTGATTAGTAGTTTGATACCAGAACTAACATGACTGTCTGTCGTTGATTTGTCTCTCTCTTTTTTTGGGGGGGGGGGTTCTTTTTATTAATTAATGGATATTTTTGTTTTTTGTTTTTTTTTTCATCGGAAATGGAAAGATTCAATTTATATCCAATATGATTAAATAAATTTCCACATATAATGTCTTATCAAACTTCTTTCTTTTGGGATAAAGGAATATCAAACGCATAAACAAACAAGTCTGTCCTATGTCTCGACTAGATGGACATGTCAGAATTTATTCTAACACACAGGCGCTCGATATCCGCCTTTTTGTTGTAAGAGAAATGTAAGGGGCGGATGTCTTTGAGGGTATTTGGCATCGAGCGCCTTTTTCTTTTTAGGAATATGGTATAATTGCGCAAGTCTCCATTAACAAGGCAATCGCGAACTCCCGAATGGAGGCAGAACCAGGCGCCCGGGAGGAGTGAGCATCCATCAATATTTACAATATCAATATTTACCAAAAACTGATTATAAAGCAAAGATTTAGCATTATTTCGCATATTGTGCTATTCAACAAATCTCTCCGTTAAATGTCACGCGCGATTGCTTGGATGCCCAGTCCTTGTCATTACCAGGTATGATTACCGTTAGAATACTTTGACAGCGCTGTTCTGAAAAGCGTTCACTCAAACGCTAACTTGGTGCTCCTTCTTTGCAATGGGCTGTAATACAGAGATCGCAGCTTTTTGTACATGGCCAGTCAGTCAGAAGCACAAAATTCTTCTGTCCACTGACAATTGAAAGATTCTTTGCTATTTTGATACAATATTGATTTTTCTCCGACATTCTTTTTTATCCTCGTTCTGCGCCTGAGATTTAAATCTCCAACGTCCATTTACGTATCTTATCTACGTTAAGGTACTTGTGTGTGCGTTCGTCCGTAAAATTATCAAGTGGTCAGTCAATGGGTACAAATTTAAGTAAAAAATGTACTGTAAATTACTCATTGGAAACGGTAAAATTGAGAATCTCGCGACAAAAAAATGTGCTAACGTCTAATGTATTATACATACATGCATATGCAAAGCTTTTCGAAAATTGATCATTTTTGGAATGGCCCTTTTGTGAGGAAAGATGGCCCATTGTTTTTGAGAATGACCCATTGAAGTCCAAATGGAAGGTGCCATAGTCCCATTGAGCAAGTTTGCCTTCCCGATCACGGCATGTCTGACAATTTAGTTTGAATTTTAACAACGATTACACAAGGGTACCCTGATCGATACGTCATCCCTTTTCACTGTCGGTCTGAAAATTTGAATTTCTATCCCGCGGAAATTTTGAAGTTTCTGCGATGTGCTACTTGTAAGGGTTTAATTGGCCAGTTTATTAGTAACGAAATTAGGATCGCGTAGTATTTCTGCCCCATCCACTCGATCCACTCGTTACCGGCGTTCCCGGCTGATCAATCTGACGTAAACTGTGAGTTCTAAACAAAAACGTTTTCAAATTTCTAATAAATTAAATAATTTAACTAATAAAGAAGTATATAATAGTCTTGCATATTATCACAACAGAGTCCAGTATCATTTTACGTTACGTTACCTCGTCCATGATATGGAATATACGCGTGGTCGCGATTACCGTACAACCAACAATTGAATACGGTAGCTTGGGTAAATAATACTATTTTATATAAACAAGTATTGAGTTACAGCTTTACAATTTATATATTTAGTGAAGTAAAGAATATGTAAACAAACAATTTGTATTAGCACGGCGATGTTCAATTGACTACTTTAAAATTATGGTAAAACACGCGATAAAAATCGTAAATGCGGCGGGTTTTTAAGCAATGCGGCGGTGCCCGTCAAACGAAACTTTAATTTTTTTTGGCCTTACATATGTCAAAGAACATCCTTCCTACATGAAGTATACAAAATTTCAAAACATTTCGACCAGAAATAGATTTTTAAATAATTTTTAAATATTTTAGTATATTTTCACTGTATTTTAAAAATCTAAGTCCCATAACTCTGTAACGACATATCGAATAAACCTGAAAATCGAAAGGCGGCTTCCTCTCCACAGTCCAATCATAATGAATGAATATCATGAAAATCCGTTGACGCATATTCAAGTTATCGCGTTCCATGCGCCTATATTTTGCCCTTAGCTTAAAATGTATGTGCATATAACCCCCCCCCCTTCCCATTACACACAATATCTCGGTTATGCGACAAAAAAATTAAAAACCCGTTACATATGTCAAAGAACATCCTTTCTACTTGAAGTATACCAAATTTCAAAACATTTCGACTAGAAATAGATTTTTAAATAATTTTTAAATATTTTAGTATATTTTCACTGTATTTTAAAAATCTAAGTCCCATAACTCTGTAACGACACATCGGATGAACCTGAAAATCGAAAGGCGGCTTCCTCTCCACAGTCTGATCACTATGTATAAATTTCATAAAAATCCTTTGACGCGTATTCAAGTTATTGCGTTCCATAGGCGGACGGACAGACGGACAGACGGACGGACTTCGCCATACCATAATACGTCCCGTCAAATGACGGGCGTATAAAAAAATCACAGACACCAAATTACAGTATTTTCAAACCTTCTCGGCCAACCACTCAGGGGAGTTATTGACATATACATGTACATGTATATACTGCTTTGTCTGTCGTCTAACAGTCCGTCAATACGCGATAACTAAGCTTTCGTGTTTCATGAAAGGGTAAAAAAGAACGAGTGAAAAATACTTATAACTATATGGAAATCAGATAATACAAACAAAATGGCTTATAGTAAACTGTGGGAAATAGTACGATGGAACGATATAGCCAAAATCAAACGTTCGTTTTAGTAAACTGTGCGTATGAGCCACCGGAATTAACTAATGCTTTAGTTAGAAAATCGTACAACATACTGATCCACAAAACCAAGATTTCAAAAGACCAGGGAAAGAAACAGAGTATGTGCCCTGGAGGGTAAACCTCTCCTGCCTGCTAAGACAATTATCATCTCTTGCTCAGCGAAAAATAAGTTACTGGAGAGATTTGAATGTCTTGTTTAATATCAATGCCATCTTCTGTCATTTCATGTTGGTTTAAGAATAGGCCACATATAGGGAAAAATTTGTCCTGAATCCGTCTGTTCGTCTGTCTGTCTCATTCTGGTTGTCACACTTTTATACAAATGGCTACAACCTGCTTGAGATATAATAATATACGTCTTATACTAAAGATACTAGATATATCCAGTTGCCATCGGGCACATGTACATCTTTATCTTTATCTAATAAAACATTTTGTTGTCCTTAGATCTGAATGTCGACCCAAAGAGGTAAGAAGACAGCATACCAAACAAGAGCTCCAATAAGAACCCCCGAGTCCGATAGCAGAGAACTACCCTTTTCGGGGAATGGCGTCCTCTTCAAAATCACCCAAGCAGAAAAGAAAACGCTTCCTCCCCAGTGTGTCCGTAGACACTAATAGGCGTCCTCATTACATAACATACAAATCTGCCTTGGGATGGATGTCGCGAAATCAAAACGTGTTCCAAAAGGCCTTAGACTTGGTTAAACTTTATCCAACCCTAAATCAACTTAAGTGTATGGATTCATTCTGGAACTTCGTCCATCAATACACGGACAACATCAACAGCGAGTCAGTTAGCCGAAACGGAAGGCGAAGATCAAAGGAAGACAATACTGAGTCGTCAAAACCCAGAGATGTCCCAGAGTCGCCGACCAACGGTAATATCGAGGGAGTTCCAGCAATAGAGGTAACAGCGGGTACCCCGCGCATGATAAGCCCGTATGAACGTGCTCGAATTGCCGTTGTCGGGTTTTCGCCGCAAGAATCAAAGTGGAGTGATTTGATTCTGAATTTAACGTCTACGTTCTTTGTGAATTGCCCTACGTTGTCAGATTTGTCCGATGATGTTCATGCTTCTGACGCCATTGTTTTCATTGTCACAGATAATCTCCTGGATGATACAAAATACGTGCAGTTTCTTGGTCAACTATCCCATCGTTGTATCCCGATAATATTCATCCGCGAGCCAGGATTCCAGATACCTAATTGTGTATCGTTTTCATCAAGTAGATTCTGTGACAAAGTCTTGCAGGAAGAGGAATTGAAAAGTACGTCATATTCAAGTATCAAATCAGCAAAAGCTTCATCTTCAGATATGCCGTCTTTAGGAAAATCTGGGTTTTATTCGACTAGTCTTGAGCGACAGTGTTCCTTGGAGAAAGAAGAAGCCAAATGTTCTGAGTCAAATTTTTGTATTGGCTATTCGATTCTACAACAAAAAATGAAGGAAGCCATTCTCTATACGGGATCCAATTCCGATTTTTGCATCCATGTTCTTCTGAATGAAATCCACGAAAATCGAGAGAAACGTTTGCGAACGCCATCCGCCGAAAGCTCCGCTCAGTTTTCATTTGTCTTGGGTAATGACGATGAGGGTGATGTCTTGCCACCGACGGATCGCTTGTCGGAATCGTGGCAAAGAGGAAGTTTCAACGCCACGTCAGAAGAATCTTCGTACGAGTTTAGAGCTCAAGGCGAAAATGCTTCGTCACCCGAAAGTTCATACAGCAACAACAGCGACAAACTCTTCACACACTTCGATCGCAAAACTTCAATCGATTCCGAGACAGTTTACATCCTTTTCCCCGTCAACTATCGCGGCGAAAGCACGGGACCGCCGCGGTACATAAAATGGCCGCGGCGGAAAAGTGAGGATTGTTTAGACGACCTTGAATTCAGCTCAGTTTCATCAGATTTGTCGGCTGATTTTCAAGACATAGACCTGAGTAAACCCATATTCCTTGACGATTTTACATCTGACGAGGAATTCAATGTTACTTCGAAGTGAATAGCATGTGAATTACCGTATTTGCCGAGCTTAATTTCGATAAAACGATAATTATTAGTTATAAAACATCATTTTATACTTGTAATTTTCACACTGAATGTGTCGATACTGATTTGTACTAAACGTTTACTAGATGTATTTACTTGATTTTTGGTTGACTTCGTGCTCTTAATTTTGCTTGATAATACAGATATATAAATGTCAAGTTTAGTTATTTCATATTTAGTTCAAAATAACTTACCTTCCGTCGTAAACGTTTCCACAATTTATGACGTATCCTCCAGAAACTGTGAAGGGTTTTTGATGAAACTTGCTAGGAATGAAGTACTCATGGTCCCCTACAAGTGCTGTTGTTTTTCGTCCGGATCCGTCAATAGATGGCACCACCACAGACAAAAGTAAGTCTCAGGGAATACCGTCCTTTGACAAACGTCTTCAGAACCGAAAGCATCAGGATGATCTAGAAGGATGTCTTCCTGAAAAGAAGTGTTGTTGGTTTTGGTTCCAGTCCAAAGTCAAATTTTTGACGCGTTTTTGACGTCTTTTCGAACTTTGTCAGAAATGCTCATCTTTGAGCTGTTTCTTTAAATAACTCTATTATTGTGTGGTTTTGTGCACTCATTTACTGCAAATTTGTTGCAGATTGATTTTAGTGAAAAATTCACTTTTCTGATCTTTCATTATATTTCATTTTTTCGTACTTGAATAAAGGGAGTATTTTCATGAATACATATTGGACTTCTCCAGAACCACTCGAGGGATTTTGATGAAACTTGGTAGGAATAAAGTGCTCATGAGCCCCTGCCTCGTGATATCCCTCTGTGTCCGATGGTCGACAGTTTCAAACAGGCTGTGCGCTCAATAGAGCACATGAGCCCAAGAAAGTAGACAAATTACCCTGTGTTTTTAACTTTTTAAATACACATTTTTTCATTATTTTACTTCACTAAATATTCTCCTGTATTTCTTGCTTCTCTCTAACACGCTATCTTCTCGTCAATCTTTTTTTCTTGCCTTTTCTATCCTCTTATTTTATTTGCGCAGTACGCGCTTTTAAACCCTGCCAATAATACTCGATACTGAGGAGTCTGGCAGAAATGGAAGATAGATAGAATGTTCTCAGGTTAGCGATATAGGCCCACTAGGGCCTCTTGTTTGTCATATTCTCGTGTATCCATAGACATTGCAGGAGGAGGACGGTGGACGGGACAATGGGGTAGGCATCCCACTATCAAAAGGTGGGATGTCCGTTTACTGTAACCCCCCCCCCCCCCCCCTTGAATTGGTGAAATACTAGTAACTCTATGATATTTTCAATTCGTTACAGACACTCACCCACATCTGAAAAAAAAACGCTATGTGGTTCATGCATAGTCTCTATATCAACTTGTTGGCTCCCCCCCCGACCCATTTCACTAGGCCCTCGTACATAACCGTCTTCACAGCAACCACTGCACGCTGCTTTACGATAACGTATACATATAGGAAACAAACACAGAAAAAAAAATTGTGTGTGTGTTTTTTTCAACCGCATCCTTCAAACATTGGATCTTTCTTGCCTAATTTCTATACAAAAGGCCATTAATGGATCCCATTGGCTGAAACATTTTGACGTCCCTCCGCAACTATTGTACATAAATGTTATTCCATCAGAAGTGTTCAGAATCCTACACCAACATTGAGTCCGTCAAAGTTCGACTTAGTCGGCCCTTTCTATGATGTTTCGTTCTTCGTTCGGTGATGCCAAACAGAGGAGAAAACATCTTCGAAAAGTCGAGCAGACCTTCAAGGTTGGCTATGATCAGTCAGCTATTTCTGAAGAGGAAAAATGCAAGAGATAAGCATATCGATTACCAATCGATGCACAATCGTGGTTTGTTTTTATCTGTGTGAAAGAACCGCTGCCAACCAGTATAAGTAACTTCAGACACCTTTAGGACCTTTTTACCAGAAAAGAAAGTAACTTTTAAAAGATCTTCGACAACACTCCCTCCCCCTTTAGAAGTATCAGTTAAACCCGTTTTTATGAGATTCTTCAAGGAATTGTCAAATCAAGGTCACATTAGACAGGTGGTCTCTTAGTACAGGTTCATTTACGTGAAAATTATTTTTTGTTGAAAGTGAAGACCTAGTCACTTAAAACAGGATGTCTCTTAACACAGTAGGTCGCTAAGGCAGTTTTATCAGCCGAACAGAATTTTATCCATACATCCATGAAAAAAGTTTTTTTTTTCCAAAAGTTTTTTTTTCCCATAAGACATTTGACTTTAAGAACACGGTGTGTCCTCTTTGGTCGATGCAAAGTGGACTTTCACGTAAAGATACAATTTTATAAACCTCTATTCTCGACCAGAAAAGATTACCATCATCTAAATGATAATGATGCTCATATGATACGCCAAAAATTAATTCATATAAAGTAGATTTAGTATTTACCTTGTTTACTAGAAGGCGATTCCCTTGCTCTAAATTATTTGCGTATCACGTGTTATGTGACCGTGATACATGTAAAAAAATGTTCCTTTTGAAAAAGTTGTCCAACGAAATATTAACAATACGGAAGTGTTTCAACTCTTCATATACCTTCTTGAAGAAAATGAAATCAGTGTTAGGGGCCGGATGACCATTTGATTCTGATGGGAGGCCTGGCAATTTTTTCGAGTCAGATTATAATTTTCAACGCAGAGCCGGCCGGATGATTTATTTTCCAGTAATTCAAGGTCTGAATATTTATTTTCAACCTTTGATCAATTCTGACGAGAAAAAAAGGACAGACACACACACTGAGAATTTCATATGTATGAATTTGACTTCAACTAAATTCCATTAATTATATACAGAGTGCATGTATGTACCTGCATATTATAAATCCAGTTTTCATAGTAGATGGGGAGAGGGGTAGTTAGTGTGTAATGTACGATTCATATAAGACTTTAAGCTTAGCATACTTGCTTAAATGCAAAATGCGCATGCATTCTAGTTTATGCTTGTTTTATAAAAATGCATTGTAATACAATGTTAAAGAAGAAAAATAACGTTTTAATAAAACTTGATATGAAATGTCTGGGTAGGGCAGGTGAAGCAGGCCCGAAAAAAATGAGTGAAAAAATTTTTGACGTTGTGCCCTTAGCGAAAGAAGCTGAAATTTGTTTCAGTGAATGGCGAGCGAAGCGAGCTGACAATTTTTAGAAGTGTGGACCAGAATATTTATTTTCTGCTACCACGAGGGATAGATTATTTATTTTCAACATTTCCTGGGTCAGAATATTTATTTCCAAAAAGTGTCTGCCCCCACCCCTCGGAATCAAATGGTCGTCCCCTTACGGACTTCGGCATTTTGTAAAACGAATTCAAATTCGTGGTTCTTTAAGACACGCGTTCTGCCATCGTTATTTAGTCTTTTTAGTCTGGTTTTTGTTTATGTAAGGTTTTTTTTGGTAATTAGTTTGGGTTGCTGTTTTTATTTCTTGTTGTTTCCTGCTCTTTTTCTTTACTTGGATTCAAACCGATTCTTTCGATATATAGAGGAAATAAGAATAACCAAGTCTTGTTAAAAAACAAATCATTTACTTCTTTATGGCTCGTACTTTTTTATGGCAAGAACGTTTAACGTTGCATCAGTAGTTTCCGCATTATTTTCCGTTCGCTGAAGATATACAAGCGCACTTTTTAGCGTATCTCAGACTTTCACTGAGGTAGAGGGTCAGAGTTGCCGCTCAGGTCGATTGCACTGTCTACAAAGATTTTCACGGGAACTGATTTTCCTGGCTGCTTTACATCAATGTGACCAAGGACTGTGTATGTAGTACTACTATATTGTAAACCATCTAGAAAAGATAAACATAATCTTCTATACACTAGCTGGTAAGATTATCACAAGGCTGAACATGAGACATATAATAGATACTATACAGGATCAAATGAAGAGAAATCGATACTAATCTGTTGTAGGCCATTTTCCGAGTAATTTGCTAACGAAGCTGAATGACCGTATTTCCTGAAGTAATATGAAACATAGTAGAATTTACCTTGGATAGAGACCAGTCTGAAGGATTGTCCCTGGAGGCACGGCCACACAGACGTCCTACAGGGGTACCAGCAATATCGTCCGCAGACATGGCGTTCACGAACTGTGCCTACATGTCTTTCTCGGAGCCAACTGGAATAGCTGTCTCAGACTGTGGAATGTGAAATAAAAAAATATGTTTAGATAATATACAAAACGGGTGAAAGAAAGAAAACATAATATTAACAGAGAATAACGAACAAAATTCGACCTTTCTACAGGCAGGGATATATTTCCCAATCTTACACATTTTAGTACATTCATTATCAAAGGAAATTTAATGTCATATGATATGTAAATGATACTTGATATTTTACCGAATTGCTGGCGTTGAGCTCAGCAGATGCGTCAAGGATGTTATAATCTGCGTCACTGATGAAGCAATGATTGCGTGGTTCTTGTTCCGCCAGTAACGCCTTTTTTGGCGCCAATCGTTGGTATCCGGCTCCACCAAGTCGTCTTGTAACTCCACTCTGATACCGAGAAGACCCTGGAACATGTCATAAGATGACGTCATATCTTGGCATAACCAATGATTGCACACTTCGTATTGCCATACATGACGTCATACTTAATTGTATATTGAATATTGTATTGTTTATTCGTAAAAATCAAAAGTAATAAAGGCGCAGATTTAGTTTCATGATCTTTTTTACCCGAGAAATACATATACACATCCCATCCACGGCCAAAATATGGTTAAGCCATGGCGTAAATTTCGATTAATGTCACTGAAAATTAAATATCTATTATGTATAAGTCATTGCATGATATGGAGCCATATCATGCAATGATACGGAGCCATTGGCATAGTTCTGTCCCACGGCAGATAGATTCTATGATATTGGAGTTTGAATTCAGCCACGGCATAGAATTTTAATGCCAGATTCAGTGATTGCTTGGATTTGAAGACGTCGATCACAACTAGTTTACGCCAGATACCGTTTCAAGTGGGAACTAGTATCTAAAAGACCGTTAATTTGTATGCGAATTTCCAAAAATAACGACGGATAAAAGGCTTTTTTAAAGAACATAGTCACTTTGCAACTCGGTAACTTACTGTATTGAAATCAATCATAGTAAAGGCGAGAGTTTATACATATTGTACGTACATGTACTCGCGTGAATCACACGTTAAGTAACGCCAGAGACGACGTTTAACGTCGTGTTAGATTATGGTAAACTCTGAATCTACTGTTTACTTTTTACGTAATCTATTTTTCCGAATATGATGTATGCTGTATGTTGCAAACAGAGGGTACTTGTATCTGTAAAACAGAATTGGCTTCGTTTCTAATATGTGTTTTCATCCAACCTTTGTGAAACAAACTTGACAAAACAATTCGTTAAAGTTCTTTTCTTTACTCCGGTTAGTTTGAAAGAATATAATTTTAGATTCTTATAATTGACATGGGCGGATCCAGGAATTTTTTTTCGGGGGGGGGGGTCCTTACCTCCGAAATTTTTTACGAGCAAAAAAAAAAAAAAAAAAAAAAAAATCAGTGTACACAGAGAAAATGCATATGGCGAGCAAAAAGCTTAAAATCTTGAATTTTCACATCATAGTACTTGATTATTGATTGTCAATTCTAATATGTAAATACAGCAAAGGCGAGCCAGCATTTTTTTTTCAGAGAAGTGGAATAAAATCCACTATTCGTGTCTTTTTCAGTTTCTCTTCGTTTTCTTAGTGCCCATGTTTATTGACATCGGAGTGATGTATATGGGAAAGCGCAGCATCATTTGAAAATAACGTACATGTATATGATAAATTCTGGCGAGCGGAAGCGAGCCAGAGAAATTTTTTGAAATGCTGACGTCAAAATATTATCAAAATGAAAGATTTCTTATACAAATTCATTATATATTTTTCAAATATTATGACAGCAAAAGGGGAATTGGGACTTAATCCTATGAAATATGCATATTAATGAAAAAAAAAAAAATTAGCCATGCTTCGAAAATTCCAGGGGGGGCTCCTGGAAAACGCCTAGATCTATGCATGCGTTTTATTAATATCCATAAAGAAATTTAACCTGAAAGAAAAAAAGTTCAGATACATCATGTCCCATAACAAAAAAAAACACGTTCCATAAAATGTATCCTCTATACCGGTTATTTTCCATGTCAGGCTGCACCGACTTTGAGCCACAATGCATCTATCCCTCCACCCCACCCTCTACTAACCTGCACACACACCCAAGAGCACTCGGAAATACATGATGCTGAAGTAAGGCTTCCAATGCCAAATTCAAGGTATTTTCTTCAATATTTTTCTTCGATTATCACATAATCAAATCATTAAAAAAGCACGCTTGGAATTTTTTCTTGTATCTAAAGAGATAATGGAATATAGAGATAAAACAGAAATAAATTTCGGCTACCGCTCAGACCATTCCATGGTAGAGATGACCTTGACATGTAAAAACTTTAAAAAATGAAAAGGATTTTGGAAATTCAATAACTCTCTACTACATGATAATGAATATGTTCAAATAGTAAAGGAGGCCATGAAAATTTTGAAACTGCATGTAGAATATGCTGCAATGCCCTATAATCCAGACTCAATACAGACCTAAATCTTAAGATAAATGATTAAATCTTCTTTGAACAGATTCTTCTTAAAATTAGAGGTTTGAGTCTATTGAATATAGTTCTAGGAAAAAAAATCTGACACTTGAAGAACAAAATGATATATTAAATAAAATAAAATCCATTGGAGATAAAAATAATGATAGTAATAATGATGAGTTAAACAATCTAAAAGAAGAACTAGAAAATATGAGAAAAAAAAAACACATAAAGAGTGTGTTTACCAGATCCAAAGCCAGATGGGTCGAGCAAGGTGAAAAACTGACAAAATACTTCCTAAGTCTAGAAAAAAAGAAATTACACAAATAAAACAGTCACTAAACTCATAAACTCAAGTAATGAATGTATAACAGAACACAAAAATATTCTTCTTGAAATTGAAAACTTTTTTAAAAAGCTTTATGCTAAACATGACAATGATTTGCAGGATATTGATCTTAACTCTGTCATTAATACTGAAAATGTAAACATCCTAACAGAAAGTATGTCACATTCTTTGGAAGGAAAAATCACTCCTCAGGAAGCCTTGCAGTCCCTAAAAGCACTCAAGAATAAAAAATCACCTGGTCCAGATGGGTACACTTCAGAGTTCTTTAAATTTTTCTGGAAAGACATTGGGCAATTTTGGTTACGATCAGTCAATGAAGGATTTGATTCTGGAGAACTTTCAACAACACAAAAACAAGGAATTATAACCGTTTTACCTAAAGGGGATAAAGCAAGAGAATATTTAAGAATTGGCATCCAATCTCTCTGTTAAATATTTCGTATAAATTACTTTCTTCGTGTACTGCAAACAGGCTGAAAATAGTATTACCTTTTTGATACATGAAAATCAAAAAGGCTTCCTGAGGGGAAGATATATTGGAGAAAACACTAGAATAATTTATTATGTTCTTCATACTGCAAAATTAAAAAAATATTCCTGGAATTTTACTGTTAATTGATTGAAAAAGCTTTAGATTTAGTCTTATGGTCTTTTATCTACAAACCCCTCAAATTCTTCAATTTTGGCAATGACATTATTAGATGGATACATACACTAAACCACAATGCAAGTCTCTGTGTAATACAGAATGGTGTTTTCTCAAAATTCTTCCAGATAGGGTGCGGATGCCGTCAAGGCGATCCTGTTTCATAATATATCTTCAATTTATGCGTAGAAATGATGGGAATATTAATTAGGCAAAACAAAGAAATAAAAGGGATTAATATTGGGAATGAGATAACGCTTCTTCAATATGCAGATGATACTGCAATTTTCCTGGATGGATCAGAAAAAAAGTCTTAAAAGTGCCCTTGGTCTCCTTTTTCTTTTCTCCAAATACTCAGGACTCAAGCCAAATATTAATAAAACAAAAGCAGTATGGATTGGTTCTCTACATAACAATAAAAGTGGTATCTGCTCTGAATTTAATCTGCAGTGGACAAGTGATCAATTCACAGTGCTCGGAATTACTTTCACAAATGATCTCAAAAACATTCAAAAACTAAACTTTGACGACAAATTAGAGATAATTGAAAAAGAAATTGCTCGATGGGAAAAAAGAAACATAAACCCCTTAGGTAAGATAATTGTTATCAAGTCACTCCTGTGACCTAAAGTTACTCACTTATTTATTTCACTACCTAAACCATCTCAAATTTGGATAGATAATCTTCAAAAAATCTTCTATAAATTTGTATGGAACAAAAAATGTGACAAAATTTCCAGGAGAGTAATGCAACAAAATCATCTAAATGGAGGTTGCAAGATGATTGATATAAATATTTTCATAAAGACTCTTAAGCTGACATGGTTCAGGAGACTTCTTCATGGCAATATCTCATGTTAGAAAAATATTTTCTTCACTATATGTAATTGTGAAATTTCTGATCTCTGCAGATTTGGAGCAGATTATCCACTTTTATTGTCTAAACATACAAATAACCCTTTCTGGAAAGAATCACTATCAATATACTTCATGAATTCTTAAACCTAAATAGTGAACAGGCTAACATATGTATCCATGATATTCTTAACAGCCCAATATGGTATAATTCCAAAATTCATGTAAATCGTAAGCCAGCTTTGATAAAAAGGCTCTATAATAAAGGGATATGTATTATACAAGATTTGCTAAATGATCATGGACGAATTTTAACTTTTGAAGAATTGAGCTCAAAATTTAATTTAACACTATCATTCACTCTTTATCTAGGTCTTAAATGCTCACTTCTCAAAGCCTATCCCATTCTAAATGAAACTTCTATCAATAGAAGTAATATGAATGAACTGCCTTATAGACCTAAATTTATCAGCACAATATGTAAAGACACTAAAGGATGTAAAACACTTTATGAACTATTCTTAAAGAGAGAAATATGTACTCCTAAATGCCAAATAAAGTGGGAATCAAAGCTCAACATACTTAATGACCTAAATTGGAAGCTAATCTATTCTTTACCATATTTATACACTAAAGACACTAAACTCATATGGTTTCAAACTAGAATAATTAATCGTATACTCGGAACAAATGAACTGCTCTATAAATATAAAATCAAAGACAATCCATGCTGCTCTTTCTGCAAAACAGAAATTGAAAATATAGAGCACCTCTTCTTCACATGTAAATTTGTTAACAATATCTGGAAAAGTCTTGAAGAATTGATAAGATCTAAAATAGCTGCAATATTTAACTTCACAATATTTGATATCATATTTGGAAAATTGGGGAATGAACTTGAAGCTCTAAATCTTATTATCACATTAACGAAATACTACATTTTCACGCAGTCCCGGAAAGAAAAAATCCCTATTTTTGATAATATTAAACTATATTTGAAAAACTATTATTTTACTGAACAAAATTATATATTTCTAGAAAATCACAAGGATTTTGAAAAAAGATAGAATACTTTGAAATCGATTTTTGAAATCTAATTTGAACTCTTTTTTTTTTCTACGCAACGTATCTTTCATACTCTAATTCAAATGTTTTTCTAAAGATTTGAAATGCATGTATGCAAAAGTAAGTGCAAGTGTGAGCAGAAGGCATATCTTCTTCTATCTTTCCTCTATCCAAAATAAAAAACCTTCAGTCTCGATGTACATTTATTACATCAAACATTCAAATGCTATCTATCATACTGATATATACGTATTATTACATATTATGTTGACTTGAACCAAAGAAAAAAAAAAAGAAAAAAGAAAATAAGATAAAAAAAAAATTCAAATCATTAGAATGATTTATTCTCATGTGCTTGTTCTAAATTATTATAGAGTTACAGGCAAAAAAAATCTTTTGATGCAAACTCTTTTCCGTTTGCTCTTTTTTTTTTCTTCCAATTTTCTGTATTTTTTTTCCATACCCCCCCCCCCCCCCCCCCCCAATTATACAATTGTGATTGGAGTTCATTACAGAATTATTTATATGATATTCCATACATAAAAGCAAAATCAGCTATTTATGGTTTGAATTTGAATCTATAAATTTTTCCAATTTCAGCGATTTTTTTTTTAGTTTTAACCCCCCAAAATGGCATTTAAGCACTGATTTCAGAAATAAACTTTTGTGACATATTAGTCTAGGCATAAATAAATGCTTTGACACAAAAGTTATTTTGAGTATTTGACAACTTTTGTTTTTTATAGAGATTTCCCATTTTTAATCAATATTTTTTGAATCCCCCCCCCCCCCCCCCCCAAGGCACATAAATGCACTGATTTTGTCATAAACTTTTGTTTAAACTTCAAGTGACATATTTGTCTTGGTATAAATGAATTCTATGACACAAAAATCGTTTTGAATTTTTGTTTTTATAACGTTTTTCCATTTTCAGCGGTTTTTTTTTCATATTTTACCCCAAAAATGGCATTTGCGCACAAGTTTCGTCAATAAACTGTTGTGACATTTACATTTTAGTCTTGACATAATTGAATGCCATGACACAAAAATCATTTCTGTTGCAAACTTGCAAATATTTTGATGTTGGGCTGAAGTTCGGGCTATTTTACAAGCCTAAATGTGTCATCAAAAGAAAGCAATGAGCAAGCGAGTCGAGTTGAGCAAGCAGTTGAACAAGCGACTCTATTCATTGTAGTTTCCTTTGCTTCATATGTTGGGGGACGACCATTTGATTCTGAGGGGGTGGCACTTATAGGAAATAAATTAATATCACAGGCAGTTTATCTATCAAAAAATAAAAACCAACCTTTTGTTATTTTTTTATCATACATACAGGTAAAGAAGGGTCACATGCACATGACCCTGAATTTGCCTTAAAAAGATAATTTGTTCAACATGTTCAAAACTATTTGACTATGTAAAGGTCAAAATTGAAGATGTCAAATATTTCACATTAGCTAGAAAATTCCCAATTTGGTAAAAATATAGCTATTTTCCCCAATTTGAAAGGCCCCGGCCCATGTCCCAAAATACCAAGCGACAGACCTGGACAGGCGCCGATCTCGTTTTAAAAAGAGCGAAAAAAATACTGAATAATTTTACGACGAACAATAAATTCATGTCGGTGGCGCCATCTACATTGAAGTTCGTATTCAAAAATGGACTCTGTGGAGATTCTACATATACAAAGTCCGACAGTCCGAAGAAAAAGTCTGACGAAAGTTATTTCGTGGCAGGTCTTACAAGAGTGAACTCGATCTGATGTTGATCAGGGCGGTTCCAGAGTAGGAAGCAAGATGTTTTGTATCAGCCCAGAGTGCCGATCCGAGGCACCGAAGTGCCGAGTGAAGGAGGGTATGGGAGGAGATCGCACCCTCCTGTAGGGGAGTCCGGGGGGGGGCTTCACCGGGAAATTTTTGGAAAAATGAAATAAAATTATGCAATCTGGAGCCCTTTTTGTTAATGATAATTTTACACCAGATATGACATCTTTTCGAATTCACCGAAAATAAGTTTTGGTGTTTTAAAATAAAAAGGCGGAGGAATAAAAGACACCTGTCAGGTAAATTATCAACAGAGGTAACAAACAATTGTATATTTGCTATTAACTGACCATGTCTAGTTGAGAGACAATTTGCTATTGCGTTTTGCACTTCACAATTTTTCTATACCAGATTATATTATATTTTCTTTGCAAAATGTCAAAACCGACATCAATTAATTTATATTAGTCTATTTCCACATTGTAATGTATGTATGCCGAAATTCCCCCCCTGTGACTAAGGAGCACCCCTATATATAATAGGGTAGGAGGGTCCTTGGCATTCCCAGAAGGGATTAATGTAGGTTAAAATCCTAAAAATGATGTATAATAATATGTTTTAAGACTGCACCAATCTCGGAATCCCAGCTGCGATTTAAGACCCAGGACGTGTGGCACCAAGTCTGTCCAGCAGATTTAGTGGTTAACCACCAATTAAAAATAAAATAGCAATCCAAGGAATGCTTGTGTCGCCTGCGAAGCGGATTTTTTTTATTGAAATAAGGTCAAATATCAAGGGCAAGGTCACTAGGTAAAAAATTATGGAATGTTTAGAAAGGTCTGTTCACAAGGAATACAAATGTGAAATATCAAAGCCTATCACTCACCAATCTAAAGATATAGCCAGTCTTTGATTTTTTGAAAAGTAGGTCAAATATCTAGGTCAAGGTAACAAGGTCAAAAATTATAGTATGTGTAGAAAGGCTTGTCACAGGGAATACACATGTGAAATATCAAAGCCCTATCACTTACCAATCTAAAGATATAGCCAATCTTTGATTTTTTGAAAAGTAGGTCAAATATCTAGGTCAAGGTCACGAGGTCAAAAATTATGGTATGCGTAGAAAGGTCTTGTCACAAAGATTACACACGTGAAATATCAAAGCCCTATCACTTACCAATCAAGAGATATAGCCAATCTTAGATTTTTTGAAAAGTAGGTCAAATATCTAGGTCAAGGCCATGAGGTCAAAAATTATGGTATGCGTAGAAAGGTCTTGTCACAAAGATTACACACGTGAAATATTAAAGCCCTATCACTTACCAATCAAGAGATATAGCCAATCTTAGATTTTTTGAAAAGTAGGTCGAATATCTAGGTTAAGGTCACGAGGTCAAAAATTATGGTATGCGTAGAAAGGTCTTGTCACAAAGATTACACACGTGAAATATTAAAGCCCTATCACTTACCAATCAAGAGATATAGCCAATCTTAGATTTTTTGAAAAGTAGGTCAAATATCTAGGTCAAGGTCACGAGGTCAAAAATTATGGTATGCGTAGAAAGGTCTTGTCACAAAGATTACACACGTGAAATATCAAAGCCCTATCACTTACCAATCAAGAGATATAGCCAATCTTAGATTTTTTGAAAAGTAGGTCAAATATCTAGGTCAAGGTCACGAGGTCAAAAATTTTGATTTGTGTAGAAAGGTCTTGTAACAAGGAATACACATGTGAAATATCAAAGCCCTATCACTTACCAATGAAAAGTTATGGGGTGTGACAACCAAAGTGTGACAGACAGACAGACGGACGGACTGACTGACTGACTGACTGACAGACGGACAACGGACAAAGTGATCCCTAAGTGTCGCTATGCTTCGCAGGCGACACAAAAACTACTTCTAAAAATGTAAGTTAAAACAAAAGTGCTGTGGAATAAAATATGTACATGTGATAATTTTAAAATAAATGCAAAAGTATATTAGTAAAACACATATTCTTCTAATATAAATAACTTTAATTAATTTCCATCTTCATTTATAAATTCTATCCATTATTTATTTCCTAATATTATTTAATTTAATATTTTATGGATATTTAATTCATTTTGTGTCATTTCAATCATTTATGTCTTTGAATTGTCACTACTAAGGACCCCATTGGAATAAGCCATGTTAGCTTTATGGGTTATCCTTGGGACAAATCAAGAATATAGTGCAATATATAATTTATCATCATTCTCCAAACAGCTTCTATTAAACCTTATCTTGAGTTTTATTTAAATTATTTACTTACACTGTGATATTTCAATTGAGCTTCTTCACATATGTCATATCTTGTCTGTGTTAAACTGTGATATTCATATATATTATTTGTGTTTAATTCCAATTGTCATCATCAAATTTAGTTATTACTCATTGCTTCATTTATTTTATATATTATATTTTTATATTGCCCTGTGACTTGGTTTAATCCTGAAATAAATCAATCAATCAAACGGGTCAACGGCAGCCGCACGACCGAGAGGGCAACATAACACCAAAAAGGAACATTAATCCATTCGGTGAAATGTCAATAACCCAGCCGTAATTCATTTATGGATAGATTCTTTTATTATATCCGATGAAAAAGTGACATTCAAATGAATATATGTTAAAACGGCTGCCTATAATCTCATTTCAAACAACCAAATATTTTAAAGACGTCTCAACTAATCCGGATCATTTTTTAGCTGTTTGATTTTCCGATTTATGCAACATGTAACAAAATCAATGACGTAGAACACAAGCACTTGCACACTGCGAAGCGAAGCAAAAACTCGAACTAGAGAGAAAGTACACTAAAAAATGAGCAATTTCTCAGTAACGACAGAAAGGAGTGGAAGGAGAACGTTTGGTGGTAAGAAATTAGGTGTCCACTTGTATGTAAATTGTTTTGATAAGTGTTCTTATGCAAGTTATGGTGAATATCGTCCTGTTACAGATGTTGAACATGATATGGTAAAAATCAAAGTGATGCCTCGTCGGAAACCCACGGCATCTTCTCTGTTCTACTACGTTAGATACCATGGGACAGTCTATTGGGAAACCCTCGTATTCCGAAAGGATTCTAGCAGGGAATTTAGCCAATCGGAAAGAGCGTTACAAAATCCCTCCAACACAAATCGTCAAAAGGGCTGATATTATTCAAAGCGACTATTTCATTTGTTACTATATATAACTGTATGATGCATTAAAATTAGAATTCCCGTACAATTGCGCCCACGGCCTACAATTGTAGGGCAATAGGCTGTGGGTTTCCGACAATGCAGTGATACATTCAATGTGACAGTATCAAAAACAATACATAAAATGAATAATTATTCATTATTCAGACGAAAATACTTTTCATATGGGGCGTTTTCAATGTGACGGTAAATAGCTCATAAGAGCTAATGTTTGCTGTTCACATGTGCAAAGCGACTTTGAATAAATATGAGTTGAGTTGAGTGAGATCACCAAGTTTAACAAAATTTTCAGCATGACGTCACCAAGTTTAACATTGAGCCTATGGAGAGCATCACGAGGTCATGGGAAAAATTAGCACGGGAAATGGCCCATCTTAAACTTGTTTTGTCTATATGGTTAGTGATAGGGCTTTGATATTTCACATGTGTATTGCTTGCAACAAGACCTTTCAACACATACCATAATTTTTGACCTAGTGATTTGACCTTCTTTAAAAAAAATGAGATTGTATATATCTTTTGATTGGTAAGGGACACAGGCCGAAAAATCGCCTGGCAATTATTCCTATGCGCCTCTAAAAGAATCAAGGCTAATAACACTGGTTTTACACTCTTGTCGAAAAAATTCTTGGAAAAATAGAAATTCTCGAGGTGTGATTACTATTATTACTTTAATCGACAGACAAAGGTTAAACTAGATACTGACCAAGTTTCGTTGACCTAGACCACAAAATAAGGGAGGAACTCCAAAATGAAAACGGAATTTTACGATTTATTTTTACTGGACATTAGCTGGTCCACTCTCTAACGGTGAAGATAAAATAGAATGGCTTCCTCTAGAATGCTACCGTCAACTGATTTGCATATTAGATTCTTATATCAACAAAACATAATTGTTTTTTACTCCAGTTTAGTTGATGTTACTCCCTGTTACATGTAACTGTAATCAAAATGTTCACCTGTCATCACTTAATCAATGAAAGCAGTCATTTATAATTATATCTCCAGTCATAGAGAGTGGACCAGCTAATGATGAGTAAAAATAATTCGCTAGATTCCGTTTTCATTTTGGAGTTTCTCCCTCATCCTGAAGCCCAGGTCAACAAAACTTGGTCAGTATCTAGCTCAACCTTTTGTTCATCGATTAAAGTAATACATTTGTAATAGTAATCATATCATGAGAATTTCTATTTTTCCAAGAATTTTTCCGACTCGAGTGTAAAACCAGTGTTATTAGCCTTAATTTTTTAGTAGCGCATACGAATACCCAGACGATCTTTCCGCCTATGGTAAGGGATAAGGCTTTGAAATTTCATTTGTGTATTTCTTGTAACAAGACCTTTCTGCACATACCATAATTTTTAACCTTGTGACCTTGACATAGATATTTGACCTGCTTTTCAAAAAAGTTTGGATTCGCTATATCTTTAGATAGATTAGTGATCGGGCTTTGAAATTTCACATGTGTATTCTTTCAATTTCTTTGTGACAAGACCTTTCTAAACCAGTGATTTTTTTCAGTGATTTGGTAATGGTTTCGGGGCCCATGCAATTGGGAAAATAAACAACATTTGGGAAAATTTTGGAAGTACTAAATATAAAAGTAAAATGACAGTTTATACAATCAAAAGTTTAGAATTGAACGTTTAATCATATAATTATGCCCCCGGAATCACAGATTTGGGGGCATATAGTTTTTGGCCTGTCCGTCTGTTTGTCTGTTTGTCCGAAAAAACTTTAACATTGGGCATAACTTTTGAATGGAAGGTGATAGAGCTTTCATATTTCACATGTGTATTCCTTGTGACAAGACCTTTCCATTGATACCAAAATTTTTGACCTTGTGACCTTGACCTTTGACCTACTTTTCAAAAACTTTAACATTGGGCATAACTTTTGAATGGAAGGTGATAGAGCTTTCATATTTCACATGTGTGTTCCTTGTGACAAGACCTTTCCATTGATACCAAAATTTTTGACCTCATGACCTTGACCTTTGACCTACTTTTCAAAAACTTTTTACATTGGGCATAACTTTTGAATGGTAAGTGATAGGGCTTTCATATTTCACAAGTGTGTTCCTTGCGACAAGACCTTTCCATTGATACCAAAAGTATTGACCTCGTGACCTTTACCTTGACCTTTGACCTACTTTTCAAAAACTTTAACATTGGGCATAACTTTTGAATGGAAGGTGATAGAGCTTTCATATTTCACATGTGTGTTCCTTGTGACAAGACCTTTCCATTGATACCAAAATTTTGACCTCATGACCTTGACCTTTGACCTACTTTTCAAAAACTTTTTACATTGGGCATAACTTTTGAATGGTAAGTGATAGGGCTTTCATATTTCACAAGTGTGTTTCTTGTGACAAGACCTTTCCATTGATACAAAAATTTTTGACCTCATGACCTTGACCTTTGACCTACTTTTCAAAAACTTTTTACATTGGGCATAACTTTTGAATGGTAAGTGATAGGGCTTTCATATTTCACAAGTGTGTTCCTTGCGACAAGACCTTTCCATTGATACCAAAAGTATTGACCTCGTGACCTTTACCTTGACCTTTGACCTACTTTTCAAAAACTTAAACATTTGGCATAACTTTTGAATGGTGAGTGATAGGGCTTTCATAATTCACATCTGTATTCCTTGCAACAAGAATCACAGATTCGGGGGCATATAGTTTTTGGCCTGTCCGTCTGTTTGTCTGTCTGTTTGTCTGTTTGTCCGAAAAAACTTTAACATTGGGCATAACTTTTGAATGGAAGGTGATAGAGCTTTCATATTTCACATGTGTATTCCTTGTGACAAGACCTTTCCATTGATACCAAAATTTTTGACCTTGTGACCTTGACCTTGACCTTTGACCTACTTTTCAAAAACTTTAACATTGGGCATAACTTATGAATGGAAGGTGATAGAGCTTTCATATTTCACATGTGTGTTCCTTGTGACAAGACCTTTCCATATATACCAAAAGTTTTGACTTTGTGACCTTGACCTTTGACCTACTTTTCAAAAACTTTAACATTGGGCATAACTTTTGAATGGTAAGTGATAGGGCTTTCATATTTCACAAGTGTGTTCCTTGCGACAAGACCTTTCCATTGATACCAAAAGTATTGACCTTGAGACCTTTACCTTGACCTTTGACCTACTTTTCAAAAACTTTAACATTTGGCATAACTTTTGAATGGTGAGTGATAGGGCTTTCATATTTCACATCTGTATTCCTTGCAACAAGACCTTTCAATTGATACCAAAAGTTTTGACCTTTTGACCTTGAGCTTTGACCTAATTTTCAAAAACTTTAACATTGGGCATAACTTTTGAATGGCAAGTGATAGGACTCTCATATTTCACATGTGTTTTCCTTGTGACAAGACCTTTCCATTGATACCAAAATTTTTGACCTCGTGACCTTCACCTTAACCTTTGACCTACTTTTCAAAAACTTTAACATTGGGCATAATTTTTGAAGGGTAAGTGATAGGGCTTTCATATTTCACATGTGTGTTCCTTGTGACAAGACCTTTCCATTGATACCAAAATTTTTGACCTCATGACTTTGACCTTTGACCTACTTTTCAAAAACTTTAACATTGGGCATTATAACTTTTGAATGGTAAGTGATAGGGCTTTCATATTTCACAAGTGTGTTCCTTGCGACAAGACCTTTCCATTGATACCAAAAGTATTGACCTCGTGACCTTTACCTTGACCTTTGACCTACTTTTCAAAAACTTAAACATTTGGCATAACTTTTGAATGGTGAGTGATAGGGCTTTCATAATTCACATCTGTATTCCTTGCAACAAGAATCACAGATTCGGGGGCATATAGTTTTTGGCCTGTCCGTCTGTTTGTCTGTCTGTTTGTCTGTTTGTCCGAAAAAAAACTTTAACATTGGGCATAACTTTTGAATGGAAGGTGATAGAGCTTTCATATTTCACATGTGTATTCCTTGTGACAAGACCTTTCCATTGATACCAAAATTTTTGACCTTGTGACCTTGACCTTGACCTTTGACCTACTTTTCAAAAACTTTAACATTGGGCATAACTTTTGAATGGAAGGTGATAGAGTTTTCATATTTCACATGTGTGTTCCTTGTGACAAGACCTTTCCATATATACCAAAAGTTTTGACTTTGTGACCTTGACCTTTGACCTACTTTTCAAAAACTTTAACATTGGGCATAACTTTTGAATGGTAAGTGATAGGGCTTTCATATTTCACAAGTGTGTTCCTTGCGACAAGACCTTTCCATTGATACCAAAAGTATTGACCTTGAGACCTTTACCTTGACCTTTGACCTACTTTTCAAAAACTTTAACATTTGGCATAACTTTTGAATGGTGAGTGATAGGGCTTTCATATTTCACATCTGTATTCCTTGCAACAAGACCTTTCCATTGATACCAAAAGTTTTGACCTTTTGACCTTGAGCTTTGACCTAATTTTCAAAAACTTTAACATTGGGCATAATTTTGAATGGTAAGTGATAGGACTCTCATATTTCACATGTGTATTCCTTGTGACAAGACCTTTCCATTGATACCAAAATTGTTGAACTTGACCTTTCACATACTTAACAGAAAATGAAGTTTATACTAACAAAGATGCCACCGGGGGCATTCGTGTTTCACAAACACAGGCTTTTTCTTTATTTTCTTTTAAATATGATTTAATTTCTTATGCTTACAACAGTATGGCAAATGATAAGTAAATTTGCTACTTTTGAACCAGTACATTTCACTGTTTTCGCTGATAATTTCATCTGAATGAAATTGGGAAAATTTAGACCCACAATTGGGAAAAAAGATACTATTTTTCATTGGGAATGGGAACGAATAATGGCCCCAAAAAGGGGCAAAAGAAATCCCTGTAAACATACCATAATTTTTTACCTAGTGACCTTGACCTAGATATTTGACCTTTTTTTCTAAGAATTGCGTATATTTTTTATTGGGCTTTAATATTTCACACATATATTTCTTATGATGTGACCTTTGTTTTGTTACCAAAATATTTACATGGTGATCTTGACCTACCGGTAGATGATTGACACTCTTTTCTGAAAATTTGAGGTTGACCATATCTTTTAATTGGTAAGTAAGAGGTCTGATATTTCACGTACGAATTTCATTAAACAAGGCTTTTCTAGTGATACCAGTAATTTTGAACCATGTGATTCACCTCCTAGAATAAGCCGCTTCGCAGGCGACACAAGCATTCCTTGGACTGTTATTTTATTGATTATTAATCAGTTACTCAGACTCTTGTCATTTACAATTGAAAGTTATACTTTATCAAGAAAATAAATTCTGCAGCACTTTATTTGTGTCAATACCACAACAATCTTCTTGAATTAGAAGCTTACATAAGTGTTGAGTCTTTGCAGAGAAAATGTGAGGGGCTGGATGCTTGTAATTTTACGCTACAATGTATCTAATTTTGAGACACCTGAATTTGAAGTTTTTACATGAAAATTTGTTCATTAAATCACATAACTGAATAATTGATTATTAAGAGTCATAATCGATTATCGAAACTGAAGGCAATTATGGAGCAATATCTATTATTATTATACTAGTGTCAGATTTGCTTGTTAACCTACATGTAGGTTGGCAGAGACCCTCATAGCGATCACTTACAAGTTAAAACCTGTTTCCATCTCCATGCCCTTGCACTTCATATTACCTACTAGGACCTCAGCTAGGAACCACTCTCCATTATTAACCAATATTTACAAACCAGGACTTCTACAAATTCCCCTTTTTTCCCCCCGCACTATTGTTCTTTGAAATTATGAATTCATTAGTGACTTCCAAGGAGGTGGACTCTTTAAGAGATACTGTCTCCCATGTCCCACATCTAGGCCCCTTAACCACTGTCTGTGTTTACTTTATAATTGACTCTTCCTATTGAGGGAAAAAATGCAAAACTTCGTGACGTCACAATGCTTTTACCTTGGACAAACAAGCTTTGAACCTCGGTCAAACATCGAAATTGCATTGTGATGTCATGGAATTTCTCAAATTTTTACTCGCGTTTGGAAGGGTCAATTAATGTACATATATAGTGTTTTAAAATTGTACCTCTGTTTAGACCAAGTTGTACAGACGCACACACTGCTTACGGTAGAATTTAGGTCAGAACATTCACATGAAGGCCTAGCAGTATACACAAATACCGTAAATACCTGTAAATAGATCATTAATTGTTATACAGTGTACGTGTACAGATCAAGTTTGAGTTTTGTTTCAATTGACCTAATGTGATCACGACCTTTGAGCATACCGTTACTAATATACTGGTACATTGTACATGTTTATGACTGAGAAGGGTGTATTTTATTTTATGAAAACTGATTTTCAATTTGATATTTCAGAACATGACGATAGATGGTCAGATAACAGAGGAGGTGGGAAGTTCAGAGGTAACCGTGGTAACAAGAAGTTTAACTCCAGAGGACGCGGATCATTTAGGAGTGGGAGTGGTTACAGAGGAGGGGGAGGAGGAGGTTATAAAGGGAGAGGCAATAGAGGATATTATGCTGGAAGAGGTAGTCATTCTAAAGTCAAGTCTTAATATATGTGGTTGATTTAGTTGAATTCCTTTATACAATTACATGTTCATACATGTATTAGTATATGGTAGAATAGGAGTAAAAACATTACAGGAACAAATTTTAAATTAATGGAATATTCAAAAATTTATTCTGTCTATGATCTTTATGTTTTCATAAAAATCATGTTTATTTTGATAAGATAAACTTTCTGCTCTTATACTGATATTAAACATGTACATTTGTAGCTTAAAAGCATATGATAGCTGGTGATGGGGGCATTGTGTTTCGCAAAACAGTTTTTATGTTGCCTGCAACACAAGAACGACATATAGGGATCACTTTGTCTGGCGTCTGTCTGCCTGTCTGTCTGTCTGTCAGTCTGTCTGTCTGTCTGTCTGGTAGTCACACTTTCACATATTTGGCTATAACTTACTTGATTTACTTTATAGTCATACATCTTTTAAACTTACAGGGATGGTAAAGCATGATGAGACCTAACAAAGGTCAAGGTTACTTTCAAGGTCAATGTCATCTAGTTAGGGTAATACTTGCAACAGGTGACATACATGTTCTTGAACAGGGCTATTTTATTTTGTGTTAAATTATTATTGTTATATGTATATCTGCACAACAATGGTAATTACTTCAATACTTGATAAGAAACTATTGAATGGAATGTGTAACATTCCTTATGTAAATACTTGTGATGCACAATGCGAAACATGCCTCAATGGCTGTTCTCACCAGCAAACTGAACTTGCTGTGACATTAATTTTAAAGTCACATTTTTACCTGGAAAAACATGATTTCAGAAAACATGATGATGAATGAAACTAACAATAGTGGTGCATATATATATATAGAATAAACATCATAATTTGTATTATGTTACGGATAAGTCACACACAGCAAGTTCATTAATCACATAAAATGTACTACATGTAATGCACATTACATGTACCGGGTACGATAAATGCACTTGCTGTGTGTTGCATACCCGTAACAAAACACAAATGAAGATACTAACTTATACTATAAATCAAACTACATGAAGCATTGTTAATTTAGATTCCTTATTGTATGTAGTATACTACATGTTAACCAAGCAGTGTCTTTACTCTAGATGGGTATAAAAGAGGTAGAGGTGGCAGCTTTGGTCCTCGTAGCCGACTTGAAGACGATGATGGAGACATCAGTATGAACGATAACAGACCCGCAAGTAGCAAAAGATTGTAAGAGATCATTCAACGTATTATAAAAATAGATTCATAAAAATTACCATAGGCCATACAAAATTAATGTTTTGTTTGACGGGCACTTTTTGAGAAAAAAAAGTGAGGGAGGCAGGTTTTTTTTTTTTTTTTTTTTTTTTTTTTTGCAAACGTGAAATTTGATCTTTTAACCAAATTTCTAATTCAAGTGTTTTGATGCTGAAAATACATTGAAACTTAGGTATAGTATGAATGCATAAATGTATGCATAAAAAAGAACACCAATCTCTAACTGTTGCCCTGTGTAAGGTTAAAACTTCAAATGATGTTAACATTTTGTGAACTACTTCTTTTATGTGCAACTAATTGAGTGAAAATCGTAATTGTTGCTCAGTGCTTAGACCGAAAATTTGACCCTTGGCGTCGGCAAAAGAGTAGGAAAAATACAAAGAAACATGTCCAGGGATTGGGAAGGCCCATTCTGATAGAAAATTGCCCATAAAATCGGCAACTCGCTGCGCCCTGGTGCCATTATTCTACGGCGTCCATTTTTGGTTTTTAAATCTAAAGGTTCTGTTCTCGTATTTACGTTGTAACGTAGATCTACACCAGGAGCAGTAATACAGAGATCGCAGCTTTTTGTACATGGCCAGTCAGTCAGAAGCACAAAATTCTTCTGTCCACTGACAATTGAAAGATTCTTTGCTATTTTGATACAATATTGATTTTTCTCCGACATTCTTTTTTATCCTCGTTCTGCGCCTGAGATTTAAATCTCCAACGTCCATTTACGTATCTTATCTACGTTAAGGTACTTGTGTGTGCGTTCGTCCGTAAAATTATCAAGTGGTCAGTCAATGGGTACAAATTTAAGTAAAAAATGTACTGTAAATTACTCATTGGAAACGGTAAAATTGAGAATCTCGCGACAAAAAAATGTGCTAACGTCTAATGTATTATACATACATGCATATGCAAAGCTTTTCGAAAATTGATCATTTTTGGAATGGCCCTTTTGTGAGGAAAGATGGCCCATTGTTTTTGAGAATGACCCATTGAAGTCCAAATGGAAGGTGCCATAGTCCCATTGAGCAAGTTTGCCTTCCCGATCACGGCATGTCTGACAATTTAGTTTGAATTTTAACAACGATTACACAAGGGTACCCTGATCGATACGTCATCCCTTTTCACTGTCGGTCTGAAAATTTGAATTTCTATCCCGCGGAAATTTTGAAGTTTCTGCGATGTGCTACTTGTAAGGGTTTAATTGGCCAGTTTATTAGTAACGAAATTAGGATCGCGTAGTATTTCTGCCCCATCCACTCGATCCACTCGTTACCGGCGTTCCCGGCTGATCAATCTGACGTAAACTGTGAGTTCTAAACAAAAACGTTTTCAAATTTCTAATAAATTAAATAATTTAACTAATAAAGAAGTATATAATAGTCTTGCATATTATCACAACAGAGTCCAGTATCATTTTACGTTACGTTACCTCGTCCATGATATGGAATATACGCGTGGTCGCGATTACCGTACAACCAACAATTGAATACGGTAGCTTGGGTAAATAATACTATTTTATATAAACAAGTATTGAGTTACAGCTTTACAATTTATATATTTAGTGAAGTAAAGAATATGTAAACAAACAATTTGTATTAGCACGGCGATGTTCAATTGACTACTTTAAAATTATGGTAAAACACGCGATAAAAATCGTAAATGCGGCGGGTTTTTAAGCAATGCGGCGGTGCCCGTCAAACGAAACTTTAATTTTTTTTGGCCATAGATGTTGGTCTGTATGCATTACAAAAGTAGATACCTTGTGATGAGACATTTCATTTGAGACCATGACATTTGACCTAGTGACATTGACCTTTGACTTTGATCTTCTTTTCAAAAACTTAAACCTTGGCCATATGTTTTGAAATATAAGTCTTAGAGCTTTAACTCATCACATATAGATACCTTGTGATGAGACCTTTCATTTGAGACCATAGCCTTGGACCAAGTGACCTTGGATTTTGACCTACTTTAATAAGACTTTAACCTGGGCTATATCTCTTGAACAATAAGGGGCAAGAATACATGTATGATATTCACATGTAAATACCTTGTGATGACACCTTTCATTTGAGACAATGACCATTAACCTTGGACTTTGACCTACTTTTCAAACACTTTAAAGGGGGCAATATCTTTTGAACTACTGTAAATTGCTTTTATTCGTCAAGTACCAATTTTCGTCATTTCCGTCAACTCCTTCCTTGACAAAATTACATACTGACGAACATGAAGACTCCTGACAAAATATATTGTGGTATAGAAAAAATTGATTAATGTAGGTTTACTTGACTTTAATGAAATAGCCATACGTATATGTAGGATAAAAGAATAAAAGTCCAGGGTTAAGAAAGATGAGGTAGACTTGAAAAAAAATTACAGCTTTTACACATAAAATGTCAACTAAAATACTAGAAACTAAATACATTATATAAATAAAGTCACATACATTGTACTTCTAATTACGTGATAATACGTTATCACAACAATCTTGGTGATACATACAAGTGTAGTCTAATTCTTTAATTGCCAATGATTAATTAACAAACAGTGGCAAACACACAAACAGTGAATCTGACTGTGGATCTAAATGTTTAGTTTGGGGTTGGTAATTGAACAAACAAATTCATAGATTGAAACCCTTGAATGACGAAATTACGTACCAACGAAATGGTCTTTTCTACTGAACTGACGAAAATTGGTACTGACGAAAATAAAACAATTTACAGTATAAGGGTTAGGGTTTTGATATATCACATATAGATACATGTACCTTGTGAGGAGACCTTTCATTTTTGACCTTGTGACCTCATGACATTTTACCTATTGACCTTGACTTTGGACTTAGGCTTACTTTTCAAAAACTTTAACCTGGGCTTGATTTCTTAAATGATAAGGGTTAGGACTTTGATATTTCTCGTGTATATACCTTGTGATGAGACCTTTTATTTGAGACCATGACCTGTGACATAGTGACCCTGACCTTGAACTTCTTTTGAAAATTAGTGTTGTCTATATCTCTTCAACTATAAGGGAAAGGGTTTTGATATATGATATTCATAGATTTATTTAGTTTTAGCATACAGCTGACACTCGTTATCTCGAAGTCGATGGGCCCACTGAAAATACTTCGACATAAGCGGAGTTCGAGATAAACGTCAGTCGAATTTACAGTATATTTTGGAATGTATTGTACCACCTATAAGGCTAAAAGAATCGTTTTGCTATTGTATTTTATACGATAGATATCGGAGTATAAAAGGCTACTTGTGCTGAAAATGTAGTGTTTACTTCAGAACGTAGAAATGATTCTAGAAGAGTCATAAACGTATTCTTAATACTGAAATTTTACGAAGAGGCGCATTGAGACATCAGGTATTTTTATTCGTTGTGTAACCCCCCTTTCCGTGCCGATCGCCTCGACCCTGATATAATACCAGTTTGGTTGTCTTATCAATCTGTCATAAGCCGTTTACCTTCAAGAGTTTTAGATCATTGTGTCATCAAAGTACGTACAACGAAGACATTTGTTCGTACGCTATTTAATTTTTTCGTCTGCTAGATTTCAATGTCGTATACATGTCTTCGTTCTTCACTTAAATTTACTCGCATGCAATCAAGTTTAATAATCGTCATCTTAGTGTACGAAATTTTATGAATGGATTATTTTGTAAATCATCAGTATAATCATTGTTGCTCAAATTGCTTTATTTCAGTTACGATATATCTTGCGAATTTAATTTTTTATTGGGGGGTTATATTGGTTTGTTTATTTTTTTTTAGCCGTCGCTTCTCATAAGAATTTCAACATAACAAACAATGCAATTTTAATGAATGAAACATGCCTATATCATTGTTTCCGCAATGATATTACCTTATTAACTGTTATCCCCCTTAATTGATTTTGATGTCACGGTCGATCAAACAACGGCGAATCAGTCAACCTGCGTTACCGGTACCTATAATTGTTTGTTTACCATGCGATTTCACTATTATTTGGTACGTTAATTGGTTTGTTTATACAAACATTAGGACTTCGACTTAACGAGTATAAAATACACGAAGAAAATGAGTTTGGACTTCGAAATTACTTCGAGATAAGCAAAATTTCGAGATAACCAAATTGGAGTTATCCGAAGTCAAATTGGTTAGAATATGAAGGCAAAAAGATGGGACCGCCGCTCGACTTCGAGATAAACGGAATTTCGAGATAACCGAGTTTGAGATAACGAGTGTCAGCTGTATTTTATTTCTCAAATGCAGAAATGGGCAAAAGTTTCACAGCTTTACATGTGCCCTTTCCTTGTAGATTTATTATTACCAAGACCAGGTTTTTTTTTATTTTTGGGAAGGTGCCTGTGCCTGTCCCATTTGGGAGAATTTGCGACATTTTGCCGAAATTGGGAAAATTTCTAGTATACAAATTGTCACCACAGTATAACCCTAAAGTATCATTTATTGCTAATCCATTGATTTGCTTAAACTGAGCAAGGGATGAATGAAAAACTTAGATGCACTTAGAAATAGTACATTTTTTGCTGACTTCCAGGTTTTGAGTCTTATTTTCTCAGGTGATTTTTTCATAATTCCTCTTTGGGAATTTAAGAGTGATTTTTTGGGAAAAATAGAGGAAATCTGGCATTGGGAAGGGGACGAAATTCGGCCCCAAAACATGGGAAAAAAAACCCTGCAAGACCTTTCATTTGAGGCAATGACCTTTACGCTGCTTTTACGCAGGCTTCCATAGAATTTGATGATGTCACATGAAGTCCAAGTCAGAACTTATGCTCATAAAAATATACCAAATAAAACATCTAAATTCTATTATATTATTTTACAGTAGTCCATATAGAGGAGGTAGATCAAGCAGAGGACAAAAATACTACGGAGATGACAATCCCTCAGGTAAAAATCTATCGTAGTACTAGAGTTATTCATCACACTGAAGTTACTACATTATAGATATTTAATAAGGGCCTTTTTTAAGCACCCAAATCTGACTCAAAATTTTATGATCTTGAAATACCAACCGAAGGAGTATATAGAATTTTTTAACACTCAAATCTGACTCAAAATTTTATGATCTTGAAATACCAACCGAAGGAGTATATAGAATTTTTTAACACTCAAATCTGACTCAAAATTTTATGACCAACCAAAGAGGTATGTAGCATTTTGCTTGTCCTTCTGTCTTTTCATCTGTCTGTTCATCCGTCATGATTCTGTCCTGCTTCAACGAAAGAGGAATAACAATGTAGATGTAGGTAATAGGGCATTCATATTTTACATATGTATTATAAGTACATGTACTAAGAACTTTGTATTTTGTTAATTTTCTAGACCTTGTCACACCTTGATCTTGTATATTGACCTATTTTCAAAAATATTTCACATATGATATATATCCTGTGATTTGGTAAACCCTATCCATGCTGCAACTTCTTACCCTCTCGGCCTCTGTATTGATATATCAGAAATGTTGCCAATACCCATAAGTGTAATGACTTTGAAGCAAGGTCATAGGTCAAAGGATCAAATCATAGTGTACAAACCTTGTCTGGTCATATAATTTATATGAATATGTCAAAGGTCAATGCCACAATGAATCAGATTTTATCATTGATACAAATAATGTATAATATATTGTTTTTAGTACTATTCTTAGAAAATAGAGAAGAAATAGAGCATTAAAATGATCTTCTCCATAGTCTGAATGTTATAATGAATGTGAAATCACAGTCAAATGTGGATCTAATCAGAATGGGTACATGTATTTCTTCTTGAAGGTTTCAGCAGACCAGGTCCTCACCCATCAGGCAAGAATACTTGGTACAAAGTTACGGTGAGTAACATTAAAAAATACATCTGTTTAGGAACAGGTACGAGGGCTGATTGATACGTTGTGAGCCTTGGTTTTTTGGAATGCAGAAGGTATTCTGTGGATAGATTATCTCCAAAAAGGACAAACAATCAATGGTACATACTATGCTAAACTTCTGACACAGTTACGGGAAAATATTAAACTTATTAGCGCTGCTGAAAGCTCACTAGTAAAAGGTGTGTTGTTCCATTAGGACAATACTCTGTTCACAAGTCTGTTACTGCTGTGGCTGCCATTCACGATTGTGGCTTTAATTTGATTGAGCATCCGCCTTATTCACCTGATCTTGCTCCTTCAGACTTTCATCTATTCCCAAAACTGAAAGCAGCTATTTCTGGCTTCCTGGCTTTCAGTCGGATGATGACGTCATACTTGCTGTGGATGGCTTTCTGACTAGTCAAGATGAGAAGTTCTTTAAAAGTGGTACTGAGGCCCATTAACACCAGTGGCAAAAGTGTATAGATATTGAAGGGGATTATGTAGAAACATAATGCAAAGTGTCTGATAAAATTCAAATTCTTCAATACGAGGCTCACAACATATCAAACAGCCCTCGTACATGTATGTGGCCTGTCGTATGTTTTATACTAAATATGAGGCCTTGACCTTGACCTTGTAGGTGACCTTGGACAGAGTAATCCCTATATGTCTCTCTTGTGTTGCAGGTGGCAAAAAATTCAGAAATATCAATGTTTATAATTGTATAATGATGTAATTTATGATGTACGTCAATGTTTATTTGTATGTTAATTTCTATGATGTACATCTTAATGAAATTGGACTCTAGTTTATACTCATGAAAACTAATCCAAGAGATTTTTCCTGCTTACTCTTATCCTAATAGTATATGTAACATATTCAAATTATATTGATAAAAACCAAGGAGGAATTGGAAATCAACTTACATCAACTTGATTAATGAAATGAAGTACTTTGAATCTTCATTATTTTTTGGAAGATTTTACATCTTATGGATACAGATTCTTATAGTTGCATTTCTTTCAAATGAATGTACGTGTATATGAAATGTGAATACATGTATGTAATAAGCAAAAACTTAAAACATCAAGCTTGTATTAATTCAAAGTTTAGTGTGAAAATGTAAGTTTGTCTACTTTCAATCTTCTTCGTTCATCATTCATTTTTCTTTGGACTCTGATTGATTCCTTCTGTCTATACTTTCTTTTTGCAGATTCCAAAGGCAAAAACAGCTGGGAAAGAATTCATTTTAAAAACGCTCAGTGAAAATGTAGAATACAGTTTCACACCTGTTAATGTAAGTACTTGTACATTTATATATGAATTACTTTTTGTTCAAATACATGTAATTTACAAATCGGCAATTTGAAAAAACGGCAATCTTTTAAAACATACTCTAAATTTAGGATATTGGTTTTTGCAAACAACGTGTAAATTGATTTAGTTTTCAACAGACTTCTTTTATACTTTGTAGTTTCACTTTGAGCAAGAGAAAGCTGTATTTCATGTTCAGGATAAACAGGTTACGTCAGCACTACATTCCTTAAGTTCCAGGATACCCATGCCCAGTGGTATGAAGGTAAAGCTTGCTATGATATTTAACTCTTAATATTTATGGTTACCATTTTATTGAAAATTGCAGGAGGTTGATTTATGCTCTCTGAAAAAATTCATTCTAATAGTGATGTATTTTCATAAAAACATTATATGTTTGTTTACAGATGTTGTTTCTGATCAAACCTGATAGAGCTCCACTTTTTGTTAGTGATGAAGAAACAGAAAAACTGAAGGTATGGTTGCACTAATAGTTAATATAATGTATGTGAACTAATATTAGCAGGATTCATATTTTAGCAGAGTTAGCACTGTTAAAACCTTGCTAAATCCTGTAGCTGATATACTGTAGATTATAATGGAAAACAAGTTTATTTATTTATTTATTTCCTTTATTTATACAGGATAGCACATTTAGCTACAAAATGAACTAGTTTACAATGTGGTCCTGTCTTAAAAATATGTACATATGAAGTAAATTAAGTCCATTATATCACCTTAATGAAATAAAATAAATGCAAATAAAATAAATGAAAAAAAAAATGAAATAAAACCTAAAAAATAAATATCACAGTTCATTTACAAAAATACATACCTGTAAAACAAAATCAATATACATGTAGTAATTTAAGAGTCAAAGTAATGCTTCAGAGACCCGTTTTTAAAAGATGACAATGTCGTAGAATTTCTAATAAAATCAGGTAAAGAGTTCCATAAGATGTGTTTCTTGTATGTATTTCATTTACAAAGCTAAAAACATTCAAATATTCAGATGTGAGCCCATGTAAAACTTTAAAAACAAGAATAGACTCTCTATAAATAAAGTAATCAGACAGAGGCATCCATTTAAGATGTTCAAACGAACTAGATGTTGACACAGACCTAGGTATTTTTATATCTAAAATGATTCTTGCTGCCCTCTTCTGCAACCTAAAAAGCCTTTCTATGTGTGTCTTCTTCTTTGCATTATGCCACACAGTACAACAATAATTAAAATGTGGAAAAACTATAGAATTATAAATTTTGAGTAATGCCGTTTTGGACATAAAAGTACTTAGCCTCTTTAAAACACCTATTTTTTAGCTCACCTGAGCGAAGCTCAAGTGAGCTATTGTCATAGCGCACCGTCCGGCGTCCGTCCGTCCGTCCGTCCGTCGTCCGTCGTAAACTTTTCACATTTTCGACTTCTTCTCCAGAACGGCTGAAGGGATTTTGATGAAACTTGGTAGGTATGAAGTACTCATGGTCCCCTACAAGTGTTGTTGTTTTTCGTCCGGATCTGTCAACAGGTGGCGCCACCACAGCCAAAAGTAGGTCACGGGGGGTACCCTCCTTTGACAAACTTCTTCTTCAGAACCGAAGCATGTATCGACAAACCGAAAGCATCAGGATGATCTAGAGAGATGTCTTAAGAAGTGTTGTTATTTTTGGTTCCACTTCGAAGTCAAATTTTTGACGCGTTTTTGACGTCTTTTCGGACTTAGTCAGAAATGCACATTTTTGCACTATTTCTTTAAATAACTCAATAAGTGTATGATTTTACACACTCATTTACTACGTATCTATCATATTTAACTTACTTAATGCTTTGATATGTATTTTATGCTTAAATTTTATTTTTTTTGATTTTTTATGAATTTTTTTCTTATGTAAAAAGGAAGGGGGGAGGGGTGATTTTCATACATTTTCTGCTTCTTTTCTATAACCACTCTTCAGATTGTCATGACAATTTGTAGGTATGAGGTACTCATGCATGGTACCCTACAAGTGAAAGAATTTTGTCAAGATATCCACTTTTGGATTTTTAAGGAATATTTTTTAGCTCACCTGAGCAAAGCTCAAGTGAGCTATTGTCATAGCGCACCGTCCGGCGTCCGTCGTCTGTTGTCTGTCCGTCGTCTGTCGTCCGTCGTAAACTTTTCAACATTTTCGACTTCTTCTCCAGAACCACTGAAAAGATTTTCATGAAACTTGGTAGGAATGAAGTACTCATGGTCCCCTACAAGTGTTGTTGTTTTTCGTCCGGATCCATCAAGAGGTGGCGCCACCAGAGGCAAAAGTAGGTCACATGGGGTACCATCCTTTGACAAACTTCTTCTTCAGAACGGAAGCACGTATCGACAAACCGAAAGCATCAGGATGATCTAGAGAGATGTCTTAAGAAGTGTCGTTATTTTTGGTTCCACTCGGAAGTCAAATTTTTGACGCGTTTTTGACGTCTTTTCGGACTTCGTCAGAAATGCACATTTTTGCACTATTTCTTTAAATAACTCAATATGTGTATGATTTTACACATTCATTTACTGCTTATTTATCACATTTAAGTAACTAAATGCTTTGATATGTATTTTATACTGAAATTTTAATTTTTTGATGTTTTATGAATTATTTTCTTATGTGAAAAGGAAAGGGGGGGGGGTGATTTTCATACATATTCAACTTCTTCTCCAGAACTGCTGAACAGATTTTTATGAGTATTTTTTCAATCATGAATAGATATGTTTACTGTGAACATGGACCCAAGGCTTGTAAGTTCAAGTTCTGGTACCCTGGTAACTTTAGTTTCGTATAAGTTGGTACATGTTCATGTATGCAAGAGTTGTCTTTCTTTAATATTGATTTATGTTTTTGAGGTTTAAATTTTTGGATTATCGATTCATTTGAATGTTATATATTTTAAATTATTAAATAGGTATGGAAAAGGAAACTAAATAATTTTAAAAAGATGAATAAGTATTTTCAAATTTATCTTGTGAAGACTTGGATATACAACTTTGAAATTACAATATTGAGAGCAGCTCAAAATATTAATGTAAGAACAGATCAATGTTATCAATAACACAGTGAAAAGATGGGGAGGGGGTCTGTTATTTTGCTTTAGCTTCTGTATAACTATCTCTCTCGGGTTACTTAGATTACTCAAGAAGAAGGGGGGGGGGGATGATTTTCATACATATTCAACTTCTTCTCCAGAACCACTGAACAGATTTTCGTTAAACTTCGTAGGAATGAAGAAATCATGGTCCCCTACAAGTATTGTTGTTTTTAGCTCACCTGAGCGAAGCTCAAGTGAGCTATTGTCATAGCGCGTCGTCCGTCCATCGTCCGTCCGTCCGACGTAAACTTTTAACATTTTCGATATCTTTTCTGCAACCGCTGCACAGAATTTCACGAAATTTCACAGGAAGCAAGTACTCAATGCCCTCTATCGAATTTGTGTTTTTCAAGCCGATCGGAAATCCAAAATGGCCGCCACAGGCTCTGATTGGCTGACACATTTTCGACTTCTCTTCTAAAACTGCATCACAGAATTTCATGAAGCTTCACAGGAAGCAAGTACTCAATGCCCTCTACCAAGTTTGTGTTTTTCGAGCCGATCGGAAATCCAAGATGGCCGCCACAGGCTCTGATTGGCTGACACATTTTTTACTTCTCGTCCGAAACCGCTGCACAGAATTTCATGAAACTTCACAGGAAGTAAGTACTCAATGCCCTCTACCAAGTTTGTGTTTTCCGAGCCGATCGGAAATCCAAGATGGCCGCCACAGGCTCTAATTGGCTGACACATTCTCGACTTCTCATCTGAAACCGCTGCACAGAATTTCATGAATATTTAGGGAAGCAACTACTCAATGCCCTCTACCAAGTTCGTGTTTTTCGAGCCAATCGGAAATCCAAGATGGCCGCCACAGACTGATTGACTGACACATTTTCGACTTCTCCTCTCAAACGGCTGCATAGAATTTTACAAACCTTCACAGGAAGCAAGTACTGATTGCTCTCTACCAAGTTTGTGTTTTTCGAGCTGATCAGAAATCCAAGATGGCCGCCACAGGCTCTGATTGGCTGACAAATTTTCGACTTCTCCTCTGAAACCGCTGTGCAGAATTTCATGAAACTTCACAGGATGCAAGTACTCATACCCTCTATCAAGTTTACGTTTTTGGAGCCTATCGGAAATCCAAGATGGCCGCCACAGGCTCTGATTGGCTGACGCATTTTCAACTTCTCCTCTGAAACTGCTTCACACAATTTCTTGAAACTTCACAGGACGCAAGTACTCATTGCCCTCTACTTAGTTTTTTTTTTTTTTCGAGCCGATTTGAAATCCAAGATGTCCTCTATAGGCTCTATTTGAATGACACATTTTTGACTTATCCTCTTAAACTACTGCACAGAATGTCACCAAACTTTACAGGAAGTAACTTGTACACCTTGTCCTTCTCAAAGCTTCACTAAAAGCGATTTCCTTCAGGTTTTGACTTTGATTGAAAACATTCATACAGTCTCCTCAGGTGAGCGATGTGGCCCCCTTGGGCCTCTTGTTTACTTAATTTCTTGCATAAAACATCTGCATGATAGGACCACGTAAGACATTCATCAATATAAACACCTAAAAGCTTTGCACATTTCACATTTTCTATCACAGTTTCTCCAACTTTAACACATAACTCTCTACATTTTAACAATTTCTGTGATGTTCCAATTAAAAGACATTGTGCTTTCTTTAGATTCGTTGTAAGTTTGTTATCCCTCATCCATTTCACACTGTTTAATAAATCTTCTTTTAACTTACATTCTATAACATCTAATGATTTGTCAGTGACATCTTGTGTGGTATCGTCAGCATATATTGTAACAGAAGAGTGTTGAAGACATTTGGGATAGTCGTTAAGATATAAAATAAAAAACAGAGGCCCTAAAATCGAGCCCTGTGGGACTCCAATAGAGATCTCTCTTTGCTCAGATAGAACACCTTTCCACTTCACACATTGTGATCTATCTTGCAAGTACGAGTAACACCAAGATAAAGTTTTATCACAGATACCAAATGATGACAATTTGTGTAGTAAAACTTTGTGGTTCACCGTGTCAAACGCTTTACTTAGATCTATGAATAAAACACCTGTCAATTTGCCTTGGTCAAGTATGTAAATTCATGATTACGCTAATTTGACAGTTTGTTCCATTTTGTTTCCGCTGGTTGCGCTAAAATACATATGTAAGTACATATACAGTATGCTTCTGAGTGCGTTACCATTAAATATAGAAATGAAATAACAAATGTACAGGTATCATTGATTTTCCAGCAACTGTATGCTACATTACAAGCAGAAGTGTCTCCCTACTATTTGTGTTAGTGGTATCGACCTTCACTGCCTTGAAGTACATTTACATAGTTGTCCTTAGTAAAACATCAGTCAATTTGTTAGGTGAATAATTATAACATTATAACCATCAATGTCATCTGTTCATTTATACCAGTAGAAAATGCATGTGCAATATACAAAATACTACATTAATATCCATCTAGATTTTACTATTCAAACATCATATGAAAAAAGACATACATACATGTATCTCATCACTGCATTTGTCTATCTTTTAAAACACCAGAGATGTAGTGAATGTACAAATCAAAATATAATTATTACATAATGTATTTTAGGTTGTCATGAGTAACAGATATGATCCTTCAACAAAATCTCTGAATTTAACAAGCTTATCATCAGATCAGAGTAAGTAACCTTCGACTGCTTATTTAGGTATGCTCCTATACTAAACCGGTGGAATTACAATTTAGAATTCATTCTTGGCTTTCAACTCGCTTACATTCATTTGATAATTTTGAAATTATGATTTATTAGAAAAATTTCAGTTATAAAACAAACATGCATTGAAATTGCATAAATTCATGTAATATTTTATGTAACCAGAGCTTCTATTTTGCACAAGCAATTTTGACCTTACAAATTTGATCTTTTCCTGTTAAAAGATCTTCTATTTGCAATCTAGCAACACTGTCATATTACTCATGATTTACATGTATAAGTTTTTGTGGTAATTTTGTAGGTTTACAGTCAGATGGAATGACAATGAATCTTTCAGCAGCTCATGTAATGACGTGTGTCGTCAAAATCATACAGGAAAACATTCCTGAGGTCAGATTTGTTGTAATGTAGAGTAATATTGTAACAACTGTATTCAAATACATGTATAAAAAGAGCATATTAATGCATGTACATGTATATGAATTATTTTGCAGAAAATTAATTAGTTAACACTTTTTATTTGTGTTATAAAAATAGATTTTATATAAAGATATATTTTAAGTGCAATCTTCTGTTAACTGTACATGATTGTGCAAATGGATAAAAGATTTCTTTATTATTACAGGAAAATGTTTTCTAAATATAATTTAATACGATAGAATTTCCTAATTGTTTGTTTTTGTTTTTGTGAGCAGTTGGAGTGCCTAGATGTTAGTCAGAACCACATATCTAAACTAGATGGTCTGAGTTCTCTGGTAGAACACACACCAAACTTGACCAAACTCAACCTGGGAGCTAATAAAGTAAGACAATAGTTGAAAAATATAACATTTTCTTCTTTGGTGAATAGAGTTCACACAAGCATAGATTATGAATGAAGTTTGTATTTACTTTTGTTCTCTCTTCAGTCTGAATAGAACATCCTATATACATGAACATAACAATTATTTACTTAATCATTTGTGACCTTGATCAACCTTGGCAGTGAAAAGCCTGAATTCTTTACTTTCGGCAAAATTGATCATTTAGGTTTTTCAGAAAAACAGATATCAACTTGTGCATTTTGCAATAATTTAAATGTTAAAATGTAAATTTATTCGTGAAAATTTCAAAATAAGTAAATAATTATAAAAAAAATATTTCTTTTGTAATTGATAGGCATAGTGCTACAGTTTCATATGTTTTTTTTTTTTTTTACAGCTGAGTTATATAGAGGAGTTGAGATGTCTCTATAAATGGAAACTGACCGAGTTAAACCTGGACGGCAATGAGTTATGTGATAAGTTTAAGGACCAGTCATCGTATGTGAGGTAATCTGTATTGTTTACACACACCTTACCCAGCCTTGATGGTGCAGCCGACCCTGTAACTATGGCAACGTGGTAACAATAAATGGGTCAATCTGTAAACCAAAGAATAAGGCAGAAATTCTCAGAAATAATTGGAGATGGAATTTGTTCAGATTCCTTTATGTTTATCATGATAATATGTTCAATGGTCAAGAATTATATAATTGTTTAACTCTTTCCCCTAAGTCTAATTTCTTCAGTAATGTACATGTACATGTATATGTAAATGAATCTTAGCTAATCATCAAAGATACAGGTTTTGCAAATGTCCAAAGTGTGATGGATTTCCAAAAGGTTTTCTATTTACATGAAAACCAAAAATATATACAAGTTGAAAACACTTTTCACAAGGTAGCATAGGTAGTTGTGGATATGTAAAATGTATATGCTTGAACTTTTGTTCTAGTTTCGTTTTTAAAGCAAAATCCAAGTGAGCTGAAATCATATTGCAAGTTCTGTTCATAGTTGTTTTCCATTGTAAACTTTATTGAAAAGAAGTACACAAGGCCCTCTACTATGTCAGTCTGTTTTTGGACTCTAGCAAGATGGCTGCTGAGGGCTCTGATTGACTGACACATTTTCAATTTCTTAAGTGCTGCACATAATTTCACATTTTTACAGAAAACAAGTACTCAAGACACTACCAAGTTTCTGTTTTTCAACTAACAGTCAAGCAAGATGGATGCTAAGAGCTCTGATTGATTGACACATTTTCAATTTTTGAATTGCTGCACAGAATTTTGCAAAACTTTACAGAAAGCAAATATTTCAGGCCCTTTTGTGAGTTCATGATTTTTTTTAAGCCAATCCATCAAAACATGTTTTTCCGCGAGATTGATCAACCAGGATGGTCCTTAAGAATTCTGATTAATTAAAGCCTTTTTGACTTCTCTGTACAGAATTTCATGAAACTTCACAGAGTGCATGTATTCTACCATGTTTATGATTTTGACCCACTCGATCAAATAAGATGGCTGACAATATATAATATTTTTTGTTAGTCAAAAGCACTTTTACTTTACTAAATGACAAAGAATTCAGGTGAGCCATTTAGGACCATATTCCTTTTAAATTTGCCCTTAATCTCTGTATTAAAGCTATGAAATACATGTAATATCTTCATTTATTGCTGCAAGTATGAAAACTTATTTTTCATATAACATTACCTGTACTGAAGAAAGTTCATGAAAATCAAATCACCAAGCACCCATGGTACATACAGTACGTGTACATGTGTATTTTTAATTTCATTCTCTACTTAAAAATCTTTTGATTTGTTCCGATATAACAATCAAATTTTGATATAATAGATTTTTCACTTTCAGCTGCAATCCATTTCAAAGCTTCGACTGTAATTACATAGATATTATAATTTTAGAGGAGATTATACCAAGCCTGTTTTATTGTTAAAATATATGCATATTTAAAATATATTTGTACATGTATTAACAAATTTCATTAAACCTTCCACTTGTACTGGTATAGCTGTATGATAAGAGCAATTATCACATAAAATCCAAATTTTCAGGAAGATTCATTTTTCTGGCAGTTTAATCTGCTTTATTTGAAATAAGAGGTACTAAAAGTTGTTCAACTTAATCAATTTAAAATGAGGAAATTGAACCTTCTTTAATCGGACATGTTCATGACAGATAAAGATATATTCTATGAATGTACAATGTCATCTTTGGAGTGGGTTCAATAGAAAATACAAATTGGACCCTGTAACTTGTTTACATTGTAACTTGATTAGTTGCCTACGTGCCACATGAGAAGTTAACTCTTTCTTTGTTAGTGAAACACATAATATGGGGCATCTCTATCTCTTTAGCAACAAAATTCTACAGAACTCTGATTTGTTTGCTCTACAGTACACTGTTCTGCTTGGACAATTACTACTTGATAGATATACCATCCTTACCTATATATCACAGATACACACTTATCTACATGTCACACACACTTGTCTGTGGGTATACCTGGTACCAATGACAGGGGCGATCCTCACGAAAAGGACCTCCTATTCAGGGCCAGGGCCCAAACTTAATGGACATGTTGTCCAAAAAGGACCAAAACTGAAAAGATGGTCGTCAAACAGACAAACTCCACTGTATATTTGTTCCTTTCCATTTTGGGAGGGAATAAAGAAGGGAGGGGGAGGTAATGAAGAGGGGAGGGGGAGATAATGAAGAGGGGGAGGGAAAAGGGGTCAATTGTAGGATGAAGAAAGGGTGACAGACTAGGAGAGGAAGGGGCATATAGTGGAATTCTATTTATAAGCATATACTTGCTGAAGCTGATGAAATCAAGTTAAAGCTGATTTCAGAGAATTTTATGATGTTAGCTAGTTCTTGGCAAATGCTTATAATAAGAATTTCACCTATTTAGTTTATAGATTTATAGGTAATAAGTAGAGTTCTGTAGAGGGGATTTGTTCAGCTAAGAAAAGTATAGATAGAGTAGGTAGAGTATTTTTAAAGTCTTCACTTTCTGAAGTTTGACAGTGGAAATAAGTGTGTCTAATACATGTTACTTTATAATGGTAGATAGCCAATGTAGGGATGATGTTTCCAGCTCACTTGATGCCAAATTATCAGTACATTTTTAATGTTCATAATCTTATTTGTATTGCTAAGTACTTAGCATACCTATCTTGAGTATGTTAGATATGATTTTAAGAGATGGAATGTGCTGATATTTTAGTATCAAGTACATTTGTAAAAAGAGTGTATTGTCCAGGAGAACTTTTGGTGAATGCTGTAGTAGTGATGAATGATTTCATTTTAAGTACATTTGCACTTGCCATTCACATGCATTTGTACAGATATGGTACGTAATTTGATTTTCTGTCGAAATCAGAAAATGAAAAAAAGTGAACTATTTATATCAGTATTGCTACATGTATATGATAGAAATGTAAGGATATTTTGAAATAGGGTAAGGTATTTGAGACAGCATGTGTATGGTACATGTATATATGTATGTTTGTATGTTTGTAACCATACTCTTTAGTTGGATGAATCCATCTTATTTCAAGCTTATTAGGTCAAAGAATGACTTGCCTTGCACTCTATAAAGGTCAAGAAAAACTAATTTTGTGGTCACATGATCATGATGTCTTTATATTGGTTTCATAGAAAAGAAGACTGATTTCTAGGTCACAAGGGTCACATGACGATATGATACACTTTCATTGTTAAGTCACTATGTCAAGGTTAAGTCATCAACAGGATCCTTAATGTAACTTGATAATGTTATACTGTGTATTATTATATAATATTGTGGATCATTGTATTCTGAATTATGAATAAGGGTCATTCAAATTGTGTAGGTCACTGGGTCAGAGTTCAAGTTCACCCCACAAGCAAGATTCTTACTTTGGTCTTTGACCATGAGTATCTATGTTTCTTTGAATAATGTTAGAACAGATGTTGTAAGTTTACATGCCACCAGCACTTGTTAAAAATCAAGAATGATTCTTTACTTCTTATGTATACTTAAACATGCTTTTTCTTATGTTTATTTTTGATATTTTATCTTAAATCATAGATACATTTGTAATCTCTGATAGTAGTGAATATTGGTTTATGTGTGGAATGGATTGTAGCTGAAATTGTTTATACTTACCTAAAAGCTCTCTTGATATTAAAATGGCTCATTTATTATCAACATTATATGCGACAAGTCTGGGTATGCATATACATTAGTACACATTCACAACATAGTGCACAAAGTGACAGCTACATGTACTTGTATGTACTAGTTTTAAAAAATTAAGGCATTATGTACACATATTTACAGTGTACATTTACACATATTCATACTTTACATCATAGTACAATTAAATTTTATATATCTGGGATGGATCCTTTGTGTATCTATACTTGTAGATTACATGTTAGCCTTATAAATATCTCTTATGTGTGTCAAAACTTTTCTTGTAATTTTACTATACTTTTAAGAAGATTTTTGTTAAATTTCTCCAATGTATATATCATGTAAGATTGACTCACTTTAATGCATATCTACAACAATATCTTTCTAGTGCAATAAGGAAGAAGTTTCCAAAAGTCCTTAGACTGGTAAGAACGTTTTCCCAAGTTTTTTTTTTTATATACATGTATTAGATATACAATATTCTGTTAAAGTACAACATTAGTCATCCATTAATTAGTTTGCTCTGACAGCTATGAATATGAATTGATAGTTGAATTACTAAATTCTGGAAGGGACCATATTCCAAATAAATTCAGCATCATTCTTAATACTGCACTGTTATACAATGTTAATACAATGTATATACTTCTCAGTATCAATAAAAAGTCAATAATTCTCTCCACAAGCTTCAATATATTGAAAAAATAATAATTTGGCATTTGTTATTTTTAGCTCTACTGGTCTCAGACCAGTCAAGCTTATGCGATCACCCTTCGTCCGGCGTCCGTCCATCTGTCCGTCTGTACATCTGTCCGTCTGTCTGTCTGTCCGTCTGTCCGTCTGTCTGTCTGTCCATCTGTAAACAATTCTTGTCCGGACAACTCCTCTAAAACTGTTAGAGATAGAAAGTTTTAAAATTCTTTTTGCATTTTACTTGGTACATGGTCTAGTTAAGCACCTGACATTTAGTTTCAGTCCCTGACCCCCAGGGTCTTAGAAAATGGGCATGGTCATAAAATTCTATGTAATCTTGTCCGGACAACTCTTCTGACACTATAAATGATAGAGACATAATTCTTTTTGCAATATGATGGGTATGTGGTCTTGTTGTGCACCTGATATTTTGTTTGAGTCCCTGACCCCCAGGGTCTTAGAAATGGGTGTGGTCATTTTCTCCTTTATAACTCTCTATAATCTTGTACTCGCAACTCCTCTGACACTATAAATGATGAAGACTTAATTCTTTTTTCAATATGATGGGTCTGTGGTCTAGTTGTGCACCTGATATTTTGTTTAAGCCCCTGACCCCCAGGGTCTTATAAATGGGTGTGGTCATTTTCTCCTATATAACTCTATGTAATCTTGTGCTCGCAACTCCTCTGACGCTATAAATGATGGAGACTTAATTCTTATTGCAATTTGATGGATCTGTGATCTAGTTGTTCACCTGATATTTTGTTTGAGCCCCTGACCCCATGGGACTTAGAAATGGGTGTGGTCATTTTCTCCTATATAACTCTATGTAATCTTGTGCTCTCAACTCCTCTGACACTATAAATGATGGAGATTTATTTTTTTTTGCAATGTGATGGGTCTGTGGTCTGGTTGTGCACTTGATATTTTGTTTGAGCCCCTGACCCCCAGGGTCATAGAAATGGGTGTGGTCATTTTCTCCTATATAACTCTATGTAATCTTGTGCTTGCAACTCCTCTGACACTATAAATGATGGAGACTAAATTCTTATTGCATAATGATGGGTTTGTGGTGTAGTTGTGCACCTGATATTTTGTTTTAGCTCTATACCCCCAGGGTCTTTAAAAATGGGTGTGGTAATTTTTTCCTATATAGTTGTGCTCTCTACTCGTTTAAAGCTATTAATGATGGGGAGTTAACTCTTTATCCAATATTATGGATCTGTAGTCTTGATGTGTCATTGATACTTCATTTGAGCTAGCAGCCCTTGGCCCCTAGGATCTTGGAAAATGGGTGTGGCATTCTTTTTTTAAATACTTTTTCTCGGATATTATGAATTATATGATAGCTATTATAGTTGCAGTCTAATGGATATGTTGTTTTGTCATGCTACTTATAATTTGTAAGAGCACCTGCTCCTAACGGTCTTGGTTTAAAAAAAAAGAAAGGAAATTGATGTTTTAGAAAAAAAAAAACAACCAGGAGAACTACAGTCTCGTCAGAGACTTCTGGTTTCAATACTTCTCTGTATATGTTTTGATATATAAAATGAAGATGGAGAGTAGCTAAAAACAATTAGGGAACCTGAATAATCCATCATGTGGTTTATAATTAAACTCTGTAGAAGCATATTAGATAACTAAAAATTTACTGAAGCCCCCATCATCAGCCCCTGCCTCTGCATCAGCAATGAAATTCAGTTTTAATTTAGCATTTGCATTCTATTTTCAGGATGGCCATGACCTACCACCTCCCATCAAGTTTGACCTTGAAACTCAGTCAGAACTACCAGACTCGAAGGTTGGTTACCTTTTATACATGTTATTTAAAACATCCATAGAAGTTAAGTATTTTTCATACGAAAGTTTATATTTTTAATATTACCTATTTTCACCACGTGGGATCGTAACGTATGGTGTTGTGATTCCTTACATAGTAGTCTATAGTGTTTTGGTATTTTTTCATTTTCTGAATTAAACTTTACCAAACTGATGAGCCGTTGCAGTAGGGCAATGCCAAATAAATCAATCCATATCGTCCAGGTATATGAAAAGTTCATAGTTTTTGCAAACACTACATTAGTTTGTCGATGACAAAAATCTTTGCTTTTGACAAACTCTTGAAGTGTTTGCAAAAACTTTAGACATTTCAGATTTAGGTATTGCCCTACTGCAACATCTCATCAATTTTGTGCAGTATCACTTAAATTATGAAAAAATCTCAAAAATCTCTGTGAGGAGTTACAACATCATACATTTTGATCCCACGCGGTGTATTTTCATAATTATACATACAGATTTAGGATTTACATGTATATATCACTTTCATTGTGCCAAGTTTGAACGTTCTTCTGCCCTTGTGTCAAAGAACTAGAAGTCATACGGTTTTTGACCTGTCTGTTTGTCTGAAATTTAAACAAAGTGATAACTTTTTTTTTCACATATACATTTATATTTTATTTATTTTGTACCATGGTTCAACTTTGAGACTTTCAACTTACTCATGCAGTTTCACCTTCACTTGTAGCTGCTGATGGGGTGTTGTGTTGACAAGCCGAAATATACATGTATGTGCATGTATCCTATTTATACAATTTATTCAAATTTCAGGGAAATTTCTTTGTAAATGATGAGGTGAAGACATTAGTTGTGAGATTTCTGAAGGAATTTTTCACTATCTATGATTCTGACAACAGACAGCCTCTTATGCATGCTTATGAGGAAAATGTAAGTATTTAAATATACAAAAATACTCAGACTTTATGAAATACTTCTTTGTACATTAATCTATAATCAGCATTTAAACTTTAGCATGCACTACTTCTCCATCAAAAACTGGCAGATGAACACATAGTCAAATAAATCATAGTTATTAAATGTGGTACATTTGTATATTGAAATAACTACTAAGATATAACAGTGCTTCTTGCCACCAGATAATTCAAGGTTTATATGATTATATTTACACACTTGTAAATTCTTATAATACATTTTTTATCACAGTAAGATATATATGGTATCACATGTAATGGTATTGTACAAATTTTACTTATATTTCTTTCTTTCTTATTTCAGGCATTATTTTCTCTCACTGCAGCCTTTAACCCAAACATTGAATACAGGTAAGTGGAGGTCATTTTGATAAAGTGTCATTGGCCGAATTGCATAGCAATTCCAGTCTATAGAATGACGATGTCCGTCCGTCCATCCGTCCGTCTGCCGTCAACATTTTGGTTAAAGTTTCTGGTTGAGGCAAAATCTAAGGAACTATATGCAGTAGAAACTTTATATTATACATGAAGCTTGCCCATGACAAGACCTTTCAATTTATGCCGTAACATTTGACCTAGTGACCTTGACCTTGGACTTTGACCTAGTTAAAGATTTTGGTTAAAGTTTCTGGTTGAGGCAAAATCTAAGTAACTATATGCAGTAGAAACTTTATATTATACATGAAGCTTGCCCATGACAAGACCTTTCAATTTATGCCGTAACATTTGACCTAGTGACCTTGACCTTCGACTTTGACCTACTCAAAGATTTTGGTTAAAGTTCCTGGTTTAAGCAAAATCTATGGTACTGTATGCAGTAGAAACTTTATATTATTAATGAAGCTCGCCCATGACAAGACCTTTCAATTTATGCGGTAACATTTGACCTAGTGACCTTGACCTTGGACTTTGACCTAGTTAAGGATTTTGTTTAAAGTTCCTGGTTAAAGCAAAATCTGTGGAACTGTATGCATTAGAAACTTTATTTTATACATGTAGGTTGCCTCTGACAAAACCTTTCAATTTATGCTGTATTATTTGACCTATTGACCTTGACCCAGTTAGTGACAAAAACTTACTTTGCAATCCGGCCATACCGTCTTTAGCGGTGTTTTATTTTCGTAATATTTTGGTTTCTGTTTTATCTAATTGATATGATTATAAAACTCAGTGTATATAAAATAGAGTATCTGTTGTTTATTTTTTTTTAATGATTCTGAATTACATATATATATCAAGTCACATTTTGTAGATGTGTTTTTGAGAAATGAGTTAGATACCTGGTAATTGTTGACATTTTTCTATAAACTGTATGGACCGCTCATCATATAGTTGACTTTCAAAACTGAGGAATATTTGCTGTGAAATTACAATTTCCCTTTTGAATGCTTACAATATGAGTTTATATAGACTATGTGAAGGATTTCAAGAGAGAACATGAAAGAAAATCCTTTATGTCCTCACACCTTTAACACCTTTAACACTTGTTAGTGCAAGTGTATGCACAGTCTTACAGAGGAATTGAAAGTAAATATTTTTGGCTGGATTGCAAAGCAATTCCGGTCTATAGATTGATGATGTCCGTCTGTTTTGTATGAAGAATGACAACAGTCTGATGTATTACTGTAATTCTTATTATGTAAATATGATTTTGTTGTTTCAGCCAGCCAAAACTGAGCGTGTACATTGTGGATAGCAGAAATATGCTCAAGAACAGGGATAACGGTAATATTATATATGATTTACATGTATGTTATCACACAATGCAACATCCTATTAATCTTTTAGAATTAAACATGTCATCAAAGCTTAGGGATTCAAAATATCAAATTCTGTTGTTTTAAAATAAGAAAATAAAGCAACACCTAAAGATAGCAAAGTTTCTTACTTAAATTTGATTTTTATTTTCAGCACGGCAGAATAAATGTCTGAAGAAGGGACAGTTAAACGTAGTCTCCCACCTGACACAGTTACCAAAGACCACACATGATTATAATTCCTTTGTTATAGATGTGGATCATTGCTCGGTAAGGCTTTAGCAAAACTTTAGGGAATTTAACATTTCTTCCATGTCTGTTGGGCTGTATTCTGTCTTGAATTTAAAATATGTGTACAACATGTTTAAATACGTTGGATGAAATAAGCGATATTAAGCACAGATTTGTTTGTTTTTGTTTCATTTAACATTTATTAAGCTCATCATCATTGTACTTGTATTTATTCAATTACTGTAAAGTACATTTTTTATTACAGCAAAATTTACTGAGTTTTTCTGTGGAAGGAGTTTTCAAGGAAGGTATGCGCAAATCTATATATTTATATTATCAGTTTATTTTATTCAGTAATTTTTGTTTGGGAAATATCATTATTTCTTAGTGCAAGCCTTATGAAGAGTATTTTTGTCTTTTTCAAAATAAAAAATGGCTGGCATGACATGACTAAATACATGTATATAGTAATAATGAATCATTCAAACCTTGTGTTTGTCTTTTATTAGGTGACAGTAAATCTGACAGACCACCTGTACGATCATTCAGCAGAAGATTTGTTACAATTCCTAGAGGTGGTGGGTAAGTACTGTTGAAATCGAACAGCACGGAAACACAAAAATGCATAATTTGTACATAATACATCTATTTATTTTTGTATACAGGTAAAAATTGGTCGCACAATATTAATGTAAGATTCGCATCATAATTTTCATCCAAATTTTGTATGCTTAAATTTCTTAAACTTAAAATCGCTTATATGCAAGTTATTTTCACATGCACATCGCATGATTTTTGTGTCGCCTGTGAAGCATAGCGACACTTAGGGATGACTTTGTCTGTTGTCTGTCCATCTGTCACACTTTGGGTGTCACACTTTTGATTGGTAAGTGATAGGTCTTTGATATTTCACATGTGTATTCCTTGTGACAAGACCTTTCTGCACATACCATAATTTTTGGCCTCCTTTAAAAAAAAATAAGGTTAGCTACATGTATATCTTTTGATTGGTAAGTGATAGGACTTTAATATTTCACACATGTATTTCTTAGGATGGGACCTTTCTTTTGTTACAAAATTTTTTTTACCTAGTGACCTTGACCTAGATGATTGATCTTCTTTTTTGAAAATTTGAGCAAGCATTCCTTGGATTGCAGACATCACAAAAGTTGTCACAATTTTTGTAGAAATTTAAACATGTTCATTGAGAAAAAATTGAAATATTTTACCAGACCAAGGCAGATTTTACCAGATTTGTCAGGTATATCTGGTGACTTTCGGATTGTCTGGGATTGCTATTTTCATACTGTAGAAACACATGTATTTTTGGCCGGATTGCAAAGCAATTCAGGTCTATAGATTGACGATGTCCGTCTGTCCGTCTGCCGTCAACATTTTGGTTAAAGTTTCTGGTTGAGGCAAAATCTAAGGAACTATATGCAGTAGAAACTTTATATTATACATGAAGCTTGCCCATGACAAGACCTTTCAATTTATGCCGTAACATTTGACCTAGTGACCTTGACCTTGGACTTTGACCTAGTTAAAGATTTTGGTTAAAGTTTCTGGTTGAGGCAAAATCTAAGGAACTATATGCAGTAGAAACTTTATATTATACATGAAGCTTGCCCATGACAAGACCTTTCAATTTATGCCGTAACATTTGACCTAGTGACCTTGACCTTGGACTTTGACCTAGTTAAAGATTTTGGTTAAAGTTTCTGGTTGAGGCAAAATCTAAGGAACTATATGCAGTAGAAACTTTATATTATACATGAAGCTTGCCCATGACAAGACCTTTCAATTTATGCGGTAACATTTGACCTAGTGACCTTGACCTTGGACTTTGACCTAGTTAAAGATTTTGGTTAAAGTTTCTGGTTGAGGCAAAATCTAAGTAACTATATGCAGTAGAAACTTTATATTATACATGAAGCTTGCCCATGACAAGACCTTTCAATTTATGCCGTAACATTTGACCTAGTGACCTTGACCTTCGACTTTGACCTACTCAAAGATTTTGGTTAAAGTTCCTGGTTTAAGCAAAATCTGTGGAACTGTATGCAGTAGAAACTTTATATTATACATGAAGCTAGCCCATGACAAGACCTTTCAATTTATGCCGTAACATTTGACCTAGTGACCTTGACCTTGGACTTTGACCTAGTTAAGGATTTTGTTTAAAGTTCCTGGTTTAAGCAAAATCTGTGGAACTGTATGCAGTAGAAACTTTATTTTATACATGTAGGTTGCCTCTGACAAAACCTTTCAATTTATGCTGTATTATTTGACCTATTGACCTTGACCCAGTTAGTGACAAAAACTTACTTTGCAATCCGGCCATACCATCTTTAGCGGTGTTTTATTTTGTTTTGAAGCAAAAGCTGTGTGATACTCATATTAGAATTTCCTCCACAAAAGATAAGGTTTTATCCCAATCCCTCTCTTACATGAACTAATTTTCCTACTTTTATTGAGTCATAAAGTTACATGACATGTTTCATAGTGCATGGAATTTTTCTCCTCTTAAAAGATGTAGATTAAAACTCACCAATCCCCTATATTATATTTATATATTACAGGATGGTGATTTCCAATGACATGTTAACAATTACAAATGCCAGTAGAGATCAGTACCAGGTAGGTTTACTGTTCTTTATTTCATGAAGTACATGTATGTTTCTCCTAATAGTTCATTTATATCATATTACACTGTACAAGTCAGACCGCTTTGTATTTTTTAATGAAATGGGCATTTATGGAATTTACATGTAATTAGTATTTACAATAATTTTGCATAAATACATGAAGAATAAGACTTAGTATCATTTAGTGCTTTGTTTCGGATATGCTAACAAATAATATGCATAAAAAATGCTGTTGCAATTTCAAGTTCATGTAAATACAATAATTACATGTATATGGAATACAGGATATCATGATTTTCTTTTCAATATATTTTCAACTGAGTGTTATAATTTTACAGAAAGCATTTAAGCACCCAGCACCCACCCCTTCATCAAGTCCTGTCCCTGATGCCTCCCCAGCGGCCCCATTCCCGTCTGCTACTCCTCAGGCTGGGGCTGCGTTTAGTGATTTACAACAACAGATGGTAGCAAAGTTCTCAGAGGTATCAGGCATGAACAATGAGTGGTCTATAAAGTAAGTACATTATACTACTGGGAGATTTTTTTATTTGTAAATCTTTTTGATAATTATATTAATTGATCTGTGTAACTCAATTTAGTGTAAATACATGTATATGAAAAATGGAAGTTTTACAACTGTTTACCTTTTTTAAGAAAATTTCAAACCAATTTTAATGCATTTTGAAGAATTTTGTTTGATGTTTTACTTTATGTTTTTCTTTCTTTACCAGTTGCCTTGAGCAGAATAACTGGGATTTTGAAAAAGCAGGCCAAGTGTTTATGGATTTGAAGGTGACTTTATTTTGTAACTTTAAGAATACATGTATTTATTTTTCTATACTGTAAATGTGGATATTTTTGTGGCACTTTCCGTAATTATATCATTATCGCGAAAGTAACCTCCATGTTGAAATTATAACCAGTACAAAAGTTTGAAGGAAATACTCCCAATTTCACCCAAATTCCTCCCTATGAGTACTGTTTGCAACTTTAATTTTGCGAAAATTTTCCCCATTTAAAATAACCACGTTTACAGTATTATATTTTATCCATTTATTTTTGTGTGTGTTACATGTATATCCATGTACATTCATGTAGTATAAATTTGGCAATCTATTTTACAGAACTATGTTAAAAGTAAAACTTATAAGTTTATAGCAGTAATACTAGATAATTTTCTTTCATTTCTTCCGTGTTATTAAAAAAGGACAATGAGTAAATGTCAAATATAGATTTACTTTAAGAATTCTGGCATGTCTTCAAGTCTGTCATTGACTGTTCAGTTGCTGTTGTATAATATATCATATGATAGATGAGAACTACACTTCACTGAGAATTATTGTTTTTTTCTTTTAGAACCAAAATAAGATTCCACCAGAAGCATTTGTGAAGTGATGAAAGACCTGAGTGACACTGTCAATCCCAGGAAGTAAAACACCTACTGAATTGGTGAAACTATACAGGCCTTTTTCTCACCCTGAAGAATTATACAGATACATCGAAGTGGAAGAATCCTTACATTAGTGTTTGGTGACATTCGATGACCAGTTTTGCGGGTCTTATCTGTTGAATCTATGAGAAGTTGGTCATAATGATCTCGGACCAGAGAAAACCGTCAAAATTTGAGAATAAAAATTACACTGAATCATGTTTGTGATTTTATCCACCAGCTCTTTCAATACAGAATTACAAGCTCTTTGAAAGAAATGACTTTTTTACTGTTTAAATACCAATTACTGTTAGTGCTAGAACCAATCTTATTTTTTCTTTGAAGATGATTAGGAAACAAAAAGATTGTTGAAGTGATTGGTGTTTAAATTTTAATCAGATTATATCTGATTTTAAGCCTTATTTTAAGAAAGCAATCATTTGTAAATATTCATTTTATATTTTACTCATACTGTATGTTTTCTGTTGAATTGTACCATTTAATCATGCAAAGTAATTAAAAAAATTAAAATCAGATATTTTATCATTTTGTTGAATGGATATATGACTAGGCTGATCCTGAATATTTATGCTCCCACCATTTCATGACAGTTACACATGTTACATGTATGCAGTATTTGCTCTGTCAGTCCTTTCCTCATTTTGATTTCTGGATGATAACGGAAGAAATTAAAATAGTCTTCTGACACAGCCTCAGAAATGATACGTATATAGGTATCTTTACAAAATTCCTCTTAAGAGTTAATATTCAGAAAATTTTCAGGCTAAAAACGAGTGCCTCAGGGCCATTGACAGACCTGTCCATAGTATATATTCAACAATACATTTATTTGGTTCATTAATCTCTACATATTACTTCATTATGAGGGCCCCTCTACGACGGATACCTTACTGTAATCGGCCTGTTTATTCATCTATCGCAGATTTACCGCACCATTTAAAATTAATACCTTAAACTTTTAAGAAAGCATTAATGTGATATATTCTGATCAAGCTTGTATTTCATTAACCTACCCTCTTTAGTTCTGGAATTGTGTAACCTTGGATTTTTCACAATAGGTCAAATGATGCTGTACATTTTTTGGCTCTAAAGTGAATACATTCAGATATTTATGTGCTGCCCTCATTATTAGTCCCCTGCTGACAAAATCAGAGGAGACTCATAATTTCTAATTTTCTATTCTGTCCGTTCACTCTTTGCACTGTTTTTGCAGATATTGAATCACACTGTGATACAGATCAAGTTTGACTTTTATTTTTGTAAAAAACTATTGTCATTGTATTGAACAGACTCTTGGAATTGTTGTTTGAAGATTGTTTTTAGAGATTTTTCAGTTTATATATTTTTTTCTCTGGTTTTGCAGATGTTTGATATGCCTTTCGACTTGGGGACTATGCATTGGTTGCAATGCACTCAGAATTCTCATTTTCTTATCAAGTGGGCCCCTTGTTTTGTTTAACATCACATCATTAGTACCTTTGGACAGATAAATAGTGTAGTACAAAGTTATCCCTATGTACCGCTAACCTTGGCAGATGATACAGAAAACTATACATTGTAGAGTACATGTATAAATGATTTTATTCACAAATCGATTTACAATATGTATGACACACAGTGTCTGATACACAATGTCATGACGAGGTTCTACAGACCATCACACAGTACATGTAGTTTGTTGTTACGTTCTTGTTTACATCATACACCAAAGAGACAATAGTGACTGCACAGGGTCAAGATTCTTGCACATTTTCCTTTCTTTGCTGGCATACTGGTATGAGAAAGCTGTGCTATACAACATTCTCCCCTTTGTTGTAAATGATCCATCTTTTTTGCTAATGACCTTTAGTGAGGGTATTCCTATATAAAAGAACATTTTATCTACTTTGTTATTATAACTTTGATATTAATTTTACACTTCACAAAAGCACAAGCTGACTCTAGTCTACATACCATTTTACAATGTTGAATATAGAGCTCAAAATGTCTGCAGTCAACATTGAATTCATTATGGTATCAAAGATTGAAATTTGGTACAGATGCCAAGGTTTATAGCTGTGTGTAGACTCTGTCATTCATTGTAAAATTTGGTAAATGGTTCAATTTCCATCAAAAATAATTATACATGGATCTATCACTTTAAATTCAAAGAGTTTGGTAATCCTAATTTTGAAAAATATCAGCTTTGACTGTTCTGTACAATCACTTTAGAATATCAAAGAAATACATTCTCATTCAAAGTATAAGAAACATTGGAATTATCATGACAGGAATAGGAGAAAACTATTTGACATTTAATTTTTATCAATTCCTAATTTACATGTACTTACGCTGTGAGACTTTTATTTCCTGACAGTACAATATATGGTGATTTTTCTGCCTTCTGTTTTTCCTGTAACATGTTTAACGTCCCTAACGGAGTGTCTGTTGAACTCATCATCTTCATAAGCTACAAAACAATAATGTCAATGTCATTAGTAATCAAGATTCTTAAAGATATAAACATAATTTTTTCTATGACATCAGCAACACCATTCATAAATGCAACATTAACTGTATAAATGATCAAATTATTATGTAGGGGGTAATTTTCACATTTTTCACAATTGTATAATTATTGCGAAAATAACTCCAGCATGAAAATTACAACAAATATAAAAGACTAAAGGGAATACTCCCAATCCCACTATAATTACCCCCAAGTGTTATGTTGCAGTGGTCATTTTGCAAAAATTTTCCCAAGCAAAAATAACCATGTTTACAGTAACGTCAAGAACGCCATTGAGAAATTAAAATTGAAAATGTATCTTCTAAAATGAGTTCTTTGGATGGAGAGCATATTATTGAATAATAAAGCATCAAACTTGTGTAAGTAATTACAGAAGTTTATGTAAGAAATGGGTTTCACATTCTTGAAAAGTTTCAAAAAATAAAATTAATTTCCATGGTAAGTCGCACAGACCATAATTTATTTCAGTACAGTATTATTAAACTATTGCAGTTCATACAAGCATATTGTCTATAACCTACCGTTTCTTCTTGCAACTTCTTAGATCTTTTTTCCGTTTTCTTTTTGCCAGATCCTTTACCATGGAACCTATGAGATAGCTGTCTAAATGCTTCCTTTTCATTAAGCATCCTACCAGAATCGTCAACATATTCTAATTTTACATCAGGTTTATAAGTGTCTTTTTCTTTGAAGTCCATTATGGCACCCCCACTGTATCGATCACGCTTACGGAATTTTTCATCAAGGTCACTGAAAATAAATAAAATGTTGCGGATAAAATCAAATCTACATATATATATTATTGCCTTGGTTTTTTTTCTTCTTAATTTTACTTCTTTTTCTCCTTCAAATTATATACAGCTGACACTCGTTATCTCGAAGTCGATGGGCCCACTGAAAATACTTCGACATAAGCGGAGTTCGAGATAAACGTCAGTCGAATTTACTTTATATTTTGGAATGCATTGTACCACCTATAAGGCTTAAAGAATCGTTTTGCTATTGTATTTTATACAATAGATATCGGAGTTTAAGAGGCTACTCATGTTGACAATGCAAACAAGCATTTTATTTCACAGTGTAGAAATGATTCTAGAAGTGTCATGAACGTATTCTTAACACTGAAATTTTACGAAGAGGCGCATTTAGAACTTAAGATATTTTTATTCTTTGTGTGCGCCCCCCCCCCCCCCCCCCCCATCTTCCGCGCCGATCGCCTCGGCCCTGATATGATACCAGTTTGGTTGTCTTATCAATCTGTCATGTGCCGTTGACCTTCAAGAATTTTAGATCATTGTATCATCAAATTACAATGAAGACATTTGTTCGTACGCTATTTAATTTTTCATCTGCTAGATTTCAATGTCGCACACGTCTTCATTCTTCGCTTAAATTAACTCGTATGCAATCAAGTCTTAGTGTATGAAATTTTATGTATGGATTATTTTGTAGATTATCAGTATCATTGTTGCTCAAATTGCTTTATTTCAGTTACGATGAATCTTGCCAATTTTGTTTTTGTTTTTTAGCCGTCGCTTCTGATAAGAATTTCAACATAACAAACAAGGCAATTTTAATGAATGAAACCTGTACATATCATTGTTTCCGCAATGATATTATTATCTAATTAACTCTTATCCTCCTTAATTTATTGATGTTACGGTCGATCAAACAACGGCGAATCACTCAACCTGCGTTACCGGTACCTAAAATTGTTTGTTTACCATGCGATTTTACTTTTATTTGGAACGTTAATTGGTTTGTTTATACAAACATTAGGACTTCGACTTAACGAGTATAAAATACATGAGGAAAGTGACTATTATTTGGAACGTTAATTGGTTTGTTTATACAAACATTAGGACTTCGACTTAACGAGTATAAAATACATGAGGAAAGTGACTTGGGACTTAAAAATTACTTCGAGATAAGCGAAATTTCGAGATAACCGATTTCGAGTTATCCGAAGTCAAATTGGTTAGAATATGAAGGAAAAAAGTTGGGACCGCTGCTTGACTTCGAGATAAACGGAATTTCGAGATAACCGAGTTTGAGATAACGAGTGTCAGCTGTAACTGAATAGTATATTGTTCAAATTAACAAAACTATTATCTTATACATGTATTTTACATTTGCATGTTACAATTATTTTAATAGTGCATTCAATGAATGATGCATAAATGCTAATTTATCATCTACAGGTAACAATTTATTGTTTCTAAAAACTTACTCATAGCGTTTATCCTCAATAGAATAATTCTGTGCCTCCAGCTCTATATTCTTACTTTTACGGACTCCTGCCCTCTTTTTATTAAATTCTTTTTCAAAGAATCCTGTAAAGACAATCAAAATAAATAAAATAGAATGAGACCATTGCTCACTGTATGAGTTTTGGGTTGTAAATGACAATTTTATAAAATAGTGATATATGGTCAGGCTTGTCAGAAGTCACCAAGGTCAAGGTCACTAGGTCCAAGTCAAGGTCCTAAATGAAAGGTCTTGTCATAAGGTATCCACATATTAAACATAAAAACCCTACCCTTTATAGGTCATGAGATATAGCCTAGGTTAAAGGTCTTTAGAGAGGTCAAACTCAAAGGTTACGGTTACTAGGTCAAGTCAAGGTCCCAAAAAATCATTCCAAGGAATGCATGTGTTGCCTGCGAAACATAGCGACACTCAGGAATCACTTTTATAGTGTGTGACATCCAAGTGTGACAGACAGACGGACAATGGACAAAGTGATCCCTAAGCGTCGCTATGCTTCGCAGACGACACAATAAAAGGTCTGGTCATGAGGAATCTACATGTGAAATACCAAAGCTCTACCCCTTATAGTTCATGAGATATAGCTCAGGTTAAGATTTTTTCCAAGTCAACAATGCATGCCGACACACTAGGGATATGACATTAATTCCCCAGACATTTGTCATGGCTAACGATTTTGGTTTGTATGAAATATGACATAGACGTAAGTTAATCAAATGTCATCTTTACAAATCTTATAGTGATTTTGAAAATATTTTAACACATGTATATACTTTATATAAAGAATGTGCCCAAAGTACCGTAGGTAGCTACATGTTAATGAACTGAAATTATTACATGTATAATCATCATACTATAAGAGTTTGGAAAACATTCATATCAGTCATATACATGTACATCTATATGTTGGGTACATTTCTACGTTGCAATTCTTCTGAAATGTAGTATTCTACAGATTTTTACAAAAAAATGCATTATTCCTAATGATCTAAAATATTGTGTACCTTTTTTGGTGGCTAGTTCCAGGGCAGCTCCCACTCCAGCATTTACAATGGGTTCATCATCCAATACCTGCTGATCCTCTCCCTGTGGTACACAAATTACTCATCACTATTTGATGTGCTTAATTCACAATTTGAATAACAGAAGTCATTAAAACATGTACATGTATATTAATATTAAAATTCAGCAAATTTTTCATTGAACAAAGAAGGAAAATACAAGTGACTCTACTACTTACAGCAATATTAACGGGAGTTTCATCTATTTCCACACGATTCCATCCTGTCATTTGTTCTTCTTCTTCCTCCTGTCTTCTTCTTTCTTCCATCAACTCTCTTTCAAAATCCTGTGGACACAAGATAGAGACATTCATGAACGAATAAAAAGTATTTACATCAGGCACCAGTCTATAAACAAAATAAAGAAGCTTTGTTTTAAAATATGTATTCTATTATTCTGAATCAAGAATTGCAACCTTATAGAAGAATTGATAGATGGTGAATGAAAGATATTGATATCTCCATGTTTTTCTTAACCTACGGTAATGCTAATGTAATACAGTGTGATTCCTTATACATGTATATGTGTGCAACAGTTATCAAGTTACCACACAGTGAAAACAGTTTCACATGCATGTACTAGAAAATGTACTTCTAAATATCGACATATAAATACATAGGGACATGGTATTCTTACCAGAAGCTCCTCCCTCTCTTCGTCCCTGTTTCCTGATTGTCCGTATGTAGGTATATCACCGAGGGTACGACAGAACTCTGACATGGCGTTCAGTGTTATATTAGCCTTCATATCTTCTTCCATTGACTCCTCCGGTTCCTTCTTTATGTTCAATTTAGCTGCTATCTGTAACACATTTAAGCTGAATAATATACCTGCAATTAATTTCCACTTCTCTGTGAAGTGCAGCCAATTGATTAAATGTTTTACACAAAGTTACAAAATTTATTGATTCTAGGTATTTTTCTACGACTTACATGCACCTTTTAACAGAATCAGCTTCTTTTGATTATGAGGCAGGCTGAGTTTAGCTCATTCAGAGCTTTTCTTACCTTTTCAACGATGGGTTTGACTTTCCTCTGTTTAAGTCTCAAGGCCTTGAATAGAGATGAGTGTAGCTCATTCTGAGCTTTCCTTACCTTTTCTGCGGATGGTTTGACTTTTCTCTGTTAAAGTCTTTGAACCTTAGATAGAGCTGAGTGTAGCTTATTCTGAGTCTTTCTTACCTTTTCAGCAGTAGGTTTGTCTTTTCTCTGTTTAAGTCTCCGAGCCATAGATAGAGCTGAGTGAAGCTCATTCCGAGTGTAGCTCATTCTGAGCTTTTCTGACCTTTTCAGCAGTGGGTTTGACTATCCTCTGTTTAAATCTTCGAGCCCTTAAAAGAGTTGAGTGTAGCTCAATCTGAGCCTTTCTTACCTTTTTTGCAGTGGGTTTGACTTTTCTCTGTTTAAGTCTCCGAGCCTTAGATAGAGATGAGTGTAGCTCATTCTGAGCTTTTCTTACCTTTTCAGCAGTGGGTTTGACTTTTCTCTATTCAAATCTTCGAGCCTTAGATAGAGCCGAGTATGGCTCAATCTGAGCCTTTCTTACCTTTTCTGCAGTGGGTTTGACTTTTCTCTGTTTAAGTCTCCTAGCCTTAGACAGAGCTGAGTGCAGCTCATTCTGAGCTCCATCCTCATCCACAGCTACTCCTGTAAGATCCTCATCTGGTCCCATCAGATCATCTGTCAATACAATGACAAATAAATAGGCATTTGTTGCAGAAGAATACAGCTTTGTAGATGTTCAGAGTGTAATGCTGCTAATCTGATTTTATTTTCATAAAAAACATTCAAGCATTAAGTACTTTCTCTGTTTTACACATGTACATGATGATTTTCAGATGTAGTTCCAATCTTGGACATCCTTTTTCAATTCATATATACATGAATGTGAAAATCAAATTCTTTTAACAAAACATTATGATAAAGAACTTGATACATTTTTTTTATCAAAAATCTTCATTACTACTTTCTTGATAAAAGAACACCAAGTAAGATGATGAAACAGCAACTCTTTCATGTAGAATTAAAATTTTAAATTACAAAAACATATTTCTTAACCTACCTTCGTCCTCTTCTTCCTTGACAGGTGTTGGATCCACCTCCATACCTCCTCCTTCATACCCCTGATCATTACCTGGATCCATCCTGCTAGGCATATGGCCATGACCATAGTCTATCACAATGGGGCCTCCAGCAGGGGCCTCTGGATTTTGTCCAGCCATATATGTATCTCCATTTCCATAATTATCAAACTCCTCTACATCGGGAGCCTCTCTGTTCATACCTCTGCCTCGTGACCTGACAGAGATTATAAATTCAAATTCAAATTCAAATTCAAATTATTTATTGGCATATAACACATTTATACAAATGGCTATCGCCCAAGTAAGACAAAAAACAGCCAAAGGAAAAAAAAAAAAAAAAAAATACAATTGTACAATGAAAGAAAAAAAAAAAAAAAAGCATAACAAACAGTAATTAGACATACATTTTAGGTATTATAGTTTTGAAGTGATATGATGTAAACATGACTAAATTACAGATATTTGGAATAGACAAACAAAAGTGGTATAACCTCAAGATCATGATTCAAAGGTTTCAGAAGTTTGTATACAAAGTAATGGAGGAATGGTTATTAAGTGGGCTTTATTTCAATATGAGAGGATCTGAGTTTAATGCATTCAGTCAGAAACGAAGATGTGTTTTTCAACAAGGATGATTCATTATTGTTTAAAATCAATTGAAGTTTTAGTTCATCATTAAACTGTCTATAGTATTTAAAATGCATTTCATATTTCTCAACCATCTTTTCTCGTATTTCAGAGTATTTTGAACATTGTAATAAATGTTATAAATCAAGAGTTATAAAATCAGACAAGTGAAAGATACTCTATAACATAGGTAATCACAGATTACGAAGCTCACCTCGTGGCAGCAAAATTCAATTCAAACATATTTCTAAATATATCTTTTAAAGGCAAAATCATTCAAGCGGAAAAAGTAGGTCAATTTCATTTTATGAAAGTTTGATCAAAGATACATCCAATATGCAAGTTTGGTACATGAAGCACTTATACTTTGCTCAATATTGGCTTTTAAAGGCAAAATTACTCAAGCGGAAAAAGTAGGTCAAGGTCATTTTATGAAAGAATGATCAAAGATACATCCAATATGCAAGTTTGGTACATGTATCACTTATACTTTGCTCAATATTGGCTTTTAAAGGCAAAATCACTCAAGCAGAAAAAGTAGGTCAAGGCCATTTTATGAAAGTTTGATAAAAAATAAATCATATATGCAAGTTTGGTACATGTAGCACTTATACTTTGTTAAATATTGGCTTTTAAAGGCAAAATCACTCAAGCGGAAAAGTAGGTCAAGGTCATTACATGAAAGTTTGATCAATGATACATCCAATAAGCAAGTTTGGTACATGTAGCACTTATACTTTGCTCAATAATGGCTTTTAAAGGCAAAATCACTCAAGCGGAAAAAGTAGGTCAAGGTCATTTTATGAAAGTTTGATCAAAGATACATCCAATATGCAGGTTTGGTACATGTAGCACTTATACTTTGCTCAATATTGGCTTTTAAAAGCAAAATCACTCAAGTGGAAAAAGTATGTCAGATGCTTCATCCGATGCATGGATCCATCTCGGCATCCAAAGATGAATCACTTGTGCAAGTTTGGTTACTGTAGCATTACTACTTGGTCAGATACTGAGCTACCCCAAACTTCTTAACCAAGTCCCTCAAGCGGAAAATGTAGGTCAGATGCTGCATCTGATGCATGGGTTCACCTCAGCATCCAAAGATGAATCACTTGTGCAAGTTTGGTTAATGTAGCATCAGTAGTTTGTCAGATACTGAGCTACCCCAAACTTCTTAACCAAGTCACTCAAGCGGAAAATGTATGTCAGATGCAGCATCCGATGCATGGGTTCACCTCAGCATCCAAAGATGAATCACTTGTGCAAGTTTGGTTACTGTAGCATCAGTACTTTGTCAGATACTGAGCTACCCCAAACTTCTTAACCAAGTCACTCAAGCGGAAAATGTAGGTCAGATGCAGCATCCGATGCATGGGTTCACCTCAGCATCCAAAGATGAATCACTTGAGTAAGTTTGGTTACTGTAGCATCAGTACTTTGCCAAATACTGAGCTACCCCAAACTTCTTAACCGGACGCGGACACGGACGCGTAGGGGTATAGTATAAGCTCACTCAACTTCGTCGAGGTGAGCTAATAAGAAAGATGATCTATTCTGATACTAGTTTTTGTCCTGAATTGACAAATTTTTCGTAAGTACAGTATGGCATACCTAGATCCAAAATTATCATCTTGATTTTCCATGGGTAAAAGGTCATCTGCTTTTAAAGTCTCCTTCTTCCTGATTTTTCTATTCTTCTTTTTCACTTTCTTGAACTTTGTGGCCTAAAAGAAGGAGAATAAACAAATTTCTTTCTAAAAACAAATAGATACATGTAAATGAATATAGTTATTATATCATTAATAGTCATACTCACAAAGAGAATTAAAATAGCAATCCAAGGAATGCTTGTGTCGCCTGCGAAGCGGTTTATTATTCTAGAAAGTGGATCAAAATTATTGGTATCAGTAGAAAAGTTTTGTCAAATGAAATTCATCTGAATATCAGACCTCTTAATTACAAATTAAAAGATATGGTCAGTCTCAAATTTTCAGAAAAGAGTGTCAATCATCTAGGTCAAGGTCACTACATAACTACTTGTAACAAAAAGGTCTCGTCATAAGAAATATTAAAGACCTATCACCTACCAATTAAAAGATATATACAACCTTAATTTCTGAGAAAAGAAGGTCAAATAGCTAGGTCAAGGTCAAAAGGCAAAAAAAAATTGATGGTATGTGTAGAAAGGCATTGTTACAAGGAAAATACATGTTAAATATCAAAGCCCTATCACCTACCAATCAAAAGATATAGCCAATTTTACTTTTCTTGAAAAGTAGGTCAAATATCTAGGTCAATGTCACAAAGTCAAATTTCATGGTCTGTGTAGAAAGGTCTTGTCACAAGGAATACACATGTGAAATACCAAAGCCCTATCACTTACCAATCAAAAGATATATACAATCTTAATTATTTTGAAAAGTAGGTCAAATATGTAGGTCAAGGTCAATAGGTAAAAAAGTATGGTATGTGTAGAAAGGTCTTGCCACAAGGAATACACATGTGGAATATCAAAGCCCTATCACTTACCAATCAAAAGATATAGCGAATCTTATCTTTTTTTCAAAAGTAGGTCAAATATCTAGGTCAAGGTCACAAGGTAAAAAATTATGGTATGTGTAGAAAGGTCTTGCCACAAGGAATACACATTTGAAATATAAAAGCCCTATCACTTACCAATAAAAAGATCAAGCGAATCTTATCTTTTGTTCAAAAGTAGGTCAAATATCTAGGTCAAGGTCACAAGGTTAAAAAATTATGGTAATTGTAGAAAGGTCTTGCCACAAGGAATACACATGTGAAATATCAAAGCCCTATCACTTACCAATCAAAAGATATGGCGAATCTTATCTTTTTTTCAAAAGTAGGTCAAATATCTAGGTCAAGGTCACTAGGTCAAAATTTATGGTATTTGTAGAAAGGTCTTGCCATAAGGATTGCATGTTTGAAATATAAAGGTCCTAATATTTACCAATCAAAAGATATATTCATTCTTAATTTTTTTGAAAAGTAGGTCAAATAAGTAGGTCAAGGTCACTAGGTCAAAAATTATTGTATGTGTAAGAAGGTCTTGTCACAAGGAATACACATGTGAAATATCAAAGCCCTATCACTTACCAATCAAAAGTTATGGGCTGTGACACCCAAAGTGTGACAGACAGACAGACGGACAGACGGACGGACGGACAGACGGACAGACGGACAACGGACAAAGTGATCCCTAAGTGTCGCTATGCTTCGCAGGCGACACAAAAAGTGGGCAGGCGAAGGGAACTTCTATTTGGAGGAATTTTTAAAGTAAACTTATGTAATGCCATCAGAGTAGGCCTATAAGATTATTTTGCTGAACTAATCAATGAAACACAGATCACACAAATTTAGAGCCAAAGTATAAAGATAGAAAAAGCCAAGTTTTGTAAAGCTAGTTGACTTCACGGTCACCAAAACAATGTGTTTTCAATTATGCTGCATAAATTCATTTACTAGTACTTTCACAACTTTATTTAGAATCCTGGTTACCAACTATACTGTACTTGAGAACCAGATTGTTTTGGTCTTTTTTCATCAACATTTATTTCCCTATAAGGAACATAGAAATATTCTATTACTAGTATCATTAGGTGTATTAGTCTGAATTATGTGTACATGTATTTGTGATGGTAAAGTAAATACTTATAACTTACATACATATCATCTGCTTGATCTAGGTTAGCAATAATTACACAGGTTTAAAATTAATGTAAAATACAAAACAAAATCTGAACTGACCTCTACTTCCTGTTCCGTGAGGTATTCGCTGGCTATTTTTAGTTTATTAGGTATATCGAGACTCTGGCTCTGATTACGTAGCTGTTGTCGTATAAGTTCCATCTGTCTGTCTTGGTCTGTATCGTACGTCCCACCAGATCCCAACTCAAACTTCTCCTTCTTTAACCCCTCTATTTCTTCATCATATTTGGACAAGACTTTCTTAGGCCTGAACTGTAAATTATACATCATAAAACATTTTAGAAATATAAAGTACAAACATTGGAACATGTTTTGACATACATGTATGTGATAATAAGTGCAACCAAAGGGAGCTAACTTATCATTCAAAACTGAAGAGATAAAGTTCAAATTATCAACAGGATAATGAGAACATTCATTTATTACCATACACTGACGATTATGTTTCAGTGGCGGATCAAGCTCCCCCTTTGCTGGGGGGTCAAGAGGCAAATTTTGCCGATTTTTACTGAAAATGGGCCAAAATACAGGGATTTTTGGAAAATTTTGTGTCAGTGTGTCAGTGGGGAAACGCCCCCTCCGCATCTGAATCTGAATCTGCCACTGTTTCTTATCTACATGTACAGCTAACATTCATCATTTACGGTACGGTATGCCAAAATACGTGTATTTATGATTAACACATTCCATTAACTCAATAATTGTATGCCCAATGTAAAACAAAAACAGCTTCTTTTCATGGTTTATCATTGTCGTCATCACATGCATGTAAATAAATGGGTAAAAATCTTGACAACATAAACAACCCTCAGTATACATACCATGCCATATTCGTCTACGTCACCATCATCGTACGGATTATAATCCGGCTTCTTCTTACGTAGTTCTTTATTTTTATCCGCTCTCTCATCATCAATCATGTTAACATTGACTAATGTGTCACCTTCATCCTCCAATACTCCTAAACGTTTAATATGAATTATTTTGAATGAACAACTTGTACAATATTCAATAATTATATAGAAGTAAAAATACAAAGAAATATACACAAAAGAAAGCAATGAATTCTTGCAAGATATGATCATGTATACCTTGCTACATTTTACATGTACTTGTATTCTTAAATGTATGTTGTCATAGTATTGCACAAAGTCGGTTGAACAATATGGTAATAATTGATATCATCAGGTTTACTTTACATCATAGAGTACACAAACCTTTGTCTTGTAGCGTCAGTATGACTGTCTGTCCTTCCTTAAATCTCTCTGTGTCATGTTCTACTCTCAAACCTCTCAGGTCTCTGGAGGAATATTGCTGAAGAAAGACAATAATAACATACTATCTACTAAACAAAATTTGTAACCCTGCAATGATGTTTTAACTATGTTAAAGTCTTAACTATTATTTAAACAGTAGATTTAAATATTTCTTCCAGAGGGAAGGGATGATAACAAATAAAAATTATTTCATTTTACTTATTTGGATTTTACTTAGAATTGCTATAGATCGTCGTTTTTTTAGACTTGATAAAGGCCAAGGCGCCGAAATTTGTGTACTTGAGTGTTTGTGTTTTTATTTATTATTTTAACTTTTTTAAAAAATCTTCCTGTGTACAACAGAATAATACAACAAGCAGGAATATGTGCTGAATTATTCAAAGAAAAAATGATTTTTGTAGAATATATATTTTAGACAAATTTCTGAATGCATTACTTTTTTGGAATCTTTGAACTCCTCTTCAATAAGGTTTCCTACTCCAAACTCCTGGTCCATCTCCTCTAACATTTTGGCCTAAAGTGAGAATGAAATTTCTATACTTAATTGTATCTATATGTAACTTCATAGTCATTACTGCATTGTTGCATTTTCTAATTCTTTCTTTTGTTACTTTCATTTATTCCTGCATCATGATTGATTGTGCAAACTAAAGCTCTTTAAAATACATGTAGATAGAACAAGCAAAAACAATTTGATCAGAAAACCACTGATCATAATATCTATTACATTAGTATGCCAATTCTTCCCTTTCACGGGATAATTCTGACAGTATAGTAGAGTTCTGTAATTAATAAAAGTACTTACTCTTTTCTCTGCCATTTCTCTTTCTTTTTGTACCGCACGACTTTTCTTCACCCAAGCCTTGACGTCATCGTCTGAATCACTCTCCCCTAATGTCTTTACTTTACTAAAAATAAAACGCTAATTTCTATCTTATGGACATTACTTATCTTTTTTTTCTGAATGTACATGTCTCAAACTAAAGAATTTTTTTTCCATTTCCTTACTTTGAATGCTTCCATTAACTACAAGTATTAGTTTCTAGTATTCAAACTGTTCTTTCTTTCTTCCCTACAAGATGCATGTTGAGAAGCCATGTGAATGTTATTGTAGGTTTCAGATAAGAGAGCCCGATTTGAAACATTTTTTCCAGATCTGAACAACCTTAATCTTTTGTTTTTCCCTAATTAAATGTTTGTGAATACACACATACATGAATAAACATCAATTCTGCATATTGAAGCAATCTGATACAAATGTTGAATTTCGTAGTCATCTTAAATGCACAAAATCCAGGAAGAAAAGTAACAAATTCAAACTGTGTGTACAAAAAATTTCTAAATACCGTAAATGTATTTTACTGACCTTAGTTTTTCTTTTAGGTGTCTTTTTTCCTTAGCTTTTTGTATACGTTCCTGTATTTTCTTAGTTTCCCGTTTTTCTGTCAAGCTAACGGCAGGTTTGTGTATATCCCCATCCACAGTCGTAACGTCTCCTCCAGATTCTTCTGTAAACAAATAAAGTACAAATGGTAACTTGAGTTTCCAAACTTTACAAAAATATGTGAAAAATAGTATGAAATCATACATTGTATTTCTGGGCATAGAAAGTGTTGAGTTACTCATATGATAAATCCAAAATCTATGGAACACACAATTTTGTGTTGTTGCTTTCAAAATTATGGTATTTAAAAACTAAAGACTGATTTAATAATATGAATTTTTAGAGTTAATAATTCATAATCACCTGCTTTTGACTCATAATTTACTTCCAGTGGTTTGAGTCCAAGCTTTGCTCTGATACGACTGAAATAGAGGAAAGGAAAACATTTAAGGTATCCATTGTACAAATAAATAACAAGTGCATTATATAGTTAGAGTCATGGCATATTTTTACCTAAATATACATAATACAACATAAATAATGGTTTCTATCATCAAAGGTCAACATGCCGACCGTCACTCAAGCCGCGGAAACTAGCGAGACACTTCCGAAGATTACCGAGATAATTTTAACACTGTTTAAATGGACGAGACGTCCGCGAGATCTTCATGTGTACATTGGATACGTTAAAATTATCATGCTGATTTTTGAATCCCAAAATCATAAAAACAAACAAAACGAAACCATAAAATCTGATACAATTTAAATATGTTTCCTTATGAGACATTACATGTATCTTAATTACAGACATGAGTATATCCAACCATGCCCTCTTTCTTTCACATTAAACTGATAAAAGCCATTAAACTTGTGACTATTTTACAAGCAACAGACTTTAATAAACATGTACATGTAGTGATGTACTGGTACTTACTTTGTTTCCTCAATGCTGAGAGAGAGATCACCACTGGAACTTGATGGCTGATACACTGAAGCTAAACAAAAAGAAAATTAATGATTGTCAATGAATAGAGTCTAAACACTTTACTTAGTCAGGAATGGTTCCCTTTAGCACCCTTATGCCTGTACATTTGCCTGTACAATACATATATGCCTGTACAATACATATATTGCCTGTACAATACATATATGTATGTATTCTACATCTGTCAGTTTTGTAAAACACAAGCATTTTTATAACTACAGGTACATTTTTTTCGTCATAACCCAAAAAGTTAAAGAGGCAAACATGCCAATTATCAGAGGTCAACCTCTTCTGTACGGTAGAACATGAGTCATATTTATGCCAAATATTTGAATTTTTCTTTCACTTCTTCTTCTGCCAATAATGTGCAGGGCTCCTACTGGGGCATTGTCGCACATGAAAAGTTAAAAACATGCCATGGAAGGCCCTCATCAAAAACTGGATAAAAACGTCTGTGCTCTGCCTCAGAGGGTGTAGTTGCTTTATATTATACCGGTAGGTAAGGATTGCTAGTCTAAAATAAAAACATTGGTTTAACCATTATTAAGAGTAGAAGACCTTAAAATAAGGTAAGTCTTTCCTTATCAATGAATGTTTGTACAGTGATGTTTTTTTTTTTTTTTACTATTTATTAGAGGTGCCTGTGCCTTTCAATTTGGGAAAGTCAGCAACATAATCAGGAAAACTGGGAGTAATATAGAGGTCTGCCCGATGCCCAAATGGAAGAAGGAAGAATAAACTTGTGTGTATCAGTCTTAAACTTATTGCCTGTATCAAAAGTTACCAGAAAACTAAATCTATCAAATAGTGAACATCTAATGATCTTATCAAAGGTTCCAGGATCTTTCGTACCGATACCGTTTCGTACCGAAATTTTTCGTACGGGATCTTTCGTACCTGTTACTGGGAAGATAAAAATGATATGTTTCTGCTATAAAGAACTGATTAACTTGAGCATCTAATAAATTTTGATAGTGGGATTGTTAGTACTTGTTAGATGGAATAGAGAAATACTTAAAAAATTTTAATAATTAAAGCATACACTACCGGCATTGCGTGTTTTTACCCTTTCAAATCATCCCCGCAATCTTTTTTGACCCAAGGTTTTAAATCCCCGCGGTCATGGATTAACAATGGAGTTGACTCAACGCGGACATCGATCCTGGCAATTCACCGCAACGATCGCCGGGATACGCGGTGGCGATCACCGCAGTTCTCAACGGCAATTAATAACTTGTTATTTACCTGTAACAGTACTATAACCATTCTTTCATATTTTACTAATTCTTTTAAAATTTGCGTCCTTTATTTTGATGTATTATCATTGGTGACATAAAAATGTCCTTTTAAAGCGTTACGTTGTACATACGAAAAGAGAACCGTGTGACTGAATGATAGAACTAGTTATAATGTCCAGCTGTGTTTATCTAAGGATTAGAGAACAATGGGCAGTCTACGGGAGCGGTACGGTCAAGCAAAAATGGGTTTAAAGTCTCCGCCTTTCGACTTTGACAGATACATGACTGGAACAGAGGCTTTACCACATTTTTTGTATATCTTTACTGTTCAAGTCCAAAGCACTGGAGACCGTTTTTTTTTTTTTTTTGTAGATTCTTCCGTTTGAGATTACTAGTTAGCGGTGTTTCATGTTCGCTAGTTCGTATGTTAAAATGTTGAAAAACGTCCATCTCCCAATTAGTCAAATATAGCCTTGATAGCCTTACTTAGTTATTTATTGTTTATTTGGTTGTTTTGTTTGCGCAGGTGAGGCGATGTATAGTAAAACGTTATCCAAACAAACCAATGATATATATATATACGAAATTACGAAGGTGGTAATTAGGTGTGAAACGATTTCAATAGATAATTCACAATGTCCTGCAAAGTTTAAAATTAAAGAAGATTTTTTATAGATAACATGTATCTAGAAGTTAAACTCCCATTTCACAATGCATATATATCTTTTCATAGAAAAAAGCTCCGTTTTATGCGCCAGGGACGCAGGACTCAGAGGTAGATTAATCACCTGCGGCCGTCCGGGAGAAGGGGGGGGGGGGGGGTAATTTTCCTATAAAATGGTAGAATAAATTTTCTAGCCTGTCCGTTTATTGACTTTATACATACTATTTACATTTTTAAAAGCATTTTGCGCTGTAATGCAACCCCACCCCCCTCTGTCCATGCTAAGTGTGAAATCGCGACCCCCCCCCCCCCCCTTCACGATTCAAAAAGGCGTGAAGCCAAAATTACTAATTAGATCATTAGATTAATACAGGGGTAGACGATATTTGTTTGGATCGAAATAATCTGGGTGTCTTCCTGTCTCTTCGACTTCCGTAATAAATATATGTAAACACTATTTTATTTCTTTCTCAAGAAAAAAAAGAATTATATCGTACGTAAACATTATATACAGGAAACCTTATTAAACTTTGAGCGTAATTTTATTTTCTTTCTGTCACAATATGCCTAATTTTTTTCGGACTAAAAAAAATCTAGACATTATGATAGATAAGATTTGAATTGACTTATATTTGGTCACTCAGTCTTATTTTAAGATTTTAATCATATATATTATTGATTTTATGTATTTTAAAAAAAAAATCTCAATTTCATGCAGTTAAGGAACATGCAAAGTTTAAATTCAATTCTTCGGAAAAAAATCCAGGTACATACTATGTAAAATTTATTTATCATCTACGTCTTAGTCATGTTGGTACAATGTTTGCTTATTATTTTCTTACTTGAAGTAAATAATTATCATAAAATTGAATATATTCTGGAAAAGTCGCTTACGTCGATATTTCCATGTACATGTGACCACAAAAAACCTCCTTAGTTCTGCTTGAGTGACGACGTGTCGCGTGTACGTAGCTGTCAATATTGATTAGGGAAGGGTTATATATGGGCGTGCCTATATGTCTGGTCTTACAAGGTGTGAAGACATCGCCTCTCCCCGTACAGGGGATGATTGTTATACAGGTAGAAACGCAGGGTAACTGAAAAGGTGTGAACAACTTGTGAGGCATCGTTTGTTGATTTAGTTTTGGTTTGGCATTCACCGGATTACCGGATTACTTTTGGAATTCAGTGCGAAAAAAAGGGGGGTGGGTTGTTTTATTTATTTTTTTTTTTTTTTTATTTTATTTATTTTTTTTTTTTTTGCTTTTCTTTGTATGCCGGTCTTTTTTTTTTTTTAATTATTATTATTTTACTTTGTTTACATGATTCATCTTTGTCTGGATACACGTCCTTCATCAATCGATTTTTTTTTTTTTGCGGACTTGTTTCACCAGAACAAGGAGCACGCACTTTTTTCTTTTCTTTCCTTTTCTTTCCTTTTTTTTTTCAATTGCATTATCTTATGGTCTTCAATTGGTTTTCTCTGAATGTCCAATCATCGTGAATTGAATTATTGCTAAGGAGCGATATTTTTACAATCAATGGGCAGATCTAACTCAAGGGGGGGGGGGGGGGGGGCTATGAAAATCAGCTTAAATATAATGGCAAATTCCAGGAGGTGGGGACTGAATCCTGACCTCCTATCTCTAGATCCGCGTGTTGACATACAATTCAAAGCTATACCCGTTTAAAGACGGGTGCTTATAAAGCGATTAAAAAAGGTAAAAACCCCATCCATTGATTTAAAAAAAGAGAATTTTAAAATAAGGGGGGCGGGAGGGGGAGTGGCGCGTTAATGCAATCGCATTTGACAGGTAGGGTCTTCCATCTTGTTCAGGTATGGCAGTGGGGATTACTAATTGACGTGTTTTCACACCTTATCGGCGTATCATCTACCTTCAATCGCCGTTTGATTTACCGTTCTGGAAATCTGAAGGGGGTAGGGGGGTTGGAATGCGGCTTTGTAAAAAAAAAAAAATTGAAATGTGATTTTGTTAAAAAAAAAAACAATATCGAGAAATAAATCTTACCAGCCCGAAGTGCTGGCGTAAAATTCTGTATTTTATTTTAATAGGCAGCGACTGAAGAAAATATGTTATTGCCGAAATATTAGATGCCGCAAATGCATGTTCATGTAGCTCCCTCTTGCTATTTCTAAAATTTTACAGTAAAAAGCCAGGGGAAAGGGAGGGTTATATAATTCCAAACTCCCCGGTCGAGCTCCCTTGTACATATCTATATGTCGATATCACAACTCACTCTTCAAAATTTGATTACTTCAACTTGTACCCATTGACTGACTACTTAAAATGACATGATAATTTTACGGACGAACGCATACACAAGTACCTTTACGTAGATAAGATACGTAAGTGGACGTTGGACATTTAAATCTCAGGCGCAGAACGAGGATAAAAAAGAATGTCGGAGAAAAATCAATATTGTATAATAATAGAAAAGAACCATTATGGTGAGCGGATCCACACTATTACGTCCCCGGGGTCAGACGAGTACCCATGACAGTGTAGAGATCGCCGCTCTAATGGCTTTGTTTGTCCAGCAATATACCTGTCACCTGTATAATTAGCACTAACTAATTGTTTGGAAATTTGATTGTCTGGTCACTACAGACGGCGTAATGCTTAACGTGATACACAACTGGGGATTTTGCATTTCAGCTGGAGTAATCTTTCATATAGCATTGATTTTATCAACGCTAGTTTAATATGTTTTTAATAATAAGAAGTGAACAAGGATCGACGATTCATTGCATCTTTCACATTTCTATTATAAGTACCCGTGTAAAGAGCCTACAGACATAATTTGATCATGCTTCAATTTTAATGTGAATAGATTCCGCTTCATCTGGACTTGACGCCAGAAGATGTAAATTTTCATTATTTTGACCTGCTTATCCGATATAAAAAAAGAGTCGGGATGAAAATAAGGTAGATCCACAGGAGCTCGATGCCAACAACCCTCAATGACACCCGCCCCTTCACGTCTCTCTATAGTCAATTTATATAAGGAAAGTAGAGGCGGATATTCTTGTGGATCGTTGGCATCGAGTCAGGTTATCAGAAACATTTTTAGGCTCAATTTACAAAATGTACTTATGTTTCATGTCCTAATGTTTAAATCATCATTTTATTTATACATGTCATGCTTAAAAACAAGTTTCTATTCATCCGTAAGAAATAGCACCTGGATAGGTAACACCTGGACAGGTAATTGTCAGCGCGGCAATCAACCGCAACGCACCGCAACTCCCGGCGATCTTGGCACCGCGATGAAGTGATTTGCGGGGGTCAGCGGCGATGCTGAGGTGGAATTCCACCTTAAACAAGCCAGCCGCGATAGGTGGGCTCAGTAAAAAAACGCTTTGCCGTATGTGTAAAACGATTGTTTTCATTACAAGCTTCGCTTTTTAGCGAACAGGCGCCTTTTAACCAATATTTTTAGTTTAAACATGCATATTTCAACTAACTAAAAGGAATCCCACCCTTTGAAATTTAGTATACGACCATCATACATTATGCACGTCGATAAAGAAGATTCCAAACACAAATATTGTTAATGTTATACGTATCAAAATGCTTATCTTTCGTACCGGTACGAATGATCCCACTGATCGATATGAAAGATCCCAATTTTCGGAACGAAAAGTACAAAAGAACTCAGTACAGAAAGACATCCATATGAAAGATCCCGATGCCCTTATCAAAAGTTTGAAAAGATACAGACAGGTCCGGGTGTAATCGGGAAAAAACAAAAAACACAGTGCAGAAAAAATCAGAATACGCAGTGTTTTTCAGGTGTTTTTACCTGAGCCATCCTAGAGCGACTTTACCTGTAGTAGGGTGTTATTGGGGATGTTTATTACCTGAGCCAATTAACAACTCCCCTCACCTATACAGGACACACAGATGTATTGTCACCTTTCTAAGAAAGAATTTTATTGTTAAAAAAATAACTTGTTTAAAATTTTATTTATTTAGTAGAAATAAAAAAAAAGAAAAAAAAAAAAACTCATCAAACTTTTTTTTTCATATATTGAATTTAAGTTATCCCAATTTTTATTATTTTATTATTCATATTTAATTATATTCATAATAAATCATATACATTATATCATTTGAATTAAAGTTATCCTTATTCATGATTTTCTAAATTAAGAAGAAATTGTATGGGTAAGTAGAAATGAAATAAAAATCATATTCTTACAAACTTATTATTTTGATTTTATGTATAAATTTCTTTAAAAAAGGAAGAAAAAAAACATTGAGTAACTGGAAATAGAACAAAAATTTCATATACAAATAGGCCCAAATTATTTTGATTTGTTTACAGTTTACTAGTTTAACTATCTGACAATATACATAAAGTTTATAAATGAACCCCGTCTTTGCATACATGTACAAAAAAATGTACGTGTCAATTCTAGGTTTAAACATTTTATTGAAATAAATACATTGTGTATTTGTACTTTATGTTTGGCCATGGACTCCAATCTATTAATTTTCAAAGAAGTCGGTATTCAAGTTTGCAATCGCTCTCCTCTTGTTTCTCTAATGTATCGTATTTATTTTATGTAGACCCGGCCATATAAAATTCATTCTTTGTTTCCCAGACACCGCCATGCGCTATAATTTTTCACCGACGAGTCGTACGTATTCATGAAAAAAAAAATCCGTCATGCATAGCTTCCGGTCGCTGGTTAATTTCCGATCGCTGGTTACTATCTATCTATCTATCTATCTATTTATCTAAGGAAATAACATTGTCTTGTAAATCAGCCTTTAAATAAAAAATGTTCCAACGTACAATCAGCGCGCCGTGACAAGTCATTTTACGGCAACGTCTAATCTGCGAGTATAAGGTGTACGATAGAATAGAACACTGTCTTAAAGACTTCATTCACGCATTGTAAATATTTCTAAAGATTATCCACTTTCGATTCAGAGCTACTGGTCATTTGTCGATGAAAATTACATGTATTAAAAAGGCCGGTCTGTTCGCGTGCGCAATACATTTTGTTTGCTTTTTATGAATAGTTATTATCCACTTTTTCCGGCCTCTATTCTATTCTATTCGTTTTACTTTATTTTTATTTATTTATTTATTTTTTTTTTGTTCGTCATACCCCAAATAAGTTGAATGAAATTGAAAAATTAAGAGAGAGAATATTCAGAGAGAGAGAGGGAGGGGGGGGGAGAACTATACGGAATGACAATAAAATATCCTCTATAGTATTGACTTATTCCAGACCCCCACCCCCCCCCCCCCCCCAAAAAAAAAACCAACAGAAATTCCCGACTCACAACACTGTCTGCTGCTTTATAGTTCTAAAAACGGTGAATATCCCATCCATTGATTTTCTTCAAAAAAAAAGAAAGGGGGGGGGGGGGGGGGTTCGGGCGGGCGCGGTAATGCAATTATATTTTACAGGTACGCAGGTACGGTAATCTTCTACCTAGTCCAAGTATATTTCTGGCAGAGGGGTTTCATTTGTTTTTTCTTCAAAAAAAAGGGGGGGGGGGGGTTCGGGCGGGCGCGGTAATGCAATTATATTTTACAGGTACGCAGGTACGGTAATCTTCTACCTAGTCCAAGTATATTTCTGGCAGAGGGGTTGACAATCAACTTGTTTTTCACACCTTTTTGGCTGACTGCGCACAGTATAACGACTGTCTATTCATGTCTTGAAAATTTAGAAAAGGGTTTTCGGCGTTACCGGTAGGGGACTAACAAAAGAGGGGGGGGGGGGTGTAGGTAGTTTACCATTGCTTTTGAATCGTTTAATTTTGTAGAGTCTTGTAGTCTTTTGTAGAGTTTTGCAGAGTTCTTGAAATTTTCCAATTAAATGTAGGACATTTAGGGATTTTTATCTGTACAAATAAGATATAACGTGCGATTTTATCGGACCCAAAATTTTTTTTATCAGCAAATCCGCTAAAACCAATACATTTCACGAACTCTGCTTCTACATTTACAACACTAAAAAAATCTTACTATTCCGCCGTTTTAGGCCTGGGCATTCCTCGATTCCGCCACCTTCTTACTTTTTTTTGAAGGGAAGGTAGACTGCGACTTTGTTAATAAATTAAAAAAGCATATCGAAAAAAAAAAAAACCAAAATTACCAGCCCGAAGCGCCGACGTAATATTCGCTATTATATTATAAAAAATATTATGAAAAAAAAATGTAATTGCAGAAATATTTAGATGCCGCAAGTACATTTCACGTAACTCTCTCTTTTTCATTCCCTAATATTTTACAAAAAAAGAAAGGGTAAAGTGTTGGGGGATTGTCTATTTATCATGTTTATCTAGATATTGAATATCTGTCGATACCACGACTCTCTTTCACACCTGTACGGCTCAATGAACGCCACTTTAATAATCTCCGGCGACGTAGACGGCACCAACTAAAATAGCGTAGTCGCCCGACTTGCCAGGTTTTGAGAACATAGTATTGGTACACCCCCCCCCCCCCCCTTCGTATCCGATGTACTCCATGCTGTAAATTCCTAGTCTGTGGGATAAATACACGATTGAACGTCAGTGAAATGTCCGTGATGGTAAATTTCAAAGATCAATATATTATATTAAGGTCCTATTTAGACGGGAAGTTAAAAGATGATAAAGTCTACGGTGTCGTTTAAAAGACATAAATACCGCGATGTGTTGATTGATTTATACCTGGTTCCAGGTGTTAAACGTCTTGTAGTCCACAGCAAGCTTGTATTTACTAGAGAAACGGCTTTTGTGGCTTCCACCTGTACTGCGCACGTACGTTAATCTCATTTTCCGTCGTACTTTAAACATTCCTTTGTATGATGAAACGTGTTACATTATCAAAATACATGTGTACATTGTATATTTCTATATTGACATACCCCCCGCTTTGAGAAAACGTTTACATGTATTGCTTGATTCACGTTGTACCGTCACGTGTCATAAGTTTATCGCGTAACGATAGAAATGTTGTTGTCAGTCAAAAAAAAATCTGACTGTTACAGGAGCGCAAAATAATTTACCCATCTTTAGTATTTACGTGACGTTTTTTACTTAAAATCTGGGAGAACTTGATATACAAACACTTTATGACTGTTTAAACGACATAAAATATATATCAAACTCCAATACCCCAGCCATAATTGTGAGGACTCTAAAATTTATAATTCCCGTGTTTTATCTAGTTCATATTCTGAGGCGTGGGAAATCATTGTCCGGAGAAGTCACCTAAGCTAAACAGATAGGATTAACGCAGGGGTATATGTTGTTTGCACAGGCAGCGTTACCGGCTGAAAGTATTGGTCAAATTCATGAGGGGGGGGGGGGGGGGGGGGGGGCACTGACCCTGAAATCGATTCTTTGACATGTTTGAAAAATATGTTTCAATTCTTAAAAAGCTTTTCTTTAATTGAATGAAATTTTGTATAATTACAAAGTACAATAATTTTTTTTTATAATCATTGTTTTGTTTTTATGTATATTTTTTCTTTCAGATATCCATATGTAAAAAAAAAAAAAAAAAGAATAAGAAAAAAAAAAGAAAAAGAAAAAGATAATTATGTATAATTATAAATTAATTTTATCTTATATTTTAGCATGTTTGAATTTCAGTTTTTGAATGTCCAATATGTGAAAAAAAATAAAGAGAAAAAGATAATTATGGATATTAGAAAGAAAAAAAAGTATAATTATAAAATAATTTTATCTTATATTTTAGCATGTTTTAATTTCAGTTTTTGAATGTCCAATAACAAACTTCAATTTATTATAAAATTAATGGGTATTATAAAGTTTAAATTATGAAATTAAAATACACTTTTATACATGTTAAAACTTCAAGTGTTTGTTAAGTTTTGAAAAATAAACAGAAAACAGCCTTCATACATGTTATGGTATCTAATATTTCCTTCTAGTATAAATGCCACTACCTGGCCTTTTGTCAGGGTAACTTCCACACCTGAGCAATTTTCACACCTTCCATCAGAGGGGCATATAGCAGCTACAGAGGGGGATGAAAGTGACAGAGGCGGAATACAATAACACTGTGTTTTCTGATTTACCTGTAGAAAACGCCTGAAATAAATACACTGCGTTTTTTGTTTTTTCCCTTTTACACCTGGACCTGTCTGTATGACAAAATCTGCATGGTTCCTTACAAGATGTCCTTATATCGCCCCTGACTGCTGAACTGTCAATGTCTTCGAGTTCTTTAGGGTAAAAGTCATCTGAATACTCCTCTTGGAATTCATTAACAACTTCATCATGCTTGTCTCGAGACCGTTCTCCGTGCCGATGTTTCTTTCTCTCCGACCTGTCTTTCGATCGAGATCGTGATCGGTTCTTTCGCTTTCGTTTGTGCTCCTTATCTTTGTCTTTATGCTTCTTTGATGAACCCATTTCAATATTACTACAAAATAGATTCTTTTTATGCTATCTGTATGTTATTTAAAGATTCTTTCTCTGCTTTGAACGAAACTAGTACGCAAGTCGAGCTTCCGGAAGTGCGATATCGAAAGTACGATTACCGGAGTGAAGTTATTTTTGACCAATCACAAGCAGAGATTGAAAGAAAGGGAGAAAAGAGATGATCATGCATATGTTGAGTTGAAAGAATGTTTCCTGTTTCTTTTAAGGTTTTAATTCTTATCTTTTCTTCATTTTATGTTAACATGATTTTGAAAGTCAGCAAAGATAAACTGAGTTACTCTTCAAACACTAGATATTCTTTCAGTCTTTTATTTTTCCTGTAACAGTGTACAAACTCCAGGCCTGAGGCAGCTCAAGTTTACGTTCCGTTACCCTACTCTTCAACATCACTGCCACAGACTTGCCGCCATATAGCATATCTTAACTTTACGCTGCTATGACGTCATAGGATTCTTGCCATTTCTTGAAGTCTGTGGCAGAGATTGTTTGACTGTAAGGAGGAGACAACTCTGTTCGGAGAATGCCTGTAACACTGACAGACTGACAGGGCATTTACAATTATATGTACTTGTAAAGCCTATAGAAGAGCACATTATGTATTTCAATCTTCAGAATCTTTCGTTCAATGGTTGATTTTCAAGTAAATTTTTCTACAGTCAAATTTAACACCTAAGTGAGACATCACAAATTTTCACAATATTTCCATTGTGACGTCAAATTAAAAAGCATCACAGACAATACATCAAGGTGCTTCAAGATGGTGTGATCAGATGTGAAATTATGTCACAATTGAAAATTTTGCCAAACGATGTGATGTCTGGTATCTGTGTGTATAAAACCAAGGTAAGGAACAGTCAGTATCTTAAAAAATATTATCTGGAAAACGGACTATTGAAAAAAAATAATTACGGGTTAGCTCCAATAAAAATTTTAAAACTGCACGGTTCTTTAATAATTTAACAATAATAATCAAATTTTCAACATGCTGATGTATTCAGTCACAGATTTTATCGACATCATCAGTAAACCTCAGTAAACATGGTAAACCATCAGTGAAAGAACAGAATATTGATGACATTTTCGTGGCGTCTTTTTTTCACAAATCAAACTCCTTATATCGCAGAAAATAACGCTTGATGCAATGTAAGTAAAATAGGGTATACACTACTAGTACAGTTTACTTTAAATATGTTATATACATGTACTATCAATTAGAACATATTTTAGATATTCTTTCATTGCTTTTCAATTTCTCTCATTCAATTACCTTGTAAAACCAGTGAGAGAATTCTCTCATACAATGCAGCAGCCAGAATAATCCCTGTGTATAGCTGGAGTCAACTGCAGGGATTTTTTTTAAAAGTAATTTGGGAATAGGGTCGGGCCACCTGTGCAATTGGGAAATTTTACAACGTTTTGGAATATTTTGGAAGTACTTAGATAAAGTAAGTGACTGCTTAGACAATCAATTATCAACTTTGACTTAGATTTAACATGTCTTCATTTTAGTAACATAATAAGTAGAAATATGTATACATTTATGTATACTGAATTTTTTTTCTTCAAATAATATTTTTTCAGTAAAATTCATTGATCAGATATATCAGTTCAGATATATAATAAAACTAACATATTCTCTATAAAGAAATGGGAGCAAAACTTTTTGGGGCGAAACATCCCAGATTCAAATGAGTTAAAGGTGGAGTTTGTTTTCATATTATGCCTTTAAAGAAGTTTAATGTCATTATTTATGTAGAATAAAGTAACATATATGAAGGTAGGATATGTATTATTATTTGTTTTGTATTGAACTGTTCTATCCTGTCAACAAGGGTTTAAATGTCAAGTCCATAATGACCTTGAATATTGACCCTTAGCATTGAAAATTAAAAAAAAATGTTCATTATCCTTCTATGGAGAACATTTGTTGACAGTTTGATTTCTGTGATAATTGTTTTATCTACCATGCTCCCTCACAAACTTGAATGTTGGGTCCATTACACATTTCATCATGGAATTGTAACAACAATTTGTGCAACAATGACTTTATGAGAATAGCTCTATGGAAGAACAAGTTCATATTTTTGTCAGATGCTGAAACTTTTAAGAGGAAGCAGACATTAAGTCATGACAAAATCATTGCATAAAGTAATTGTTACAGAAGTCAAGATTCTGTGCAAAAGCTTACTTTTTATGCGACATTCACATGTACATGTAAAATCTGAGGAGATTGTGACTATGCTATTTTAGACTTAGTACATGTTGCAGCACTTTCACTATGGCAGATTTTAGGTGATGATACAAATTGATAGTTTTCCCTTGCTGTAATATGTGTTGTTGCACTAGGCATTTGCTATGAAAATTTGTTATTTGTATGTGATATGAATGAGTTATTTTTTCTTTCAGATGTCCTAAATATGGATTTTACAGAGTCATATCAGGACACATGTTCTACAGTAGGCTTGGCAGCGAGGGAGGGTGACCTGGGGTTGATGCAGGACCTCATATGGCATGGTATATACAGTATTTCTCAAACTGTCATGCCATAATTCTATATTTCTTTTGTAAATTTACTGAGTCTTACACTCTATTAAGCAAATATGATTATAAGTGATCAAGAAATAAACATAACCTACCCATCAGAGCAGTTCAATAATTGTGATATTGTTACCCATCAGAGCAGTTCAATAATTGTGATATTGTTATACTGGCTGGCCAATGTATTTTGTTTTGTGGCCACTCTGACACATGTTCCTCTGTTACTGTGAGATGATCTCAATGCAGGCTGTATCAAGAGAAATTCAGGAGGTACATCTATTATCTATTCTTAAATTCAATAACAAATATACTTCAGGAAGACCATGTGATGTCCGTGATAACAGAGGATGGACACCTTTACATGAAGCTGCCTTCAGGGGACACTCTGGGTGCCTGGATCTACTCCTGAGACAAGGTCATAGTTATAGCATCAATAGGTTGAACAAATTTATTCAAAAGTAAAAACTTGATGGATGAAATCTGATACACAGTGCTAAAAAAGACATTATTGGTAAAGTGTGGAACCAAAATCAAAATTTTGACTTGTGCATTTACATGTAATTATTATTACTTGAATTACATGTACATGTATAGGGAACAATGACATAAATGAATTTAACCTCAATACTCAATACTGAATAAGCATTGTTCAAAGAAAAATGAATTGATTGTAATTAGTACTCACACATTATATGAAAATTCAGTAAAAGTAATAGTGACGTCAGAATTATGAAAAATTATGCAGTTTACAATTAGCTCAAATATGTATGCCTTGATGACCAATACATAATTACATGTATCTTATAATTTTATCATGTGTTTGTATATTTATCTTGATATACTGATTTATGATTTGTTTTAGAGGGGACAGATGTGACATGGAAGTCACATGACGGTAATACAGCTTTGATACTGGCCGCAAGGGGAGGTCACATGGAGTGTGTCAGAACGCTAGTAGAACATGATGCTGACGTAAACGCCACAACTAAAGAGGACTTCTCACCTCTTTGGGAAGGTTTGTATAGATATTCTGCAAAATTCGAAAGAAGTAAGTCTTGATTTACAGAAAATAAGTCTCTGGAATTAATTGACTAACTGATGTTATGAGAGTAAGGCTACACTGAATTAAAAGTGATATGCAATGCACTAATGTAATCATATCTATCCAGCTGTACAGGCAGAGAGCTTGGATTGTGTACGATGTTTGCTGCGACGAGGGGCAGAAATCAACCATCAGGTTTACACAGGCTATACACCGCTACATTTGGCAGCAGAGAAGGGTTATGGTGCTATATTAGCTTACTTGATTGGTCACGGAGCACGGCTGGATATAGAGGCAGATTACAAACTGACGCCGATATTCCTGGCATCCCAGTACGGACATAGTGGATGTCTAAAAGTTATGTTAAGGATGGCCAGAGAAAGAGGTACATGTGCATTCATTGTGAAACAACTTGTATCTTTCATGATTTAGCAGACTAGTTTGCATGTATTATTACGGTGTTATATTTTTATTTATTTATTTCCTTTATTTATACAGGATAGCACATTTAGCTACAAAATGAACTATTTTACAATGTGGTCCTGTCTTAAAAATATGTACATATGAAGTAAATTACATTTGTAAGTCCATTATATCACCTTAATGAAATAAAACCTAAATATCACAGTTCATTTACAAAAATACATACCTGTAAAAAAACATCAATATAGTAATGCAAGAGTCAAAGTCAAAGTCAAATGCTTCAGATACCCGTTTTTAAAAGATGACAATGGTGTAGAGTTTCTAATAAAATCAGGTAAAGAGTTCCATAAAGATGCACCCGAAATGATAAAAGATCTTCTAAAATATTCTGTTCTTGCTCTCTTGACATAAATAAGATTTACTGATCTCTGTCTTGTGTTTCTTGTATGTATTTCATTTACAAAGCTAAAAACATTCAAATATTCAGATGTGAGCCCATGTAAAACTTTAAAGACAAGAATAAACTCTCTATAAATAATTAAATCATTTTGAATATTTATTGTACCTCACATCTTTCCTTTGTTTTACATGTATGCCTGCTATGTGTGTATCAGTTAAGTGAATAATAGAAGAGGAACTAGTCGATCATAAAGTACATGTTTATTGAAACTGATTAAAATAAATTCAAAGTATAACAGTCAAAGGATTTGGAGGACCGAATGGGTAGTTAACATGTAAATCATCAAATTACATGCTTATAGGAAGTGTTCTCATACTAAGAAATGTGTTTGTAGGGCAGCTAAGCTTGGTGAACAAAACAACAAGGGATAATGCTACACCGTTATTAATAGCCGCACAACAAGGTTACGAGGACTGCCTTACCCTCCTCCTGACTGCCGGGGCCGACCCTAATATACCGATAGAGGAATACAATGCTGTGGCTGCTCACTTCGCTATTTATAAGGATCATCCAAGGTAATGTACAGATTATCTTACATTTTTACAATGCCTACTGTAGGCCACTGATCACATGTTATAAGAACAGAAATGAATCAAAAGAATAAACTTGCCATGGAGCTTCAGTATGATGTCTTACTTAAATATTCATTGACCTGCTTTAAGGGAGTTATCACCCTTTGAAGACAATTTCATTTCCAATAATTCATGCATTTGAATGGAATTTCACAGAATTTTAGGGCTTTTAGGCCAAGATTCCATGATGCACATGTCATGATCTTGATTCGAGGTCATATCACAAGGTAAAGGTCAGTGAAAAGGTATGATTAAATCTTATGCTGTATGTATTAGAATTATTTCCGACTAGTACATGTATATCCTTCTTTAATTTTATGCATCATGCATTTGTATTCTTGTAGCATAGAATATTGAAACCATTTGAAGAGTTATCTCTCTTATCATATGATAAACATTTTAATTACGTTTTCGTTGTAGATGCCTACAGATTCTTTTACCAGTAACTACAAAGGAGAGTTTGTTTGACAATGTGGATCCTTCCATGCACCCGTTACTACTGAGTCTACAGCTGGAGAACACCACGTGTCTGGAAATACTTATAGCTGCCGGTATGAACGCCAAAGAGCGTCTTCCCCTCGATTTTGACGAGGTTGGAAATGACCAGGATCAAGAGTTATTCTGTCGTACTCTGGGATATAGCAGTAAGGCTTCCATCCTTTGTCATATAGGATACTCATGGCCTCTCAAAGGAGTAGAATTCCTTCTGAGAGCCGGGCTACCATGTAACCCAGAAGATTCTAACGAGGTACCCCCTCTGCTGGTATCGATAGCAAGGGGTGCCTTAGAATTGTTCCATTTACTGTTACACTATGGGGCCAATCCCAATATTTACCATTCTAAAATACATGGAAATTTAGTAGCTCTTCTTTCATTGAAAAGTGACTTGCGGTGTCAAAATATTGTGACAGATCCTCAAACTGGAATGGATCGTAGTTTGTACGCACGTTTTTTGAGCAACATGATCATATCAGGGGGTGAGGTATCTTCATGCCTTCAGCCTCGTTCAGGTGCAAATGTTTTATTTAACGGAGATTTTGTGAATAACTTTGATATTTATGATGTGCTGAAAGAATGTACTGCTTCCAATAATATCTTTCCTGTTTTGACATTTATGTATTTGTTTTCGTGCAATGTGAGTTTAGAAGAGGATTTAATCAAAATGGCCCTGAAACCTGAATGGATTAATTTTTTCTTCAAATTAGCAGGTGAGCTTTCAGTTTTCTCATGAGAAGAATTTTTTATTTCCAGACAAGGATGTTACTTTATCAATATGGTTGTTCTATCATAAACCTCTTGCATAATCATAGACATTGTAAGCAAAGATGAAACAATTTTCAAAATGCTGCTTTATCACAACAAAATTTTAGATTTTATCGTGAAATTGTAAATATGAAACAGCTCATTCCATTTTAATTTGTTTCATCTGTCTATGATTCCCAATTTCAAAAGGTATTGTTATATTTCAGAATCATCACACACATTGGCTCATACATGTCGAAGGACTTTGGTGTTAAGTTTGGTGAAGAGCAGACAATATAAACATGACTTACTCCAGGAATTACCGATACCTGCGCTACTGAAAGACTTCATACTATTTATGGACACAGAATTAGGGGATAAACTCAGTGAGATGATAGCCGACTCGTTCTATTTTTACCACATGAGACAGCCAATCAAACGAGAGGTTACTTTCACTTCAGAAGAGGCAGAACATTCTTGAAAAACAACAATTAAATTATTCATTGATAAAGAATGAGTTGTTCTATTTTGATGTGTTTAAGATCACTATTCAATTTCAAGGTCATATGATAAGGGTCAAGGTCACAGATGGATAGAGGTCCAAACATAACTTCACTAAATGGAATGTCTTTGTGCAGAACTTTATTAAACTCTGAACAGCTTATGTTATATTGAAGTGATAAGTCCTTGTGATGGGTAAACTTTTGTCCAGGAAATAGCTTTACTGCTTTTAAAATGTTTGTGTCCGCTGTAAGGATAGCAACAATTGCAGATTTCTTTGTCTGTATTGCTTTTGTCTGTTTGTCTGTCTGTCTTTGCTCAATAACTTCAAATTGGTAAATGGAAAATGCAATTATATGTAAATTTCTTGTGGCATTGATTCTCTGCATACATGTATACCAAAATTTGACCTTGACCTGGTGATAGACTTGTCACATTGAAAATAATTATTTAAGTGCATTTGATATGTTGATGATATCTTGTACGTGTAATCTATGTGACGAAACCTTTCTGCATGTTTCAAAGGTAAAACATGTCTTTCCGTCAAAATCACATTTTACCATGTCATCACAACTCCTACACCTTTGATAGGACTTTCACCTACCAAATCATATTTAAATATCTTGTCATCGTTACTCCTCCTAAATTATTTTAGGGAATTTTCAAAATCTAGTAGGAATTAATAACACCATCTGGAGATGTGCAATGGAGGAGGGATTTTTAAAAATCCTTGTAGGATGTATGGCCTTTTAAACTTAGATATACGTGTACATGGTATTTCATTCAAATATCTTGTCATCACTACTCCCTTTTCATTGTTTAAGTTAATTTCACCAAACTTGATAGGAACAAGAACTCATAATGAAGATGTGCATGAAGGTTACACCCAACTGGGTATATTTGTATTCTATATATTTAATGTATTAGAATTGTCCACCTCCCAGGTTGAATTTCAAACTCAAAGCAAGGTCATCTGAAAGGTCAAGTTCATGTGAATTGTTTGATAATAGTAAGTAATTTTCAAACACTTCTGTGGCAGTAGGTAATTTTTTTTTACATTTTGATGGAAATAAGCTACATGTATATTCAGACACTTTCATGGCAAGAGGCAGTTAACATACACTTTTGTGGCAAAAAATTATTTTAGACACCTACATGTATGTTGCAATGGGTAATTTTCAGATAGTTTAAAAGACAATGGGTAGATTTCTAACACTTTTATGACTGGAGGTAAATTTATACACTCTAATGGCTATAGCTAATTTTCAGACATTCTCATTCCAAGAGGGTAATAGTTTTCAGAAATCTCAGTGTCATTAGGAGTCTACAAGTAAGTTGTTCGCATACACATTGTTACATGTACTAGAAAGTAGATATTAGAAACATTTGTGTATGTTGGTAGATTTAAGACACTTTCATGTCTATGTGAAATCATCAGACACATGTCAATATATAGACCCCTACTTTTTAGCTCAACTCGACGAAGTAGAGGGGGGCTTATGCTATCGCCCCGTCAGCGGCGTCCGAACCACATGTAAAGCAATACGGGACAGGTCCATTCCCGCCACACTAGAAGTCCTACATCAACCAAACTTGCATGGATGATGCATCTGAGGATGCTTACAACAATGCATGGTACGGAGGCTGCATCTGACCTACAATTCATGCTTGAGGAAGCAGGTTAGGTAAAATGGGACAGGTCCATTCCTGCCTTATTATAAGTCCTACACCAACCAAACTTGCATGGATGATGCATCTGAGGATGCTTAGAACAATGCATGGTACGGAGGCTGCATCTGACCTACATTTCATGCTTGAGAGAGCAGGTTAGGTAAAATGGGATAGGTCAATTCCCGCCTTACTATAAGTCCTACACCAACCAAACTTGCATGGATGATGCATCTGAGGATGCTTACAACAATGCATGGTACGGAGGCTGCATCTGACCTACAATTCATGCTTGAGTGAGCAGGTTAGGTAAAATGGGACAGGTCAATTCCCACCTTACTATAAGTCCTACACCAACCAAACTTGCATGGATGATGCATCTGAGGATGCTTACAACAATGCATGGTATGGAGGCTGCATCTGACCCACATTCCATGCTTGAGCAATCAGGTTAAGTAAAATGGGACAGGTCCATTTCCGGCCTATTTTAAGTCTTAGATCAATAAAACAAACTCCGTGGGTAATGAATCTGAGCGTGCTTACTGCAATGCACTGTACAGATGCTGCATCTGATCTATATTTCACGCTTGATTGAACAGGTGTGGTAAAATTAGAATCTTCATTTCCAGCCTTCTTTGATTTTTTTTATCAACCAAACTTACGTGGATGATGCATCTGGAAATACTTTGTGCAATGGAGGTACAGATGCTGGTCATGGGACAATGATGCCGTTGAAGTGAGCGCTGTCATCTCTGATGACCCTATGTTTCATGTAAGTATTAAGTTCTTGGACACTTTCATTTCAATAGGCAGTACTCAGATACTTTCATGTCAGTATTTAGTTCTAGGACACTTTCATGTCAGTAGGCAGTACTCAGACACTTTCATGTCAGTATGTAGTTTTTGGACACTTTCATGTCAGAAAGCAGTACTCAGACACTTTCATGTCAGTATGTAGTTTTTGGACACTCATGTCAGTAGGCAGTACTCAGACACTTTCGTGTCAGTATGTAGTTTTTGGACACTTTCATGTCAGTAGGCAGTAATCAGACTCTTTCATGTCAGTATGTAGTTTTTGGACACTTTCATGTCAGTAGGTAGCTCTCTGACACTTTCATGTCAATATCACTTTCATGACATTATGTAGTTTACTTTCACGTCAGTAGGTAGTTTTCAGACAAAGCCATGTCAATATATAGTTCTCATACACTTTCATGTCAATATCATTTTCATGTCAGTTGATAGTTCTCAGACACTTTCATTCAATATCACTTTTTTGTCATCAGGTATCTCTGTGACACTTTCATGTCAGTATCACTTTCATTACATGATGTAGTTCTCATACAATATTATGTCAGTAGGTAATTCTCATACACTTTCATGTGAATATCACTTTCATGTCAGTACATATTTCTCATACACTTTCATGTCAATATCACTTTCATGTCAGTGGATGGTCCTCACACATTCATCCCAATATCACTTTCATGTAAGCAGGTATTTCTCATACACTTTTATGTCAATATCACTTTCATGTCAGTAGGTATTTCTCATTCACTTTCATTTATATGTCACTTTCATGTCAGTGATAGTTCTCAGACACTTTCATGTCAATATCACTTAAGTGTCAGTGGATACCTCTCTGACACTTTCATGTCAGTGATACTTTTTTGTCAGTAGGTATTTCTCATACACTTTCATGTCAATACCACGTCATTAGGTATTTCTCAGACACTTTCATGTCAATATCATTTTCATGTCAATGGATGGTTCTCAGACACTTTCATGTCAATATCACTTTCATGTCAGTGTGTAGCTCTCTGACACATTCATGTCAATATCACTCTCATGTCAGTGTGTAGCTCTCTGACACATTCATGTCAATATCACTCTCATGTCAGTGTGTATCTCTCTGACACATTCATGTCAATATCACTTTTATGTCTGTGTGTAGCTCTCAGACACTTTCATGTCAATATCACTTTCATGTCAGTGTGTATCTCTCTGACACATTCATGTCAATATCACTTCCATATCAATGGATGGTACTCAGCCACTTTCGTGTCAATATCACTTTTATGTCAGTGTGTAGCTCTCTGACACATTCATGTCAATATCACTTTCATGTTAGTGGATGGTTCTCACACATTTTCACTTTCATATTTGGATATGGTTTCAGACATTAGCTGCTTTGAACTAGGTACATTGTATTTCTAAATCTTCCATTTTAAACTAATGAGATTAGTTATAATATTATTTTATTTAAATATTGGATTTAAATTAACTTTCCATTAGAGTGGTGGATTTGCATTTTTGAAAAAAAATCAACCAGTTTGGAACTCTTTGCGTTAAAATAAGTTGCGGCATATTAGGTGTATAGGATCGTGTTTTCAGCTTACAGATAAGTGACAGACAGAGACTTGTTTTACACAAAGATAATATCAGATTAAGATATAAAAAAACAAGAGCATGTCTAAAACACAGTTCTTTGTCTGTCAGAAGCCAAAATCTCAAGAACATCATATTTAAAAATATGATCCAGGTTGGATTATCCAAGTATCTTCTGAATTGTAAAGGAATGGGACTTTTGCTCTCAAACAGATAGGATGAATATTAGATGCATAGACTCTTCATGACAAAACTTTTTGGATTTTAGAGGTCGTTTGAATTTTGACAAAAACCTGCTATGGCGAGCTATGTAATCTATTATCACCCAATGTTTTAAGTAATGCTCTTTTATATGCACTGATAAAAAGTTGCTTAAAATATGTAAGGGACGGCTTAAAATTTACCAGTAAATAACTCTATGTGTAATAGTACTGGATAGAATGTCACCATGGTAACCATTTTTATACCCTTTTGAATAAAATTTTGGAAGAGGTTTCACTCAAATTTGAACATTTTCTTTACGATCGAGGATTATACTTAAAAGATAATTGGTAGTAGGAATCAAGTTAACCTGACATTTCAAAATATGTGCCCTTAAAATTTAGCATATTAATAAATCATGTAAAATTAGGAGCTTTTACGGTCTAAAATAGGGCTTCTTCTAAACTGGTTTTTGCCTACAGTTTTAGCATATTGACAAAAAAATGTGGGTAGAAGCATTCTTCTTGTGTAGTATTTATACTATGAAAGATATATAGAAAAAAATAAGGGAAATTTCAGTTGACTACAATACCTCTTACCATGGAAACGAGCCTTGTGAAAATGTTATGTTACAAGTATTCTACTGATACGTGAAATTTCAAGCATGGTATCCATGGCAATGAAAACTTAATTTGTAAAAAGTTTACTTTTGTCTTAGTACATCATATACACCTTCCATACTAAAAAAAATCTCCAAAATTGGTGACATGTCATTTCCACGTGATATTGAAATACTTTTGGTCCTTACAGAGAATCACTATTAAGGCCTAAGGATTTGTCATGAACTTAAACCAAGGTCATGAGTTAAAGGTCAAGGTAACAATCTACACCATAAGTAAAAGATTGTCAGGAGTATAGCTCCTCCACATTTTGATGGATTTCAATAATATTTCACACAAACGTTTCTTAGCACCTAAGGGTGTGTCTTGACCTTACACCAAGGTCATAGGTTGCAGATCAAGGTCACAATAGACACCATAAGTAAAACCTTGTCCAGATCATAACTCTTCCCCTTATGGATAGATTTCAATAATATTTCATAGAAATGTTCCTTAGGGCCTAAGGTTGTGTCATGACCTTGAACAAAGGTCAAGGCCACAATAGAAACCATCTGTTAAACATTATCCGTGGCATAGCTCCTCCCCCCCATAGATGGATTTCAATAATATTTCACAGAAACGTAAGTAATCTAAGTATTTGTCATTACCTTGAATAAACATCATATTCAAAACATTGTCAGGGTCATAACTCCTCCCCCTCTTTATGGATTTCAATAATATTTCACATAAATGTTCATTAGGAACTAAGGGTATGTCATGACCTTGAACCAAGGTCTAAGGCCAATGTAACAATATACGCTTGACCTTCACCCAAGATAACTTTTTAAAGAATATTGCTGCGGGGAGTATTTTCGTTCCGTTGGAACGGTTTTCATTTCGATAGATTTTGCTCTGAAGATTTAGCTTTGGCATCCGATAATTAAAAGTATAGTTTTTGTGGATTCTTAGTTGATACATCGCAATAAGCTCTAGATAGAATATCCGTTATATAATCTAGAACATGTTTGCTAGCCAGTCTCTTATCATTTATTTATGACACAAACATTATACTTACGTGACCGGGTCAAGCAGAAGGCAATGACCGGCAATATGAAGGTGAGGCTAGAGATATAAATAGTTGTCTACCTGCATGTACACCGTCAGCTAGTTAGGGCTTTATTAGTCCCCTACCGGCAACGCCGAAGGGGACTCTTGGTTGTTATTTATTTATTTTTTGCTTGTTGGCTTTTATGTTTGGTCAATGCCAAGTGAAATTTTGATTTTGGGGGGATAAAAATAATGATAAGGCAGAACACCCCTCCAATGTGGGATATATGGACATATTTTTATGCCCCCGTAATCGAGGATTCGTTATAGTTTTTGGTCTGTCCGTTTGTCTGTCTGTTTATCCCAAAAACTTCAACCTTGGCCTTAACTTTCGAATGGTAAGTGACAGGCCTTTCATATTTCACAGGTGTACTCCTTGTGACAAGACCTTTCCATGGATACCAAAATTTTTGCCCTTGTGACCTTGACCTTGGAGTTTGACCCACTATTGAAAAACTGTAACCTGGGGTATAACTTTTCAATGTTAAGTGATAGGGTTTTCATATTTCACATGTGCATTCCTTGTGACAAGACCTTTCAACGGATACCAAAATTTTCTACCTTGACCTTTGAGTTTGACTTACTTCTGAAAAACTTTAACCTTAGCCATAACTTTTGAATGTTAAGTGATAGGGCTTTCATATTTCACATGTGTTTTCCTTGTGACAAGACCTTTCCATGGATACCAAATTTTTTTTAACTTGAGATCTTGACCTTGGAGTTACTTCTGAAAACTTTAACCTTGGCCATAACATTCGAATGTTAAGTGATAGGGCTTTCATATTTCACATGTGTTTTCCTTGTGACAAGACCTTTCCATGGATACAATTTTTTTTAACCTTGTGATCTTAAACTTGGAGTTTGACTTACTTCTGAAAACTTTAACCTTGGCTATAGCATTCAAATGTTAATAGCAGTTCTCTGTAAGGACCAAAATAATTTCAATAGCACGTGGAAACAGCATGTCTCCAATTTTGGAGATTTTTGGTATGGAAGGTGTATATGATGTCCTGAGACAAAAATAAACTTTCTTTTTACAAATTAAGTTACCGTTGCCATGGAAACCATGTTTGAAATTTTACGCATCACTAGAATACTTGTAACATGGCATTTTCACAAGGTTCGTTTCCATGGTAACAGCTATTGTAGTCAACTGAAATTTCCTTAATTTTTCTCTTTATATCTTTAAAAGTATAAATATTACACAAGAAGTATGTTTTTGTTCGCTATTCTCTTTGTCAATATGCTCAAAATGTTGGCAAAAACCTGTTTTGAAGAGGCCCTTTTTAAGACCGAAAAAGCTCCTAATTTAACATGATTTTGCTCAAATTTAAGGGCAAATAATTAGAAATGTCAGGCTAACTTGATTTCTACTGCCAATTATCTTTAAAGTTTAATCCTCGATCTTTAAGAAAATGTTAAAATTTGAGTGGGACCTCTTCACAATTTTATTCAAAAGGGTATAAAAAATGGTTACCATGGTGACATTCTGTTCAGTGCTATTACACATAGAGTAATTTACTGGTTAATTTTCAGCTGTCCGTTATATATTTTTAAGCATTTTTTTATCAGTACATATAAAAGAGCATTATTGATTAAAAAAACACCTTAAAAGTTTTCAAGGTCACAGGACCCAATGTCAAGGTCATCTTGAATGCAATTCACGAAATTTGGCAAAATTCTGCGATTTTTCAAAAATATGAGAGGCAGTTACTCATATATCATGCGGTATTGAGTAAAACAAATACATACATAGTGATTTTGGATATATCCCTTATTTATTGACCAAAGTTGCAAAAAATCTCAAAATCAATGACATCCTTGATTTTTAGCTAGTATTTCATACATACATATAAAAGAATGTGAGATTATCATGATTTTTGTCTGGGGCTCATTTTTTGGGGAGAAATGTTCTGAACTAAAAATTGTAATGTTTTTCCATCTATCGGTCATATTTTTAGAAAGAAGTATTTTTGATACAAAAATATGGCAGTCAAGCCTGAATTTAGTAACAATAAATAACAACAAAAATGCAAATTTTATTGAAATTGGAACCTATATTTTGAATTGACCTTGAACTTAAAGTCAATGACCTTGAAAAATTTTGGAAGTGCTCAAATGAAGAACAATTTCTTCTGTTGTCCCTACATAAAGCTTGAGCAATATAAGTTATTTAAATTATGCTTAAAATCAATTTGAAAAGATATAGTCATCATGTGTCTAATGAAAAGTTGCCATGGCAACCATTTTTGACCTCAAAATGTAGGAAAACAAAACAAGGTCCCACTTATTTTATCCAGTGATTATATTTGTGACATGAAATCTAGTTTGTTCTGACAACAGTGATGGTGTTATCAGCCTGACATTTTGTGTTATTTTTGCTTAAAAATGGTAAAAATTGGACAAAAATAGGCCTTGATTTTGACCTCATTTTATGGCAATTTTTGGCTGATTTTGATTTGTAAGGATCCGGCTAATTGAAAGAAATGTCAAAAAATTATTTTTTTTTCTAAAAATAGAGGTTTTAAAGATTATAAGTTGTTAATACCAATTAACTCTGACAATGGTTTCCATGGCAACATAATAACCAAAGATGACTTATTTGACCATTTTTTTAGTGCTATAAATAGACAGACCTCGTTTCCATGGCAACCGGAATATTTATTTTCAAAAAATTGTTATTTTTGTATTCAGGGAATTATACATACCATTTACAGAGAAAATCATGAAAATCCATGACATGCTGTTTCCAAAATATTTTGGTCCTTACAGAGAATTGATATTAAGTGATAGGGCTTTCATATTTCACATGTGTTTTCCTTGTGACAAGACCTTTACATGGATACCAATTTTTGGCTCGGATTGCGAAGCGAAATCCGGTCTATGAATTGGCGAAGTCCGTCTGTCCGTCCGTCCATCAGTGCATCAACATTTTGGTTAAAGTGTTGCGTTTAAGTCCGTTGAGAGAAAACTGTTCGGAGGAGCAACTTGAAACTTGACATGGTGCTTCATATTGACCTACTTTTAAAAATAATAAATCTGGGCTATATCTCATGAACTATAGAGGCTATGGCTTTGAAATTTCACATGCAGAATCTTTATGACCAGACCTTTCATTTGGTATCATAAGTTTTGACCTAGTTACCTTGACATTTACCTTTGACCTACTTTTGAACTATAAGAGGTAGGGTTTTGATATTTCACATGTAGATTCCTCATGACCAGACCTTTCATTTGATATCATGAGTTTTGACCTAGTGACCTTGACATTGACTTTTGACCTACTTTTCAATTATAAGAGGTCGGATTTTGATATTTCAGTTGTAGAATCCTCATGACCGCACCTTTCATTTGATATCATGACTTTTGATCAAATGACCTTGACATTGACCTACTTTTGAACTATAAGGGGAAGGGCTTTGATATTTTACATTTAGATTCCTTATGACCATAGTTTTTTTCATTGCGCAATAATATTAATGACCTTTGACCTTTCTGTCTGTGTAAAAATGTATACATCATCTAATACAAACACTTCGCAATCCGGCCTTACCACCTTTAGCGGTTTATGGTTTATTTTTTACCTTGTGATCTTGACCTTGGAGTTTGACTTAGTTCTGAAAAACTTTAACCTTGGCCATAACTTCTGAATGGTAAGTGATAGGGCTTTCATTTTTCACATGTACATCCCTTGTGACAAGACCTTTCCACGGATACCAAAATTTTTTACCTTGCGATCTTGACCTTGTAGTTTGACCTGCTTCTGAAAAACTTTAACCTTGGCCCACAGGGATTTATCACGCTAATAGAGAAACCGGTATTAGCGTGATAAATCCCTGTGCCTTGGCCATAACTTCTGAATGGTAAGTGATAGGGCTTTCATAATATGCTTGTGTTTTCCTTGTGACAAGACCTTTCCATGGATACCAAAATTATTTACCTCTTGAGCTTTTGAGTTTGACATAATTTCGAAAATTAAAACTTTAGCTATTACTTTTGAATGTTAAGAGATACGTCTTTCATATTTCACATATGAATTCCATGTGGCAAGACTTTTCCATGAATACCAAATTTGAATTGACCTTGTGACCTTGACATCAAATGTGAAACTACTTTTCATCTGTTTTACTGTCAAAGATGCCAACGGGGGCATTCGTGTTTCACAAACACAGGTTTTATTTTATTTCCACAATTTGATTCAAATTCATCATTTGTGAAAATAATCTTCATGAGCCAAAGGAATGCGCATATTAATCTTGAAATTTAATTTTGGTAAGCTAATAGTATTCAATAGCTACATTGGTACCAACGCTTTTACCTATATTAACATTATAAGACGTCTTTTATCATTTGATGAAATAGAAACACTTTACAATCATATACAATGTATAAGCAAAACAGCGCTCTAGTTTAACATCACCTGAACCTAGTGCTAATTTCTCATTTTTAGCTCACCTGAGCGAAGCTCAAGTGAGCTATTGTCATAGTGTGTCGTCCGTCCGGCGTAAACTTTTAACATTTTCGACATCTCCTCTGCAACCGCTGCACAGAATTTCAAGAAACTTCACAGGAAGCAAGTACTCAATGCCCTCTACCAAGTTTGTGTTTTTTAGCCGATCTGAATTCCAAGATGGCCGCCACAGGCTCTGATTGGCTGACACATTTTCGACTTCTCCTCTGAAACCGCTTCATAGAATATCTCGAAACTTCACAGGAAGCAAGCCCTTAATACCCTCTACCAAGTTTGTGTTTTTCGAGCCGATCGGAAATCCAAGATGGCCGCCACAGGCTCTGATTGGCTGACACATTTTCGACTTCTCCTATGAAACCGCTGCACAGAATTTCATGAAACTTCACAAGAAGCAAGCACTCAATGCCCACTACCAAGTGTGTGTTTTTGAGCCGATCGGAATTCCAAGATGGCCGCCACAGGCTCTGATTGGCTGACACATTTTCGACTTCTCCTCTGAAACTGCTGCACAGAGTTTCATGAAACTACACAGGAAGCAAGCACTCAATGCCCTCTACCAAGTTTTTGTTTTTGAGCCGATCGGAAATCCAAGATGGCCGCCACAAGCTCTGATTGGCTGACACATTTTCGACTTCTCCTCTGAAACCGTTACACAGAATTTCTGGAAACTTCACAGGAAGCAAATACTCAATGCCTTCTACAAAGTTTGTGTTTTTCGAGCTGATGGGAAATCCAAGATGGCTGCCACAAGCTCTGATTGGCTGACACATTTTCGACTTCTTCTCTGAAACCGCTGCACAGAATCTCTCGAAACTTCACAGGATGCAAGAACTCAATGCCCTCAACCAAGTTAGTGTTTTTCGAGCCGATTGGAAATCGAAGATGGCTGCCACAGGCTCTGATTGGCTTACGCATTTTCGAGTTCTCCTCTGAAACCGCTGCACAGAATTTCATGAAACTTCACAGGAAGCAAGAACTCAATGCCCTCTACCAAATTTGTGTTTTTCGAGCCGATCGGAAATCCAAGATGGCCGCCACAGGCCCTGATTGGCTTACACATTTTCGACTTCTCTTCTGAAACCGCTGCATAGAATTTCACGAAACTTCACAGGAAGCAAGTACTCAATGCCCTCTAACAAGTTTAAGTTTTTTGGCGCCGATCGGAAATCCAAGATGGCCGCCACAGGCTCTGATTGGCAGACACATTTTCGACTTCTCCTCTGAAACCGCTTCACAGAATTTCTTGAAACTTCACAGGAAGCAAGTACTCATTACCCTCTTAGTCTACCAAGTTTGTGTTTTTCGAGCCGATCGGAAACCCAAGATGTCCTCCATAGGCTCTTATTGGATGACACATTTTTGACTTATCCTCTTAAACTACTGCACAGAATGTCACCAAACTTTACAGGAAGTAAGTACACATTGTCCTTCTCAAAGCTTCACTAAAAGTGATTTTCTTCAGTTCTTATACTGACTTTGATTGAAAACATACATACAGTCTCCTCAGGTGAACGATGTGGCCCCTTGGGCCTCTTGTTTCATCGGCATTTAGTACCTGAAAAAAATTGAGAAATTAGCGCTAAGTTCAGGTGATGTTGCACTTTAGTACCTAAGGCCGGGCTACCAGTGGTAGCGCGCTTGCTTCTCACCTCTAATGCCCCGGGTTCGAATCCCAGATTCGGCAAAGGGTCTTATGTGGGAGGGTAGTTGGTCCCCCACATAAGACCCCTGCGAGGGGGATCTCCGGATACTTCGGTTTCCTCCTGCTCATTGGACCCCCTCACGCCAACATCTGAGCCAACGTGAGACGTTTATATAAATTGTGTAACTTGTTTGTTAAACGTTGTAAAATAAAGTTAAAATTAAAGGAGCTGTTAAGATAAGGGCCGTATTTAGCCCTGAATCCCGTGACTTATTTCTTCCGTATGGCGAATAGTACACAGAAAAACATGAATCATTATTGAAATATAATGTATTTGCAGACCTTTTACATGTTTTACATTATGTTAATGAACTCTTAAGGTTGTAAAATTAAGGTCGAAAGAGGTAGGGGTGCTCGGATAGAAAATCCGATTATATCGACAAAAAACGTGTTCATTTTTGAATATTTTATCTAAAATGGATAAATATAAGCTAAAAGACATTAAATATGTCTACATTGTGTATCAGAAATAGATTTCGAACGTTCTACCTCCTTTAATCGGTAAATAATGAAATCCGGAACTTAAAATACGGTCTTATTCTTCATTCAATGGCAACAATGTAAGACATTTAGCGCGAAATATACATTGACGGAGAAATGAACATCACTCTTGCTTATTTCGTTTCTAATTCTTGTATCTTTCATTCAATCATATCGAGTACACAATGTTTGATTGATTAAAAAGGAAAAATTGTCAAATGTGCTATATTTAATGGTAAAAAAGATCGATTCTTATAAAATGCACCCCCTTTCCATTTTTAGTTTTTCGTCTCTGGGGTAGTGTTCCCCCCGGAGATACAGAACCCCACTTTGCCAAAAAAATTGTATCATGGATACACATCTCCAGTAAAAGTGGCTTTCTGTATATCCGGGGGGAACAATGTTCAATAAAACTTTTCCGTTTTCTATTGATTTCTATGGGAAAAAGATAAGTTTTGACCTAAAAATTAGCAATATTATGCAAAACAGATAAAAAATAACTTCATATTCTGATGGGATGCCGTGTAGGTATACATTTTACCGAAAAAGGTTCTTGAAATTTCAATTTTCAAAATTCCACTTTTCAGGGCTGATTTTACGCCTTATCTTAACAGCTCCTTTAGTACCTCGTGTCTGCCGTTGGGTCGACAATAAGCCCCCCCCCTTCCTTTCGACCACTTTAGATCCGCCTGGACTATCTATAAGCCGGACTCAGTTTCTCATTGGTCTCGATAATTAATTTTGATTGTGTTTTGGGTGTTCAGTTTGTATCCCTATTATGATGTTTATTACAACTGTGTCTGTTACATCAGTGTGTATTCACTTTTGGTTGTTTCAATCATTTTTGGTAGTTTGTTACATCTGTGTCTATTCACATTTGGTTGTTTCAAACCCAGCGTTTCTTTTTGAGAATCCTCTAATCGATATATAATTTGCTTTTATGTAAAGATGTAGAGATTTTAATCATATTCATAGAATGATGAGATGTGTGTTTCTCTCTTATTCTATTTATTACCCCCAGCCCCCTTACTCAAAGTTCGCTACCCCCCCCCCCCTCTTTCCCCTTCTGCTACGAAGTAGTGATACACCTCGTATTCAAATTCAATATTTTCAGTTGCACAATAAGGTTATTTCGCAAACCTATGGCTACTACATAAGATGACCGCTGAATGAACCCTTACTAAATATATATTGGACATTCGAGTACATTAACACCGGCATATATCGATTCTTTTTCTCTCGCGTCTTTGAATGCTTCTGAAATAACATGGGCCATATTTTTATTCTGAAAATGTTTGTCTTATAATACCAACCTTTTAAGCAAATTGTGATATCGAACAATACGTTGAAACCATGTTCACCGAAATACATATACATTTTATATAGACATATCGGTCGGCTTGACCCAACGTGACCCGGCTAAAACCCAAGTCCACAATACACTTTCATAACTGACCAGCTTGACCATTGCATGTATGCAGGTCTAGATCTACCAACAGTGGGTCTCCGTATCTTAAATAGGTTATGACAAGCGAGCATAAAGCAGTTTATATTATTTTGATGGGTTTACAGACGCTGCTGACGGCTGGCTTAGTCCGAACACCATAGCGGTCCTGTGGGGTCAGTTGGGGTCATCTAGGATCACAGTGACCACGGTTAGACAGATCGGTACGATTAGCTGACCAATTGATACATATTGTACACGTTGATAAGTACATTACAGGGCCGTGTCAGGTAGCCCCAGGTTAATTACTGCCCGTTGGATACAGCTCTTAGTGGAGACGACAAGACATAAAATGTTGGTGTATTGGAATATACGAAGTGGAGGTAAGTTTTTTTCTTACATCGAAATTAGTATTTGTTTCAGATATTTGCGGCTACTTTTGTCGTTTAAGGATTTTTTCTTTTCTTTTGCTTGTTTGTTTGGTTTTTTTTTTTTTTTTTTGCGTGTGTGATTTTATTTTTTTTTATTTTTTTTTCATGTTTTTCTTCACGCAATTTGTTGAATAAAAAAATGAATGATAACATGATAATAGTCCCTCTTAAGATGAAAAAAAGAATATTTTTTAATCCATGAAACTCGTATATACATATATACTTATAAATAATATTAGTTTCGTTCAAAAGATTAATGTATACTTTTGATTTTTTTTACTATAGATATATCATTTATGTATTTTGTTCATACATCTATGAAGAAAGAGGAGATTAATTACAATGTAAAGAAAAATTGATTTTTTTTATTTCTATAATGAAACCATCGTCCTACATGTCTTTGATTATGAAATGATTTTAATGTTAAACACAAAAAAGTAATACATTTTAGAGAGTTTATTAATGCCTGGTGTCACTTTCATAACTTACCACTCTCTAAGTGGTCACCAATAGGTTACTATGCCGTAAGCAGATTGAGTCACTATGGATATTGTAGGAAGTCATAATCATGCTCTAAATGAAATACAATATCAAACTTTAATATTATGGGCGGATCTAGATTGTTTGAAAGTAGGGGATGGTTTCCAGTCTGTGGATTTACAAAAAAAAGATACATAAACAAGAGCCCCAGGGGGCACATCGCTCCCATGCACACTCTTAACCTATTAATATTGCATTATGATAGTGTCAGTACCAGAATTTGAACCCACAACCTTTGTACTAGATAAACTTAAACCATTTTTCAAAATTCAAAAAAAAAATCAAAAATATAAGATTTAGGCATGAAATATATATCACAGCAATAAGAGACTGAAATATGTCAAATACACAGTGAAAGAGTGTACAAAACAAAGCAAAAAAATGAAAATGGAAAAAATAAATTTGGTGAAAAATGAGACTTAAGGTAATTCAGATGATTTAAAAGTGCACAAAAAGGTGACAAAATTGAAAAAAAATGAAAAAGGCAGAAAAAAAATTGTGGTGCTGGTGCCGGGACTTGAACCCACAATCCTTGGGTCCATGTGCACAGTCAACATATCTATTCATATTTTAGAAAATTGATTAAAATTCCAAACAAGAAGATTATAGCATGTAATGTATATCAAATAAAATAGTAACATAAATATGAGAAACATGCACTAAATGAGGGCACAAAACCATACATTTACAGAGCTAGTCAAAGAAACAGTTAAAAAATGAGCATTTATGACAAAGTCAAAAAAGACGTCAAAAACGCGTCAAAAATTTGACTTCGGACTGGAAGCAAACCTTCTAGACCATCCAGATGCTTTCGGTTTGGCGATATGTGCTTCGGTTCTGAAGAAGAAGTTTGTCAAAGAAGGGAACCCCCCGGGACCTACTTTTGCCTGTGGTGGCGCCACCTATTGACGGATCCGGACAAAAAAACAACAACACTTGTAGGGGACCATCAGTACTTTATTCCTACCAAGTTTCATCAAAATCCTTTCAGTGGTTCTTGAGAAGAAGTCGAAAATAAGAAAAGCTTACGACGGACGGACGACGGACGCCACGCTATGACAATAGCTCACTTGAGCTTCGCTCAAGTGAGCTAAAAACGGGAAAAATCAGCATTTATGCTAATTCAAGAGGGGGAGACTGACCCCCTTAACAACCTGTCCCTTCACAGCATTAAATTAATTCTTAGGCACGGTCCATTTGATATTCGGGGGGGGGGGGGGGCTTGGGTTTTTTTGTCGGAGCAAGATTATTTTTTTCGCCCCGGACCGGGGCAATTTTTTTTTTCTTGCAAAGTTGGAGCAAGGAAATTTTTTTTTAACAATTGATGTGAATATTGAGATTGTTTGTGTTTTTTCAATAGAAATTGTTTATTTTTACTTAAATTACTCCAAACATCATTTTTATGTAAAACTTGTATTCACTTCTATACTGAAAGGGATAAAAGATTTTTACAATATGCAATATATAATTTTTAGTAAACAAAATGTATATAAGGTCATGTAACATGTAAGACGGCCTGATGCAAGTTTTTACATATAGAAATGAAAACTAGTGAAAAACTTATTTAAATTCTACTTCCAAGCTTGTATATAAAATCAGACACTATGGTGATACATGTATCTATTAATAGTAATGAATTATATTGATAATGTATTTAAGCATTTTAATCGTTTCAGTCACATGTATTCTTTTGATATTTTCAAATATGAACTTGCCATTACAGATGAAAACTATAGCGAGCAAAGCGAGCTAAAAAGTTTTCATAGAAAGTAAAAACTGCGCCGAGCGAAGCGAGCTGAAAAATTTTCAGGAATTTTAAGCGAATTTTATGGTTATTCTTCAAATTCAGATTACTTGTAAGAGCAAGACTATTTTTTTTTCTGTCACACCATAAGCAAATTTATTTTTTTCATCAAAATTCAGAGCAAAATTATTTTTTTCGAAAAAAAAAACCAAGCCCCCCCCCCCCCCCCCCCCCCCCCAGAATATCAAATGGACCGTGCCTTACCCTAGGTTTACACTATGTTCCCGGCGACCACGGCAGTCACGGCGGCCAAAAACGTAGCACACCGTATGATTTTTGGCAGTTTTTATCTTGGTATTCAAGTTCTGTTAGGTCTCGTTACGTTTTCGCACGGTCTATCAAGGTATCCTTGACACGCCGCGGCTCCTGAATCCCGGAGACCTGACGGCGCACTACGTTTCAACCTACGGCTTGTTACGGACGTTTGTACGTTTCCTCACGACCTGTCACGTTCTGATAAGGTCTGTCACGGTTTGTTACGATCCAATCAAGTTGGCCACGACTACCAAGTTCTGTCAAGGCCCACTACGATTAACCGGGAACAGGAGACTCAAAAAGCTGCATAAAAGGGTTTGGTTTGTTATACTTCTTGTGTGACCGTGCGTGCCGTGCCAGGCCGTAGTAGAACTTGAAATAAACCGTAACAAGCCGGGACGTACCGTGACGAGACGGCTAACACTTCCTTAGCTCGCCGTATGAAACCGTAGCTCACCTTGATAAAACGTGCATCTGCCCTAAAGCAGCCGCAGCTAAACGTGGCAGACCGTAACTCAACTTCGCTAGGATCGTAATTTGTTGAGTCATACTTTTGCTTCCCGTTCCGCTACGGACACTGTCCCAAGTTTTGTCACGGTCTGTAACATTCTGTCACGTTGCGTTGCGTTCGACCCGTTTTGCTACGGTGTCTAAAGTAGGCCATCTGCACCGTGGGCTGCCGTGACAAATGTTTTGACAGTTTAAACATTTGCCCCGGCAACCACGGCTAGTTACGATTGTCGATCCCGTTCCCCTACGTTGTCTCACGGTCACCACGTTTCGTCCACGGTGGCTTAAAACTTGGCCGCCGTGGCCGCCGGGAACATAGTGTAAACGGGGGGTTAGCCATATCTTTTGACCTAGTGAACTTGACTTTGACTTTGGAATATGGCATACTTTTCAAAAGCTTTAAGGTGATATCACTCGTTTCATGTTTTACGATAATTATTTTCAGAAAAAAAAACATATAATTCTGATTTCCTAGTATAATTCAGATGTAAGAGACAACATGAGGGGTTCACAATCCACAATTTTGAGATTTTGAAACTGATAAGATTTTAGCAATCCATTGATTGTAATGGAAATGCTCATTTCTTGTCTATATTTTTTCTTTCAGCCAAAGCTTCACATATGATTTCCTCATCATATTGCCCAAGAATTTAGACAAAATCATTCAATAACCACGTCATTTTTAGCTCACTTCGACGAAGTAGAGGTGGGGGGGTCTTATGCTATTGCCCCGGCGTCGATGATGGCGTCGGCGTCTGCACTATAGGTTAAGCAAAACGCCCCCGGGACAGGTCACATTTTCATGACCAAAATTTTCATTTGTGACTTGGACTTTTGGCTTGGTGATATTGACCTTGGAGTTTTACCAACTTTTTTCAAAAACTTAATTGGACGAACTTTTGTATTTCGCCGACCCGCCTTTATTTCCGTCTGATTCAATAATATTTTCATAAAAGGAAGAGTAATAGGATAAATTGATAAAGTTTATAGAATGTACCATTATTACGCTTGCTGCACAATATTATATTTGAACATGTATTTACACAATGAACATGGATATTGACATTATAATTGTTGACACACTATCCGTCTATCACATAAGGTAAGTCTTTAAACATGAAAAGATTATATATTCCTAAAAAAATCATGTCGGGCACCTGGTCTCACTTCGGAATATTATTCATTCCGAGGTTCGCAACCTTTCCTATGGAAATCTAATGATTTTGCCTTACCTTCTCGACTTTGAGACTGAATAACTGATAGGTACTTCTTTAATGTTTATTATTAGCTAAGGAAACCACCAGTTTTGACATTTTATCTACTTGTATATGATGCAGATGTACCTTTCAAAATTGTTTATTGTAAATTAAAAAAAAAAAAAAAAAACAAGAAAAGAGATAGGTATGGGGGCACTGTTTCTTTTTTTTAGCTCACCTGAGCGAAGCGTCCGTCCGACGTCCGTCGTAAAATTTTCACATTTTCGACTTCTTTTCCCAAACCACTGAAGGGAAGTGCGAAACTTAGAAGTACTCATGGTCCCCTACAAGTGTTGTTGTTTTTCGTTCAGATCCGTCAAAAGGTGGCACCGCCAGTCAAAAGTATGTCAAGGGGGTTGCCTAAATGCTTTGACATACATTATTTATTTATTGAATTTTTATTAATTATTTTTAAGTGATATTAATAGTTATGTTTATGTGTATATGGACCCAAGGGTTGTGGGTAAATCCTGGCACTGAAGAGTGTGTATGGGTATCAGGTGAGTCCATGTTTTATAACAATGTTGTTGGAATATAACAACAGTCCTGAAAATGTAGTATAAATACTTCAGCTATGAGCCGAGTATGATCCAGTATTATATGGCTATTCAATTTTAGCTCACCTCGACGAAGTTGAGATGAGCTTATGCTATAACCCCGGCGTCCGCGTCCCCGTCCGCGTCCGGTTAAAGTTTTAGGGGTAACTCAGTATCTGACAAAGTACTGATGCTACAGTAACCAAACTTGCACAAGTGATTCATCTTGGGATGCTGAGGTGAACCCATGCATCGGATGCAGCATCTGACCTACATTTTCCGGTTGAATGACTTTGTCAGTGTCTGGTTAAAGTTTTTGGGGTAGCTCAGTATCTGACAAAGTACTCATGCTACAGTAACCAAACTTGAACAAGTGATTCATCTTGGGATGCTGAGGTGAACCCATGCATCGGATGCAGCATCTGACCTACATTTTCCGGTTGAATGACTTTGTCAGTGTCTGGTTAAAGTTTTTGGGGTAGTTCAGTATCTGACAAAGTACTGATGCTACAGTAACCAAACTTGAACAAGGGATTCATCTTGGGAGGCTGAGGTGAACCCATGCATCGGATGCAGCATCTGACCTACTTTTTCCGCTTGAGTGATTTTGCCTTATAAGGCCAATATTGAGCAAAGTATAAGTGCTACATGTACCAAACTTGCATATTGGATGTATTTTTGATCAAACGTTCATAAAGTGACCTTGACCTACTTTTTCCACTTGAGTGATTTTGCCTTTAAAGGCCAATATTGAGCAAAGTTTAAGTGCTACATGTACAAAATTTGCATATTGGATGTAGCTTTGATCAAACTTTCATAAAATGACCTTGACTTATTTTTTCTGCTTGAGTGATTTTGCCTTTAAAGGCTAATTTTGAGCAAAGTAAAAGTGCTACATGTACCAAACTTGCATATTGGATGTATCTTTGATCAAATTTTCATAAAATGACCTTGACCTACTTTTTCCACTTGAGTGATTTTGCCTTTAAAGGCCAATATTGAGCAAAGTATAAGTGCTACATGTACCAAACTTGCATATTGGATGTATCTTTGATCAAACTTTCATAAAATGACCTTGACCTACTTTTTCCGCTTGAGTAATTTTGCCTTTAAAGGCCAATATTGAGCAAAGTATAAGTGCTACATGTACCAAACTTGCATATTAGATGTATCTTTTATCAAACTTTCATGAAATGACCTTGACCTACTTTTTTCCACTTGAGTGATTTTCTTTATATTCATGTACTTAGAGATATGTTTAAATTGAACTTTGCTGCCACGAGGTGAGCTTCGTAATCTTTGATTACACTATGTTTGATTTATAAAAATAAAACTATACAAGGTTTCAATCCGTATACGAATACATATACCACCCACAAGGGTATAAAAATGGCTGAGACCTTGACATTACAAGGCTTAGAACTTGACCTTAAAGGTCAAAATTCTCTTTGTGGTCTCGGTGAACCGTGGTCTCATCTCTGTTTCGCTTCGTTCGTAGGTCGTCACTGGCATATTCATTTTACTGTTCGCAATGCCGTCTACAAAAATCATTGAGCAAGTTTTTTGCACCCAACCTTTTAATAATGTTGGACTAATGTGGAACTAAGCCTACCATGTATGCTCGGGTCCTCGCTTAATGTTTCAATTAATTCCTTTCAGAATGATTTACTTATTCGTGAAGTAGAGTGCTAATGACGTACGACGAATAGGAATTATATAAAGAGAGTTTTTTTTATTTCATGACTATTTGCGTCATTGTTTGACGGCTATTTCCCCGTGAGTAGTCGGTATATATTTGTCTTTGCCAGATCATTGCATGTCTCTGGTCTGACCAATGACTGTCAAGCTTGAATTAAACTGAATATCAATTATCAACTTTATGATGAAACATGTGGTGATCAATCGGTCATTCAGGTTATAACTGACATAATATATACACAACCAATGTAATCCCTTAGATGGAACTATTGAATTGGTACGTATTGTACTTCTGCATGAAACGCTTGAAAAAAGTGGAGGGGCTCAACATCCAAAAATTTCTAAAAAGCAAAAAGAAAAAAAAAAAAAAGGAGGGGGAGGGAGAGATTTAAAAAAAAATGGTTTTTTTTCCTGTTCTGTGTGCACAAATTTTAACATTTCTGGTGCAATTCTAAATTTTATTTACAGGAATAAATGTCTGGCGAGCGGTAGCGAGCCAGGAATTTGTTTTTTTTAGCAAAATATTGACTTATCAGAAAATACTTTCTATTCCCTCTTTCATTAACAAGACCATGTTATGATATTCTTTATGTCTTCATGTACATTGCTAAAGTGATATGTATAAAGGATGGATCGGAATAGCTAAATTAACCAGAAAGTCTATAAAGACCTGGCGAGCTGTAGCGAACCAAAGAAAAATTTTGAAAATTGACCGAAAAATTGTATATTTATGGTACAAATTGTTGCTATTTTAAACAATGTTAATGCATCATAAAATTTTGTGATTGAAAAGTGGGGGGGGGGGGGGTCACAACCATGGTTGTGCCCCCCCCCCACTTTTCAAAGTTTGGGGGGGGGGGGGGGCATGTGCCCCCGCTGCCCCCCCCCCCCCCCTTCTCCTACGACCTCGCCATTTCTTTATAGGGAAAGTAGGGGCGGATATTCTTGAGGATCGTTGGCATCGAGCTCCTGAGGTTCTAACCTGCAAATGGTTCTATCCTGCAAACTGAACCCACGGTGACTAAATTTTACAGCAAAACGCGATTTCAGAAAACAAGAATGAAACTGACAGTTGTGGGGCATATATTGCATACGCGCATTTGCACTTGCTGTGTATTGCATACCCGTATTAAAACACAAATTAAGACATTTATTCTCTATGCCAAAGGTCATAGCATTTATTAGTTATTACTGTATATCCCTCACTCGGATCGAGTGGTCAGTACCCTAGAATTTACGAATTAAATAAATAACAGAAAAAATTTCTCAGTCATAGACTGGGAAAACCTCCCCCCCCCCCCCTTTTTTTTTCATTCGTGCATAATACCACAATAGTACAGAGCTCAAACAAATCTTTTCAGATGTACGGATTACTAGTATATTTTTCTTCTGAATTTGCGATTCTTTTTGTAAGTCACGTGATCTTTGCCCTTTTTCGTAAAGTAATAAAGTAAATGCATAGAAAATAATCAGAGAAAACACTACGATATCATATACATGCAGAATATGAATTTCATGATGATGCACCCATATTAAAACTTTATACATGGCATTCTACATAGTCAGTCAGGTCCTGCCATGGGCCACCTGTGGGTGCTTTGTATTTATTTCCCCCCTCACCTCCTATAACCCCGCGGACAACAATGGATCCAGCCTCAGCCATACAGAACTAGGGGTCAGGTGAGGTAAACACCAACGACCGCTCTCCATCATCTACTGCGGTCAATTCAATTTAATGGCCCTAGGAAAAGTTTCTCTTCTTAGCCGTTCGGATCATCTGAGGTCAAACACATGTGGAATTGACTTGATTTACCGCTATGTGATCTTTTGTCATTTTTATTCATAAGCTTATATTTCTTGAACTTTTCTTAAGGCATGGTTATTTTCAGCTTTGATACTTGGAACAATATTTTCAGACAAAATAAATAAAATGAAAGCACAATTACGTCATCACCAGTCAAATTAGGACAATTTTTTTTTTTTTTTTACTTTTTATTAATGTTCTTTTCTTTATATTTATTCTGCGTTTCCCTTTTTCAGTTTCAAAAGAAGTCAAAATTTCTCTAACTGGTCTAACATTTTTGCCCACCCGTCTCTATGTTAGTCTTTGTCAAAAAAGAAACTTCAACAACAAGAACTTTTATGTACCATATAGTATGTACTTTACTTGTTGCGAGACCTTCCTATTTTCCTCAAGGGAATGCGTGGTGGTTGCAAAGATGATTTGGTGTTTTGATGTACATGTACTAACGAAATTAGCCATGTGATGAAGCTTGGCCAATGATATAGCCAGTGTTGTTTTTAGAAAAATAAGCGAATTTATGGCAAATTCCAGGAGGATACACAAACAACCTCCCTTTCTTTCTAGATCCGTGTACGAAAGGAATCGCACTTTTTCATTTTTTTCATCACACACATTACGTACTTGCAGGGGGGAATGTAACACAAAGTGACATTCAGGTTTACCTGCAAATGTCCATATCATGGTCATACACTGGTATTTTGATTAGGAGATGCATAAAAAGCAAAAAGGAAGGAAAATCTTTTTCTATCTGAGCATCACCATACTGGATGTAAATGTAGATTAAAAGAGGGTTAACTCTTATATAGTAAAATATAGAAGTTCAGCATGCAGACACAACCAGATTTTTTTTTAAAGACCTATAATACATTTGTATATACTTATTTTAGCTTACACGAATGTTATATATGACTTTCGAAGGTTAATGACTGCGTTATAATCGCTATTTATCAATTAAAATGGGTAAGGTGGCTAGAATGACGACTGATCTTGATCCTGATCTTCGAAAAGGGAAGGGAGGGGTGTTGTCCCGCCTAGTACAGTAACGGTTTACATTAGAAAATATTTATTGCCCGTCTTAAACTTCCTTTAACCTCTATCGATAAGGGAGTTTATGTAAGTGATTCATAACCCACAGTTGCATTTGTTCGGGGCATAAATGAGTGAACTACAACATAAATCGAGGCGAATAGTACAGGTATTTGGATATATGACCGTCAATGGCCGTGGCAATCAGGGTCACATCTACCAACGGGCAAATATAAAACCACTACAATGACCGGTCAAGGGGTTCGTGATGGCCACATGCCATTAAATCATGTACATGGGAATTACCTCACATAAATAACCTGGGTCAATTTGAATCCTGTTATGATGATTTTTAGTTCGACACTGCCAAAGGTGGATATTTTTTGTTTTTGTTCTTTTTCTATGTGTCCGTCTGTCCTTCCATCACGACGTCATTTTATTTCAGGTTAACTTATTTTTGGCAGGACTGCAAAGCAATTCCTGTCTATAGATTGACGATGTCCGTCTGTCGTCAACATTTTGGTCAAAGTTTCTGGTTGAAGCCAAAATCTAAGGAACTCTTTATATTATACATGTAGGTTGCCTAGGACAAGACCTTTCAATTTATGCCGTGACGTTTGACCTTGTGACCTTGACCTTGGACTTTGACCTAATTAAAGATTGTGGTTAAAGTTTCTGTTTAAAGCAAAAACAGGTATGTTTTCTCTGACAAGACCTTTCAATATTTGACTTAGTGACCTTGTCCCAGTTAGTGACAAAAACTTACTTTGCAATCCGGCCATACCGTCTTTAGCTGTGCATTTTAATCTGAATGACATCGGTATATTGGTATATGGAAATTCAATATAAGGCTTCGACTGAAATTCATCCAGAACGAATTTTAAATTGCGACCTGGATTAACCTATTTTTCTGCAGTTATGCCCCTTACTGAAATGCAGATTTGTCATCCTCGCTCTTGAAAAATCACATCGATATATATTCTTTTCTCTTGAATTATGACATTAAAGGACTATTATTCGGTGAAAGTACAGTAGTAAACATTGTCTTTTCATATTAAATTCTTTGTTGCGCGATTGTAAGAGAAATGTTTTTCATTACCTGAAACAATTCTTCATTAGGTTCAGATTCAGATTCTTTAATTTTTCCGGGAAAGCGTGATAGTTTCGTCGTTATAAAAAAAACTTTTAACGCCGGCCGTATCTCATGAAGCTAAGGGCGACTTTTCTCAAGTAGATTCCTGGTGACCAGAACTTCCATTTTATGCACAATTATTCTTTTTATGTACTGACCTTGACTATTAGAAAACTTTTACCAGGCATATATCTAATTACTAGTAACTGAAAGTGGTGGGACTTTGGTATTTCATATGAAGTTTACTCATGTCCAGAGTTTTCATTTGATACAAATACTTTTTTGGCCGAGTAATCTTGACTTTTGACACTTTAACCGCTGTATTGTTTTGATATTACACAAGTAGATTGCTCATGACCAGAGCTTTTATTTGATACCATGATAACTTTTGACCTAGTGACCTTGAACATTTTCTGTAAGTTGCTGTTTATTAGGAAACACCTACCGGCGAGCTATGTATGTCTTGTGGGATCTCTCCTTGAGCTTGGGCTATATATCTCATGAAATAAAAGAGGTAGGGTTTTTGATATGTCTCTTGTAAATTCATTATGACCAGAATTTTCATTTGATAACATGACTATTGACTTAATACTACTTGTAACATCGGTCGTATCTCATGAACTTTAGATTGCAACATTTGAGCTAAGCCAATCACAGGATCTAAAATAGCTCGTCTTATTTGTGAAGAATCTCTGAAGAAACCATCTTCATGTTCGTCATGGATTCAGCATCCTACAAATGCTAAACAGGAAAATATGTGGGCCGAGCATGGCTCGAACCCAGACTTTCAGCATGCTTTCTAGCACTACGCTACTTGGACTTTGACCTACTTTAAAAAAGGTATTCTTAACAGGACTTTGATATTTCACACATAGATTCCACAGGACATTTTCAGTTGTATCATAACTTTTGACATAGTGGCCTTGACCTTTGAGTATTTTCTGTATGTTGCTATTGCAAAAATGCCCAACGGCGAGTTTTCTTGTCTCTCTTAAAAGTCCTGTTTAAATTTGTATTGTCAAAAAACAGTTCACTATGTAGAAGTACTAGCGATATGTCGATACATACTAGTAAAAAATTCACAGTCTGGTATCTGTGGTCATTTAAGGTCAATTTGCCAGATACCTGACCCTTGTCAAAGTTGACTGGGCAATCTTAAGGACAGAGAACACTGATTCCGCTCTATGCAGTGTTAAGCATGTCCCCTCGAGACAGCTGCAGTCATCCTAGGCACTATTCTGAGCATTTGACAACAATGGGACGAACGCTAAATGTGAATACAGATTAGCCAAAAAACTGCCTCGTTAATTTAGCAAATTCAAATTAGATATACGGTAGAAAGAGCCAAAGAAGAGAAGGTTTTGTTGGCTTGTTAGCGGTGAATGCCGTAGTGTTTTAGCGAGGTTCACCTGGAGTGACCTGTCGTCGACCCGACATATCTACCGCAGCGGATGTCGAATAGTGGATGTATTCGTATTATGTATATGTCGACCGGCATAACTAATCCCATGTTGTGAATATAGTATGACTTGAATTTATCTTAGTCATTATGCAATGACAATTTACTTCGATTTCATTAAATTGATTTTGTGAAGATGGACTGTAGAATTCGTGAAAGTGAGTCGACAACAATGATTATCTGTTGTGAAAGAATCGTCATTGTATTTTATAAATTAAAATAATTGATATTTAGTTAACTTCACAAATATATTACAATGATTATATACCTTCATTTATCTGTTTTGTACTTAGAATTGTACTGATATAGAATTTGACAATTTTTTTTTCTGCCTTGAATATATAATGTATTTGAAATTTATCTATTTTAATTTGTTATTTTAGATTTTTTTTCCGAAAGTGTTCTATTTTCCATACCATGATACGCAACAACTCCCGAATTATTAGATCAATTTATTTATTACATATTTTGAAATTAACTTTTATAATTCATAATAGTTATATTTTTCTTTTTACATTTCAGGTGTTTCAGACAGCGGCGTGCCTTAGGGATCGGAGATGAATTCAAAAAGTGAGTAGTGAATTTCTTAGTGCATGTATCACGTTGGTCTTTTTTTAAATCATATAACTAAATGATTAATAGCTTCGCAATAAAGTAGGCTAACTTTTAAAACAGTTTATATATTTCCAAGCGATGCAGGATATTGTCAAACATTTATTTATTTATTTATTTATTTATTTATTTATTTATTTATTTATTTATTTATTTATTTATTTATTTATTTATTTATTTATTTATTTATTTATTTGAAAAACTGGATCCGCGCACGAATGCGAGCTAAGTCATAACTAAACAAACTTTTCCCTTTGACTCTTTAAAATTCAAAATAAAATATTTGTATCCGTAGACATATAGGAAGGGGATTGGATATTGAGAAGAAAGAAAGAATGACAGAAATGACAACTACATGTACGCGATACGGAAAAGCGGAATGTTTCCCCTCGAAGTTCATTTACAAGTAATCTAAATAGAGAGGGAAACATCCGTCATTAACAACTGAGTAAAGCCTATAGAGATCTACGTGATTTAATTCCCCGAATTTGACAACCCAATCTTCCTTGTTGTTTTCGCGTTTTTATAATCACATTTTTTTCCCTATAAATGGGTGTTTGAAAATACTCTTTGAAAAGAAAATAATGGTAAATATTGGAAAAGTAATGGGACAGCGGTTCAAATGCCTCGATTTGATTTTTTTAAACCCCAAAACAACTTATTATACCCCCTCCCCCAAAAATGACAGGGGTATATAGTGATGCACATGTCAGTCCGTCCGTCCGAGCTAATATCTCCCCAACCCTATAGCAGAATATAATCATATTTAAAACAAATGTTCCTTAAGATCCTTTGGGAATGTCCGTCCGCCCGTCCGTCTGAGCGCATTTCTCCTAAACCCACTCAGGAGCTAATTGCCAGCAACCCTCAATGACACCCACCCCTTCCCATCTCTCTCTAGTGAATTTTCTCTATATAAGACAAGTAGAGGCGGACATTCTTGTGGATCGTTGACATCGAGCTCCTATGCCTAAACCCTACATCAGAATGTGATCATATTTCACAAAAATGTCCAGGATAAAAATATCTTTTCCTGCAATTTAAATTTTAGAAATTCGTCCAAATGATCTGAAATTTTTGAATAGTTATAGAAAAATGCATACTTCTCATTACCTGTTACGGGATTTGAGATTTTTCTCTCACGTTGACGAAAAATTGTGTACCAAAAAGGGGGGGGGGGTACACATACCTTCAAAGGAGTGTGTAGGTATAAAGACTTTTTATCAAAATTTCATCATATATCACACAACTGTTTATTAGGATACCCCCTTCAGAACAAAGGTCATTTGAGGTCATTCATGAAAGGTCAAGGTAATTTTAGGGCTAAAATAACAATTCCTGCATTAAAATTGAGAAATTAATTGAAAATCTAATTTATGCCAAATGTCTGAAATGTTGTTTATTAATGGGAAATACATATTCTTTCATAGATATATATAATAGGAGTTTTAAATTTACGATTTTTTATGCGTTGAGGGGAAATTATGTACAAGTGGGGAGGGGGGCTGTTACACATAACTATTGGGGACAATTTGTTCAAACTTCAAAAGCTGTTTTGCAGGATGTGGGTTTTCAGACAAAGGTCTTCGAAGTCATAGTATTAGGATTAAAAGTCAAAGAAATTCATGCTCATTTCTGAACACTCAGAGAGTCAAACTTCTGGTATCAAAATTATTGTATTCGGGGAGCATCCATCAGTTCCACTGATTTTGTCTTTTTAGCTCACCTGAGCGAAGCTCAAGTGAGCTATTGTCATAGCGCGCCGTCCGTCGTCCGTCCGTCCGTCCGTCCGTCGTCGTCGTCGTCGTCGTCGTCGTCGTCCGTCCGTCCGTCCGGCGTAAACTTTTAACATTTTCAACATCTCCTCTGCAACCGCTGCACAGAATTTCTCGAAACTTTATAGGAAGCAAGTACTCAATGCCCTCTACCAAGTTTGTGTTTTTTGTGCCGATTGGTCAACAATTATGGCCGCCGAGGGCTCTGATTGGCTGACACATTTTCGACATCTCCTCTGCAACCGCTGCACAGAATTTCATGAAACTTTACAGGAAGGAAGTACTCAAGGTCCTCTACCAAGTTTGTGTTTTTCCTGCCGATCGGTCAACAAATATGGCCGCCGAGGGGTCTGATTGGCTGACACATTTTCGACATCTCCTCTGCAACCGCTGCACAGAATTTCATGAAACTTTACAGGAAGGAAGTACTCAAGGTCCTCTACCAAGTTTTTGTATTCTCTGCTGATCGGTCAACAAATATGGCCGCCGAGGGCTCTGATTGGCTGACACATTTTCGACATCTCCTCTGCAACCGCTGCTCAGAATTTCATGAAACTTTTGCAGGAAGGAAGTACTCAAGGTCCTCTACCAAGTTTGTGTATTTTGTGCCGATCGGTCAACAAATATGGCCGCCAAGGGCTCTGATTGGCTGACACATTTTCGACATCTCCTCTGCAACCGCTGCACAGAATTTCATGAAACTTTACAGGAAGGAAGTACTCAAGGTCCTCTACCAAGATTGTGTTTTTCGTGCCGATCGGTCAACAAATATGGCCGCCGAGGGGTCTGATTGGCTGACACATTTTCGACATCTCCTCTGCAACCGCTGCACAGAATTTCATGAAACTTTACATGAAGGAAGTACTCAAGGTCCTCTACCAAGTTTGTGTTTTTCGTGCCGATCATTCAACAAATATGGCCGCCGAGGGCTCTGATTGGCTGACACATTTTCGACATCTCCTCTTTAACCACTGCACAGAATTTCATGAAACTTTACAGGAAGGAAGTACTCAAGGTCCTCTACCAAGTTTGTGTTTTTCGTGCCGATCGGTCAACAAATATGGCCGCCGAGGGCTCTGATTGGCTGACACATTTTCGACATCTCCTCTGCAACCGCTGCACAGAATTTCATGAAACTTTACAGGAAGGAAGTACTCAAGGTCCTCTACCAAGTTTGTGTTTTTTGTGCCGATCATTCAACAAATATGGCCGCCGAGGGCTCTGATTGGCTGACACATTTTCGACATCTCCTCTGCAACCGCTGCTCAGAATTTCATGAAACTTTACAGGAAGGAAGTACTCAAGGTCCTCTACCAAGTTTTTGTATTCTCTGCTGATCGGTCAACAAATATGGCCGCTGAGGGCTCTGATTGGCTGACACATTTTCGACATCTCCTCTGCAACCGCTGCACAGAATTTCATGAAACTTTACAGGAAGGAAGTACTCAAGGTCCTCTACCAAGTTTTTGTTTTTTTGTGCCGATCGGTTAACAAATATGGCCGCCGAGGGCTCTGATTGGCTGACACATTTTTGACATCTCCTCTGCAACTGCTGCACAGAATTTCATGAAACTTTACAGGAAGGAAGTACTCAAGGTCCTCTACCAAGTTTGTATTTTTCGTGCCGATTGTTCAACAAATATGGCTGCTGAGGGCTCTGATTGGCTGACTCATTTTCGACATCTCCTCTGCAACCGCTGCACAGAATTTCATGAAACTTTACAGGAAGGAAGTATTCTAGGTCCTCTGCCAAGTTTGTGTTTTTCGTGCCGATTGGTCAACAAATATTGCTGCCGAGGGCTCTGATTGGCTAACACATTTTCAACATCTTCTCTGCAAAAAAACCACTGCACAGAATTATATGAAACTTTACAGGAAGAAAGTACTCAAGGTCCTCTACCAAGATTGTGTATTTTGTGCTGATCAGTCAACAAATATGGCCGCTGAGGGCTCTGATTGGCTGACACATTTTGAAATCTCCGCTGCAACAATTGCACAGAATTTCACGAAACCTTGCAGCAAGCAAGTACTCAAGGTCCTCTGCCAAGCTTGTGTTTTTCTTGTCGATAGGTCAACAAATATGGCTGTCAAGGGCTTTGATCTGTAGGAGTATTTTTGTGACTTTAAACCCTTTGTCTGCAACTCAGGTGAGCGATGTGGCCCCCTTGGGCCTCTTGTTTTCAATTAATTACTTTACAATTACACTGGTGCCAGAGAGAAGAAATTAATATGATAAATATAATAAAATTATCAAATATACATGTACGATTTCATTCTAAATTATTATCAAATATGGGAGGTTATCACCCTTGTACCATCCTTCCAACGATTTTGACCACATTTTAAGCTCTACTTGTCAAAGAGCAGTCGAGCTTATGCGATCGCCCTGTGTTTGTCGTCCGTCCGTTTGTCCGTTAAACTTTTCTTGTGGACAGAGTCCTATAATCTGTCATAATACGGTAGTTCATTTATGCTATATAATCATTCTCTGGTCTAGTTGCACATCTGATATTTGTTTGAGTCCCTGACTTCTGGGGTTTTGGAAAATTGGTGTGTCATTTAGATGAATTCAACCAAGCAACCATGAGAGCTTCAGTCTCATCAGAAACTTCCTAGTTTATGCCCCTGGGATCAAAGAGTCGCGGGTATATAGATTTTGATCTGTCCGTCTTTTTGTCTGTTTTAATAGCTGTTTGTCCGTGGCAAGAAAATAACATTGGGTACAATGTTTGAATGACAGGCGATAGAGCTTTCATATTTCACTTGAGATTTCCTTGGGACAAGACTTTTCCATTATTACCACATCTTTTTTTTTTTTTACCTCTTGACCTTTGACATTCTTATTGATTTTTTTTAACGTTGAGCATAAATTGGTGAGTGATAGGGCTTTTATATTTATACCCCCGCCAAAAACCGGCGGGTGTATATAGTGATGCACATGTCCGTCCGTAAATGCGTGCGTTCGTCCTACATGCGATTTCCGGTTATTTAAAGGAAACCGTTTCAGATAATCCATTCATTTCTTGAATATAGCTTTTACATCAAGAATTACAAGTCAAATTCGAACATGGGTCATATTGCTCAATTACAGAGTTATGCCTCAGTGAACTTAGAGGCGGGCGGGGGTGTCACTGATCCTTCGATCAATATTTTTTTCATTCACATTGTGGCAGGATAGTTGGACCGTTCGTTTTTATTCAGTCATACATAAGTATTCTATGCAGTGAATGGCACTAGCATGTGGATATTTTCTGTATACTTGTTATTCATTTCGAGAAGGGAATTACCCATTCAGTTGTGGGCAATGGATTGAACCTCAACACGCTCAATGGAATCCCGTTTTTTGAACTGTAGAAAGTAGAGTAACAACTGACAAAGAGCAATCTAAGGAACCCTTTTCATCAAAGAAAAATGAGACAAAATCAGTAAAACATTTTGATACTCTATTTTCTGAGTTGCCTTGACTTTTCAGAAATGATCATGAATGACCTATGTCTGTATGTAAATTATTCACATTAATAACCTTGACCTTCAACTGTACAATACCCTTGAAGACCCTTTTCAGAAGACGAACGTCGGATCAGCATATGAGTTAACAAATAAAAACTAACCAACTCAAAGCGTAGTAATCTGCACACGGCATCAAAAGCAATGTACCCTCTGACAAGTAAGCAGTGAAACCAATATCACTTCTCAAAGAGCGTTCACTTATGAACTTGAAAATTCTGATGCTACAACATGTACAAAACATTTATCAACATTGATGAAATTCCGTCTAAAAGCGCCTGATATGTATCAACGATCTCTACCTTTGACCGTAATAGTCGAAATGTTTAAAAACGTATTCAAATAAATTTGCAGCATGGACCAGATATCAGTGACCAAAGGGTGTCTCTAATGTCACTTACATTGACTGTATGAAGTTTGACCAAGATCCGTTGATTAATAAAAACCGTCCAAGTCTATTCAAGGATTTTTACCGATACCAGTCTGTGATATTGACCTTTGTCCTATGACCTTGAAAATCAATAAGATTCTTTCTTATACCATGAGCAATAAGTGTACAAAGTTTGACCATAATATGATGAGCAATGCCATTTAAGAATGTGAACAAGAAATGTGGCAATTCCAATCTGTGACCTTGACCTTTCTATGACCATGAAAATCAATATGGTTCCTCCTTTTGTCATAAGAAACAAGTGTTTGAAGTTTGGTAAAGATGAAAATATACCCTCTAGGGCATATACGAATTGTTACGCACAAACGCATACACACACACTAATGGTTGCGTTACTATATCCCCTTGCAACTATGTTTGCGAGGGGATAGTAACCTTGACCTTTCAAAAAATGACATTGAGTGACTTTTTTCCCAAACAAGGACATCCTTAAACACTTTGTTGAAGTTTGACATGAATTTTGCATGACCTATTTCGCCCTCCATTCCTCTGGAATATTATTCGTTGATGTACAAAAATAATCCCAAAACCTGTAACTTTGATTTTTATTCCGTGACCTTGAGCATCCTTAGTCACATAGCTGGTATCCCAAATCTCAAATACTTTCGTGTGGATCATTAAACAGCCCACACATAACCGCCTCCAGAAGTTATTTGTACTCCCTCCTTTTGGGAAAGGGGGAGGGGGTGTTACGAAATTTCGCGCCAGTGCAAAAAAAAATCCGAAATCCCGTACATACAACACACACACTTTTCTTTCATCTGACAAAATTTCTCAAATCATTTGGACGAGAAATAGATTTTAAGCTCAACTGAGCCAAAGGCTCAAGTGAGCTATTGTTATAGCCCAACGTCTGTCGTCCGTCCAAAATTTTTACATTTTTGTCTTCTTCTCAAGAACCACTGAAGGGATTTTTATTAATCTTGGTAGAAATGGTCTCCCACAAGTGTCGTTGTTTTTCGTTTTTATCTGAGCTGAAAAGTAGGTCCCAGAGGGTACCCTCCTTTGACAAACTTCCTTAGAACCGAAGCACATATCGACAAACCGAAATCTTCAGGATGATCTAGATGGATGTCTGAAGAAGTGCTGTTATTATTGGTTCCACTCCGAAGTCAACTTTTTACGCGTTTTTGACGTCTTTTCGGACTTTGTCAGAAATGCCCATTTTTGAACTGTTCAATATATCTTTTAATGTGTGATTTGTGCACTCATTTACTACATATTTGTCATATTAAAGTCGTCCAATGGTTCAAGTCAGTGACAGGTTGTATATTGATTTTGGTAGAAAATTTTATTTTTTTTGATTTTCATGAATTTTTTTCTTATGTAAAGGAAGGGGTTTTATTTTCATACAAATTGGACTTCTTCCTCAGAACCACTAAAGATATTTTGATGAAACTTGGTAGGATTGAAGTACTCATGGTCCCCTAGACGTGTTGTTGCTTTTCGAACAGATCCGTCACAGATGGTGCCAACACAGGCAAAAGTAGGTTACAGGGGGTACCCTCCTTTGACAAACTTCTTCAGAACATTAGCATGTATCGGCAAACCGAAAGCATCAGGATGATCTAGAAGTGCTGTTATTTTTGGTTCCACTTTGGAGTCAAATTTTTGACGCGTTTTGTCAGAAATGCCCATTTTTGAACTGTTCCTTTGAATAACTCAATAAATAAATCAATATGTGGTTTTGTGCACTCTTTTACTGCATATTTGTCATATTTAAGTCATTCAATGGTTTTGTATTGTTTTTATTTGAAACTTTTATTTTTCTGATTTTTCATGATTTGGTTTTCTTGTGTAAGAAAGAGGGGGGGGGGGGTATTCTAATAGAGTTTTTTTTTCATATTTGATATACTTTTAGTGGCATTATAGTAGAATTTTATGAATGAATGCTTTTGTGTATGTCTTTTGATATCTAATATTTCTCTCATTAACAATACAAGAAAAGGCTTTATGCACTTATTGATTATTGCATAAAGCTTAGCTTATGAGTATAAATCACATTCAAATCACACTAGGGTAAGATTTCCAATGTTTTCAGTTGAGAGATGTGGCCCCTGGGCCTCTTGTTGTAGTCCCCCACCATCCGTCTGTCTGTCTGTCCGTCTGTCCTATTTTCAGTTTTCCGGACTTTTTTCTGCAACACATCCAGATATTCAACTGAAATTTGAAAATTGGTCTTGGATAATTACAGAGCAAGTTCGACTTTTGTCACGCATGACCTATTTTTCGAGGAATTTTGCCCTTTGATGACTTTCAAAATTCAGTTTTTGTCAGTTTTCTGGACTTTTCTTCAACAAATTGAGATATTCCGGTGAAATTTGATACACAGCTTAGTCTTGGATAGTTACTGTACATAGCAAGTTTGACTTTCGTCACGCTTGACTAACTTTGAAAAGGAGTTATGACTTGATGACTTGCAAAATTCAGTTTTTGTCAGTTTTCCTGACTTTTTTCTGTAACAAATAGAGATATTCAGATGAAATTTGATACACAGCTTAGTCTTGGATAGTTACAGAGCATGTTCGACTTTCGTCACGCTTGACCTATTTTAAAAGAAGTTGTGACCTTGATGACTTGCAAAATTCAGTTTTTGTCAGTTTTCCGGAATTTTTCCTGTAACAACATGAACAAATAGAGATATTCAGGTGAAATTTTATAAACAGCGTAGTCTTGGATAGTTACAGAGCAAGTTCGACTTTCGTCACGCTTGACCTACTAGTTTATTCGTGGAGTTATGCCCCTTGATGACTTGCAAAATTCAGTTTTTGTCAGCTTCTTCCACGGACCTTTATGTTTAAATTCATGTTTAATTGAGTTCTGGGCAGAGTTGCAGGACATACATTTATGCCGGTAGGGGACTTTAATCGATCAGTGATCATAATTTTTGTTTGTTTGGTTTTTAGCTCACCTGAGCCATAGGCTCAAAGTGAGCTATTGTCATAGCGTGGCGTCCGTCGTCCGTCGTCGTCCGTCGTCGTCCGTCGTCCGTCGTCCGTCGTAAACTTTTCAACATTTTCGACTTCTTCTCCAGAACCACTGAAAAGATTTTCATGAAACTTGGTAGGAATGAAGTACTCATGGTCCCCTACAAGTGTTGTTGTTTTTCGTCCGGATCCATCAACAGGTGGCGCCACCAGAGGCAAAAGTAGGTCACAGGGGGTACCCTCCTTTGACAAACTTCTTCTTCAGAACGGAGGCACGTATCGACAAACCGAAAGCATCAGGATGAACTAGAGAGATGTCTTAAGAAGTGTTGTTATTTTTGGTTCCACTCGGAAGTCAAATTTTTGACGCGTTTTTGACGTCTTTTCGGACTTCGTCAGAAATGCACATTTTTGCACTATTTCTTTAAATAACTCAATAAGTGTATGATTTTACACATTCATTTACTGCATATTTATCATATTTAAGTTACTAAATGCTTTGATAAGTATTTCATACTGAAATTTTAATTTTTTGATTTTTTATTAATTTTTTTCTTATGTGAAAAGGAAGGGGGGGGGGGGTGATTTTCATACATATTCAACTTCTTCTCCAGAACCACTGAAAATATTTTCATGAAACTTGGTAGGAATGAAGTACTCATGGTCCCCTACAAGTGATGTTGTTTTTCGTCCAGATCCATCAACAGGTGGCGCCACCAGAGGCAAAAGTAGGTCACAGGGGGTACCCTCCTTTGACAAACTTCTTCTTCAGAACGAAAGCACGTATCGACAAACTGAAAGCATCAGAATGATCTAGAGAGATGTCTTAAGAAGTGTTGTTGTTTTTGGTTCCACTCGGAAGTCAAATTTTTGACGCGTTTTTGACGTCTTTTCGGACTCTGTCGGAAATGCACATTTTTGCACTATTTCTTTAAATAACTCAATATGTGTATGGTTTTACACATTCATTTACTACAAATTCATCACATTTAAGTTACTTAATGCTTTGATATGTATTTCATACTGAAATTTTAATTTTTTGATTTTTTATGAATTATTTTCTTATGTGAAAAGGAAAGGGGGGGGTGATTTTCATACATATTCAACTTCTTCTCCAGAACTGCTGAACAGATTTTTATGAGTATTTTTTCAATCATGAATAGATATGTTTACTGTGAACATGGACCCAAGGCTTGTAAGTTCAAGTTCTGGTACCCTGGTAACTTTAGTTTCGTATAAGTTGGTACATGTTCATGTATGCAAGAGTTGTCTTTCTTTAATATAGATTTATGTTTTTGAGGTTTAAATTTTTGGATTATCGATTCATTTGAATGTTATATATTTTGAATTATTAAATAGGTATGGAAAAGGAAACTAAATTATTTTAAAAAGATGAATAAGTATTTTCAAATTTATCTTGTGAAGACTTAGATATACAACTATGAAATTACAATATTGAGAGCAGCTCAAAATATTAATGTAAGAACAAATCAATGTTATCAATAACACAGTGAAAGGATGGGGAGGGGGTCTGTTATTTTGCTTTAGCTTCTGTATTACTATCTCTCTTGGGTTACTTAGATTACTCAAGAAGAAGGGGGGATGATTTTCATACATATTCAACTTCTTCTCCAGAACCACTGAACAGATTTTCGTTAAACTTGGTAGGAAAGAAGAAATCATGGTCCCCTACAAGTATTGTTGTTTTTAGCTCACCTGAGCGAAGCTCAAGTGAGCTATTGTCATAGCGCGTCGTCCGTCCATCGTCCGTCCGTCCGACGTAAACTTTTAACATTTTCGATATCTTTTCGGCAACCGCTGCACAGAATTTCACGAAATTTCACAGGAAGCAAGTACTCAATGCCCTCTATCAAATTTATGTTTTTCAAGCCGATCGGAAATCCAAGATGGCCGCCACAGGCTCTGATTGGCTGACACATTTTTGACTTCTCTTCTGAAACTGCGTCACAGAATTTCATGAAACTTCACAGGAAGCAAGTACTCAATACCCTCTACCAAGTTTGTGTTTTTTGAGCCGATTGGAAATCCAAGATGGCCGCCACAGGCTCTGATTGGCTGACACATTTTTGACTTCTCCTCCGAAACTGCTGCACAGAATTTCATGAAACTTCACAGGAAGCAAGTACTCAATGCCTTCTACCAAGTTTGTGTTTTTGGAGCCGATTGGAAATCCAAGATGGCCGCCACAGGCTCTAATTGGCTGACACATTCTCGACTTCTCCTCTGAAACCGCTGCACAGAATTTCATGAAACTTCACGGGAAGCAACTACTCAATGCCCTCTACCAAATTGTGTTTTTCAAGCCAATCGGAAATCCAAGATGGCTGCCACAGGCTCTGGTTGGCTGACACATTTTCAACTTCTCTTCTATAACCACTGCACAGAATATCATGAAACTTCACAGGAAGCAAGTACTCAATGCCCTCTACTAAGTTTGTGTTTTTCGAGCCAATCGGAAATCCAAGATGGCTGCCACAGACTCTGATTGACTGACACATTTTCGACTTCTCCTCTCAAACGGCTGCATAGAATTTCACAAACCTTCACAGGAAGCAAGTACTGATTGCTCTCTACCAAGTTTGTGTTTTTCGAGCTGATCAGAAATCCAAGATGGCCGCCACAGGCTCTGATTGGCTGACAAATTTTCGACTTCTCCTCTGAAACCGCTGCGCAGAATTTCATGAAACTTCACAGGATGCAAGTACTCATACCCTCTATCAAGTTTGCGTTTTTGGAGCCTATCGGAAATTCAAGATGGCCGCCACAGGCTCTGATTGGCTGACACGTTTTCAACTTCTCCTCTAAAACTGCTTCACAGAATTTCTTGAAACTTCACAGGACGCAAGTACTAATTGCCCTCTACTTAGTTTGTGTTTTTCGAGCCGATTGGAAATCCAAGATGTCCTCTATAGGCTCTATTTGAATGACACATTTTTGATTTATCCTCTTAAACTACTGCACAGAATGTCACTGAACTTTACAGGAAGTAACTTGTACACCTTGTCCTTCTCAAAGCTTCACTAAAAGCGATTTCCTTCAGGTCTTGACTTTGATTGAAAACATACATACAGTCTCCTCAGGTGAGCGATGTGGCCCCCTTGGGCCTCTTGTTTTTTATCGTTTTCTGAATTATTTTATGCAGGTTTCTTTTTTTTTACGAGAAATAGATTTGTTTTTGTTCTCTGAATTATTTTTTGCAGGAAATGCTATCTCAACCTTAAAATAACATTGACTTTTGTCCCAATAAACAATTGTGTGAAACGTGATTAAATTCTGATGAATTATTGGAGGATTTACGAACCAGACTGACGGATCGGAACGTACGTAATATAAGAAGTAAGCCAGACACCGGGAGTTATTCTAGATTTAGCCTTGATCACTGACCGCTGTCCGCAGGTCATTTACTCTTTATGACCAACGTTAAAGTCCTCAGTAATTTGTTTCAAAAGTGCCTCTATCGCAGATACAAGCAAAGTTTGTCGTGTTCTTGGCTCAAGCGAGATCAATAGTATCTACCAAGCAGGTCGTCTAAGGATAAGTTCGTCTAAGGTAAACTCGGGGTTCATCCAGCGGTCACCATGCTATTATTACTGTCGGTGGAAACCGGTAAAGGAAAATCAAACGCTCAGCGCATAGTGAGTCGTGACCTGCCATTGACATAGCGAGGCAGAGCGTTCGTAGTAAAGTCCTTCATATAATCAGGCGCGGAATTATGTAAGTTTATTGGGGTTTCTGAAAAAATAATAGAATAACGCCAGTGAATAAGAGAAAACATCCCCACTTATAGATATTTTTAGAAATGAAACGAACAGAAAGTTCTTTATTTTCTTCGTTATACATTTTGATGCTATTGCAAAATTTGATTCAGGACTGTAAGAGGGCAAGTGAGGATAACAAAAAGAAACAGGAGGGAGGGGGGGGGGGGGGACAGGGAGACTTAGCCATTAATTCCTAATTCAACAGCTATGCATGTGTTGTAATATCTACCAGAGCCTTGAATATCTCCTTCGGTTCTATTCATATTCTAAAAAAAGATGTATTACTTTGAAGTCCAATCATTTTTCAGGGTCTGATATCGAAGATGCGATAGCAACACGGACGAAACTTGCTGACAACTCCCCCTTCCCCCCCCCCCCCCCCCCCCCCCCCCCTCCTCATTTCACCCCGGTTTGTATACTGCATTATTCATATTGAAAAAAGATCTCCATCGCTGTTATTGATCCAGGGTTCTGTGGTAACTTTACGCAAGGTTCAGTGCCCCCTTCTGCCGGCGTGGTTCTAGCGGTCAAAGTGCACTAGACGGACGTTATAGGTCACACTTGACAAGAGAAATTGACACAGGTTACACAAACAACTTTGAAAAAAATATTTAATCACATAAGTAGTTAGGAGCCGGTTAGTTGTTGATCTCTGGTGGTCTTTGACAAAGCGTTCTGACCATTTCATAGTTAATGCATGTTTATAGATGTGGACATTTACAATATTTTCCCAGTTTTGGAGATTGATAATAAAAGCAGGTATACCTTTATCGACAAATGATATTGTGCTAAGCTTATCTTATAGAGTAAGGGTGTAGAAATTTGAGTTATAATCTATTTCTTTTTTTTTTTACTTCGACTCTGCACAAACATAATCACTCTTACTTAGGGTAAAGTTGTTATTTTCATCGATTCGAGATCAGTCCGAGGACGTTATGCGATTTGGGGGCGTGTATTACTTTAGTAGTAGTATTGGTACACCGATTTTAAGGAGTGCTCATATAGGCAACGATTATTGTAAGAAATAAAATGTCTATATTTAGAGGGTAAGTTAAAATTTAAGATAAAAAAAAAAAACAAATTGCTGAGTATGATCTGCATAATGTTATTGTTATATTTATCATCTTTGTCAGTTTCTCATTTGTTTTTCTTTCCTTTTCTTCAGAAGTTAGTTCTTTTACAAACTAGATAAATAAATGAAAAAAGTATAAGACAAAAAAAGGAATAGATAAATCTTTGTAGTAATGCAATTTTATTGTTTAAAATATTTACGGCAGCTTTTAGTCGTGTACTTAGTTTATCTCCATTTTCCATATGCAATCATTGTAAGATTTTATCGATTTCTTTTTTTTTTTTTGCAGAAAGATAGATTGCTAAAAAAAATTGCTTGCATTTCAGAATTCGTTGGCCAAAGGTTTTTTAAACTGTCTGTGCGCTCTTTACTTTTATTACACTGTTTTTTTTTTTTTTTTAACTTTTATTTTCCCATTTTTTCACACCTTGATGGAATTGTATCTTTTGATGGATAATATTTTTTATTCTAAATTGACATATTTTAATTGTATTATTTTTGTTCAGTTTCTTCATTCTTAAGTTTCATATTTTAGTAATTTACACAATTTTTACTCAATCTTATCTTTCAATTTCTTTCTTTAATTTTTTCACTTCTTCATATTATTGTATAGAGGTTCTACCCTATATTACCTTTTATTTCAAGTGTATTTAAGTTCATTTCCTTTTTTTTTATCTATTTCTTATCCATGTTCACTTGATTGAAAAAAAAATTAGATATGACCTTAGTCTGATACAAGTGCGCATTGAAAATTATTTCAAATTCAAACGCAATACGAAATAACAAACAAATGCATTTAGGATTGGAGAGAATGCTTAAAAAAAGAAAAAGATTATATGAATTCCTTTCCTAAAAGTATGCCTTACTTGTTAGGATTAAGGGGTTGGCTCCTGGTATTTGAAATTAATTGCAATCGATGAAAAATTTTAAAAAATCAAAGATTTATTGAAGAAATTAGCTGTTGTATACCGGCTGGCGAACGTACATGGAATACACTTAAGTATTTTGTATCTTGTGGAAATGGATAACAACGAAATAAATGGGGGTTTTTTTTCCTGAAAATGTTTCACAAAAGCTCTCGGACTGTCAGGTAACAATTGTAAATAAATGGATTTTTTTATATTTTAAAATGCTTATTTCATTATTTATTATTAGCGATTAGATTTATTGATATAAAAAAAAGTTTAGTCTATACGATGATAACGATATCGATGATTTTATTTATATCGATCATGTAAACTTTTGATGTAACTGATGCGAAAAATAGATATAGATTATTACTGATTCACAAAAATTCTGTCTTATACATGCATCTACATTTTTTTTTTGTCTTGATATCTACAATACTTTCGTTTTGTTATAAATCTCTAGTTGACATCACAAATCAGTTATTGTCAATGAATATTTTTGATGTATTGTAATCGAATACTAGTATCTCATTCAATACTTTTTTTTTTTTTTGATAATTTGAATTTATCATTTCAATTGTTCGATCATGTGTGCTTGAATAGGTCTACTTTTGTTTGAATAGATGATATCAATAAATTTAAATTCATGATATATCAATAATTGATACAATTTTGATTTTAATGATTCGACTTTTGTTGTAATTTAATCGAATTATTGATCATACGATCGAATATATGATATCGATGAATGTACTGTAATGAAAAATAGATGTTTATTGATATCATTATTTTAAAATATTTTGAGTTTATAGCAAGAGAAATCAAAATAATACACGTTTTTGTTTAATTGAGTCCATTATAACTTTTCCATGGCAAAAGTAGACGCACTCCACCGGCAAATGGTGGAAATCAGGTTTTAAAATGGTGGAAATCAGGTTTTAAATCCATATTTATGAATAAATGAATTATAGGACTCGCAAAAAAATTTCCCTATCTAATTAGTGTTGGGCAATCGGAAACTAAATCATAATCGATAATCGGAAATAATCGGAAGGGCATAATCGATTATTAATCGATTATAATCGAAAAATTCGAAATATTCCTATCTTCTTAATGTTCAATCCATAATTAATTGAAATTAGGACCAAATAATTAAATTTGAGTGTTCTACTTTGTGTATATTATCTTAAAGAGTTTATTTTACACCTTTTACATTGCCTCTACAAGGTTATGAACATCACTGATGAGAAAAATTCATTTTCATAAGACAATATGCCATGATTAACACCCCCCCCCCCTCCCCCGATGTCATCTCATTTATTATGTATTATATATTTATAAATGTTTGATATAAATGTTTTAGTAAATTCGATTGGTAGAAAATGAAAAATTAATTGATGCAATAAAGTTAGAACGTAGTCCATGAAACGCCTAGGTTATGTAGGGTTCGGGACAGAGGAAATTAGGAAATTTGGTGTTTGAACCACATTACCAATTCAATTATCTAAGTAACCCAGGGAGGAATATAAGTTTTTGAAGGTGTTATTGTTATTTTTGTCCTCAGGAGGGTCATGTAACCTGCACTTGCATCCGTCAATGACATTCGCATTTCGCGATTTCTAAAACTAAAATACCGAAACGGACAGAAAAATACGGAAAATTCGGAAATCGGCGATGTCAGCGACAATCGAGTTTGATTTTCAACATCGATTAGTAACATCGCTGGCCATTCAGCGACCAACAATCGATTGTCGGCGATAATCGTTACATCACTATATCTAATATATCGCATCTTGGTCACATAGTATTTTTGCAATGATTAATTGAAAACTTTATTTACACATGTCTTTACCGCTCAAAAATAAACATGACAGATTCAGCAAAATATAAACATTGGATACAATTATAGATGAAAATAATACTTAAATTTCTCTCACGAGTATGTGACTTTTTTTCATTTTACATGTAGTTTAATTCTCCATATTTCACATTTTTATTACATTTCTTTCTTTTTTTCTTCTTTTTTCCTTTTCTATTTTTGGTTTCAGTCAGAAATTAATGTTTTTATTGAAATGAGGTGATAGAAAATCTACGTCCTTACTTTTCTCGTAAATAAGATAAAACAGCAAAAATCATTTTGCAAACTAGCCCGCCGAGCATAATTGGGTAGCCGCGTTTATTTCAAACATTGTGATTGTGTCAATACATCGAACATATTATGAAATTAAATGACAATCATGGTAAATGATTATTTTAATAATACATTGACAGATATCGAAACAAATTCGTCTGTAACACACCCTGGCCAATGTTTCGTATATAAACATAATCTATGAACATAAAACATATCAACAAATTCAACAATCGTGAAAAATGCTCATTCAGTGAAAACTTTGCTTGATAAAACTTCATTTATATTTCATTGATTAGATGTTAATAACCCTTCCTCGACAACGTTACCGGACAGGAAAAAAACAGAGATAAAAAATGTTTTATAAAAAAAATTCTCTGGAAACCTGTGTCCCAAACCAGTGTCAAAATTCGTTGCCTCCGGGTAGATGCAGGGACACACACCTGTTTATTTATTCATTTATTTTATTTTATTTTAAGTAAAGTTACGTTTTGACTGTATGAAGAACGGGCTAGAATTGACTAGCCACATGCTACTAAAACCACTGACCATTAACAGTCACGTGACTGGTCATCAAATAATAGAGTGTTCGATTATCGAACAGAATTTACTTCGAATCTTTAAGACAACTATTTTCCGCTTTGCTACGTAACGCGGAAAATATTAAGTGTTCACACCGGTCTCAAAGGTAAAAAAAATCATAATATGATAAACAGGCATGACCAAGTAGCAGTCATCCGTAGCGAAGAGGATAGAGAGATAGCAAATAAACAGCCGAGGTTGTTCACCCTCCTCTTGATATTTATATTGTCAAAAAAGGCGAAATTTCGAAGTTTATCAGGCGTTAATGTACTTTTTAAGGAGATGTCCATTCCTTAAAAAAGGGGAAGGTCCAACAATTTAAAAATGTTACGTAGCATATCTTGCTGATCGGGGTTGTATGTTCTTCGAATAAAAAAAAAAAAAAAAAGAACCAGCGCACAAAATTGGGGGAAAAATGCCGAAGGGAATATATTATATTTCACATAATTTAGTTGAAACATATTTTATTTCTAATACTACATGTAAATATCATAAATACATACCTTGATCATATGAATGTGGAATGTTGATTTCTTTTTTAATTGTAAAAAGAAGATGTTTTGGAATCTAATATACTTGCAACAAATATTTAGATCAGTGCAACATTTCACTCATAAGATCAAAATTTAGAAAAATTTAACAATTTATGAAGAAAAGGACAAATCAACTCACAGATGTCAAGAAAAAAAAATTGCCCGACCCTAAATAATGGTTAATAGTGCGCTCACATTTTTCATGTTCTCTTCTCAATCAGTTTTGGTTTTTCTTTATAAACTGTAAGTTTGTAAAGATTGTAAATGAAGCCTGTATTCATCCGCCTGGAAATGTTAGAAACAAAATAGAGTTATTTCAGCGAGCGATGTTTGTTATGCATGGATCTAGAGAATTTATCCAGGGGTCCACCGTATGTGACAGTTGATAAATAAAAATAGGATAAAAATCAGCACTTTTGGTAAATCCTGTTGCCCCTCCCCTTCCTAAAAATCTGCGCTTGTTTTTGACTTCAAAATAAAGCATAACAGAGTCCCCATGAAAAGAAAGTAGAGTGACTTGGGTTAGTCTAGTAACGGCCACTGATGATGTACATCAAGCCGATTCATAGTAACGGCCATGTACATCAAGCTGTGTCATAGTAACGGCCATGTACATCAAGCTGTGTCATAGTAACGGCCATGTACATCAAGCTGTGTCATAGAAACGGCCATGTACATCAAGCTGTGTCATAGTAACGGCCATGTACATCAAGCTGTGTCATAGTAACGGCCATGTACATCAAGCTGTGTCATAGTAACGGCCATGTACATCAAGCTGTGTCATAGTAACGGCCATGTACATCAAGCTGTGTCATAGAAACGGCCATGTACATCAAGCTGTGTCATAGAAACGGCCATGTACATCAAGCTGTGTCATAGTAACGGCCATTTACATCAAGCTGTGTCATAGTAACGGCCATGTACATCAAGCTGTGTCATAGAAACGGCCATGTACATCAAGCTGTACATCAAACTGTGTCATAGTAACGGCCATGTACATCAAGCCGAGTCATAGTGTCCTTTTCTAAATTTCAATTCTGAATCAGTGCTCACTTTTAATGATTCAGAATTGAAAGTTAGAAAAGGACAATAGTAACGGCCATGTACATCAAGCTGTGTCATAGTGACGGCCATGTACATCAAGTTGTGTCATAGTAACGGCCATGTACATCAAGTTGTGTCATAGTAACGGCCATGTACATCAAGCTGTGTCATAGTAACGGCCATGTACATCAAGCTGTGTAATAGGTTCGGCAATGCACATCAAGCTGTGTCGTTGTGACTGATGTACAAAAGGAAATACAGGGAGAGATGATCCTCTTATCTTGTTAGTGCCTTGACCTGAAGCTAACCTTGTCACAGATCCAAATTTTGAACTAACTAAGAGAGGTTTTCCTGTCTCGGCATAAATAGATGACTCTCTCTCTCACTTTCTATGTGTTGCTAATTGTCAAAAATGTCTGAATATACAGAGACGGCTAACTGTTGATAGACCAACGTACAGAAAAAAATCAACACACATTTCTGAGACTACGATTTATTACTTTTCAAGTCACGTGCTGAATTAGGCTGTTCTTCACATCTCGCACGATGCTTTTTGCCCCTCGCTATGATTCTCGACGTTTGAAAAAAAAACTGTTTTTATCCTCTATATCTGTTATTTTTACATTAAAAGTCGCGTGTACTTTATGCTACAAGTATCTTTATATATTATTCTCTGTATCAGGCATGCTATTAAGTAACCAATATCCAATATTTTCCAATGTTACCCTTTTGTTTTACAGGTAGTTTGATATCTTGATGCGCAAAGTAACCATGCCTCCTCCAAAGAAACCTAAAAGTGGTCCTACTACCATAGAACAATTCATGTCAAATGATGAACTCAAGACAGATGAGGTTCGTGAGAGGACAGGGTCATGTTCCGGTAACTCGGAAGCTTCCGATACGTCAGTAGTTTCCGGAAAATCTATCGCATCAGACGTATCGAACGGGATGGAGAATGAAAGGCGTGATGATTTACTGGAAGAATGCAAAGCCCCGGGGCTCAAGTTACTCCGAGAGCTTATTATCAAGAAAAGAGAGGAAGAACAACGTGTTCCCGGAAGTTATGTCAGTACAGACGGATCTGCGAAAAGTGAATCGCCGGCTGATTTATACAATGCGACTGAGCAAGAAAAGACTGTGTCAGTGTTGGACGTTGTGTCGGCGAAAGCGAAACAGGAGGCGAAATCTGGGAAAAGATCATCATCGCCGATATCGCCGCTCGCTGGTTCGGTCTTGCCCACAGGTTCATTTGATAAAAGTTCAATTAGAGACAAAACTGGAAGTCGACTTTTGAACAGTATTTTGGCACCGACGATTACTACCCCAATCTCCACGACGGGATCGCATTTTCAGAATTATTTTTCACCGTATTTATACGGACAGTCTTTACCGGGTACTTGTATTCGTCAGGATGCAGAAATGGAACCAAGGGACTTGTCGTTGAAACCAGACAAGGAGAATAATAATTTAGAAAGTCGACTTTTGAATGAAAACTTACAGCGAGACATACAAGAACGCCTATCCCTTCAGTTTGGTATGGGAAGTTACAGTGCTACTACAGACAAGGAATATCTGGACTCTAGGAAGAACCTTGTCGGTATATTGACCGAGCCTCGGTATAATCACCTCGGTTTTCCTATTGACAGAGATTCGTCCATAGGATCGTTCCCATTCTTCGTAAATGGATTGGAATCTAGAAGGTAGGACTTGAGATTTCTTGCTTTTAATTAGAGTTACCTTACTTGATACACGAAGTATGTGGGGAAATATCAAGGAAGACAACTCAATTTTACTTGTTGCCGGTACATTACGATTACTGAAAGAAAGACAACTCTGAATTTAGACAGCGCAAAAGTAAACAAAATAGAAAAAAAAAACACAAAAAACAAAAGCAATCCACCTCCAACCCCCCCCACTCCCCAATGTTTGGTATCACATATTAATTTAGGGGTACAAACTTTAGTTATCAAAGGAGACAAATGTCTGTAAAATGTGGTTAATTAATAAATTATTTTCAGTGGTACTTACCCATACCCTTAAAAAAACTTAACCGAGATGTAGCGATGACGGTGGATGACAATCACTTTTGATAACTTTATGTGCTAGTTTTTTGTACAGCAGACTACAATGTGTTTTTTTTGGGGGGGGGGGGGGGGGGGGGTAAGGAGGCCTCACTTCTCTACAAAAGAAAGGCACTGTAAAAATAAATTTGTCTTTAAGTACCACTGATGATCTGATGTGCATTAAAATTGGTTTGAATGTTGTTCATGATGGTTATGAGACAGAACACTTCAATTTTCTGATGATTTCTTTTAGGTGGAAACTACGTTGATAGAAGCTACGTTAAATTTTAAAATTGAATAATGAAAATTACTATACTCCTTTTGTAACTTTATCTATAGTTGTGACCATGTGACAAAAAAAATCAGCTTTGTCGGTTATGTAATATATGTTGAACTGTTACGATTCAATCTTATATCCCTTGTTTTAGGTCCATTTTATCTTTTACTGGCATTGGACTCAATCATAAGTGTACCTTCTCTCGAGTCATGACGAATTTCCGGGGAGCTAGTTCCTGTTTCGAACAATAAGGGATAGACTTTAGATGTCTCATGACTAGACCTTTCATTTTGGACCTGACTTTTTACCTAGTGATCTCGACCATTGAGGTTGATCAACTACCCAAACGTTTTAAAATGGGCGATGTCTTTTGAAATATTGAGGTTAATTCTTAGATTTTTCATATGCGGACCAGACATTTTGATTCTTGACTTTTAACCTAGTGTCATTGAACTTGGATTGTGACTTTAATACTTTCAAAAAACGTTATCCTGAACCGCATCGTTTCTATAAAGGTTTTTTCATTAGATATTTCACATTTTTCTCATTTTCTACCTGGTGACCTTGACCTTAGGATTGGAAAAGAAATCAACCTAGCCCATATCTTTAAAACTGTAAGGTAAAAGCTCAACGATCAAGTATGCAATGGTTTAACATAGAGAGTATCTATCTTATTGAATTGCTATTTTACTATAAAACCAGAAGTCTCTGAAGAGACTGAAGTTCTCCTGGTTCTCTGGTAAACTTCATCAAAGTGGCATCAAAGTGGCACATTTCCGAGACCCCAAAGGTCAGGGGCTCAAACAAAATATCAGATGTGCAACTAGACCATAGTCTTATTATAAAACAAAAGAAATTAACTCTCTTTCGGTTATACTTTATGAAAATTGAGAAATAGTTACATAGGAGCACATGGCCACACCCATTTTCCAAGACCCTGGGGATCAGGGTCTCAAACAAAATATCAGATGTACAACTACTCCACGGACCCATTATAATGCAAACAAAATAAATAATATATCAATTATACTTTCTCAAAATTGGCGTTCCAAAGATTCTATAGAGTTGACCACACCCTTTCACCAAGACCCTTGGGTCAAGGGCTTAAACAAAATATAAGGTGCATAACTACACCACAGGTCCTTTATAATGCAAAAAGAATGACTATTAATTATACATGTACTTTCTGAGAATTGGTGTTCACAAGATTACATAGAGTTATATTGGAGATAATGACCACACCCATTTTCCAAGACCCCAGGGGTCAGAGACTTAAACAAAATGTCAGGTGCACAACTACACCACAGACCCATTATAATCGGCAAAAACAATCAACTCTCTTTCAATTATTCTTTCTCAGAATAAACATATATAGTTATACATAGGAGAAAGTGACCACACCCTTTTACCAACGGTCCAAGACCCTGGGGTCAGGGGATCAAACAAAACATCAGGTGCATAACTACACTACAGATCCATTATAATGCAAAAATAATGACTTCTATCAATTATACTTTCTGAGAGATTACATAGAGTTATATAGGAGAAAATGACCATACCCATTTTCCAAGGCCCTGGGGATCAGGGCTTAAACAAAATTTCAGTTGCACATTTAGACCATCGGCCCTTCATAATGCAAAAAGGATTAATTTCTTACCAATCACAGATTTAGAGAACTCGCGTTCACAAGAAAAGTTGAAAGGACGACCGGACACATCGCATAAGAGGTAAAAAAAAAACATATTGTCGTCTGACTACTCGGGTTAGGGGTTCGTTGTATGTCGCCTGGAATGCATGAACGACAAAAGGCGATTATTTTGTCCGTTTGTCGGTCTTACCGTCGGTCTTTTTTGTAGTCATACTTCCACAAATGGCTATAATTTGATTTTCAATATACGTTATACTTCCATCAAACTTGCAGGGTTGGTCTTAACAACATTTGCGGGTCAAGATTCTGAAATTCAAGGTCACATGATGTCAAACATACGAACAGTCTTTAACAGTTTAGTTTATCAATGGATGCATCATTTAAGTACTCCTGTCATTATTTGGATTCCAGGAAATATCAGAAACCACATTCTTGGAAGTTTTATTCGTTCTTTAATTATTCGTTCTGATATTAAAGGAAAATTTAGAACGAAGTGTTACATGAGAAAATAAAGCGTTCATAAAAATAGTACAATTTAAACGAACGAAAGAACGAAAGAAAGAATTAGATACATAAAGGTAGAGAGAAATGCGTAGGCTAAATGAAAGACTTAAAAATCAAATAGAAGATGAGTTTAAAATAAATTCTAGTACAAAATCTTCACTACAGACCACTAGTTGTAAGAAGAATTGGAAACTGACCGGCTGGATGGTCATAGCTAGCGCGCGAGTAATCCACATCGCGGTTGAGTCAGTACAAGTGTTGCATGTTACTTCGTCCAGGTCATAGGGTTGGCTAGCCAGTGGTCAACTCGCAGTGACCCAGTGGTAGTTATTGATCCGTGGTCGTGTCCGGAGTGAATGACCATCGCTTTGTTTGCGCGATTTGAGGCTGATAATGATAATGTGTGAAAACTTTAAAACAGGGATAAGCAGTGATTTAAATTGGGATTTTTAAGTTTTACTTTTTGGTGTAACTAGGTGTCCATAATACTGACAAATGTATGAACATATAGTACTGAGCGCTGGACACACGTTGTGGGTATCTACACGTGGAGATGGAGGCCAGATTTAATTATCAAGATGAAGATTTTGAGGATGCGTTAAATGTGTTAAAAGGGATATCAGAGAATGGTACAGTGGTCAAACTTCTAAAAGATAGCGGCGAAAGTAGAATACATATGTCGGGGTAAGGCGCGTGCATATACCTGAATTACATATAAAACAAGATGAAGAGCACCTGCTAGCCAATACACACTATGTGTATCATATCATATAAATCAACAATCTGTTAATTGGTTTTCATTTTCTGCTTTGGGCCCTTTACACTTTCAGGAATAATGGCTATTTCTGGATATTATTGGAGTTTTATTGTCACTGTCCACCTGTATCATAGTTTATTAATATTCATCTGTTCTATTTAAGTTTGTCAAAGGTTTATAAATTCTAGTATAATTTAGAACTGATGTGATGTTCAATCTGTTGCTTATGATTAACATGTACAATCTGGTGCTAATAAAGTAATGAATTATGTAGTGCAGTCCGGTAACAATATCCTATAACATGTAAAAGGATACACATATTGTCTTTGATAGAACTAAAAATGTAATAAACAATTTTAATAAGAATTCCATCGATATTTGTAATAGAAGAGGTTATACTTGTAATTTACCCCTATTTACATATGGATTAAAAGGGATAAAAACATCTTATGAAGTATCAACTCGTACATATTTTCTTTTCTCTTTTGTTTTATGTTTTCCTGAAATATCCATTACTTTTTTTTTCAAAAGAATATTAAACTGATTGAAGTTGAACTTCAAGATAGAGGGTAAAACTTGTAGCATTAATGTCATCGTATTAATAAAAATAAATGAAATAATTTTAAGAATATAAAATCGGTTAGAGAGGAAACTTAATTACACGAAAGTATCATTTGTTGACTTTTTTCCTCAAGAAGAATGAGGAAATGTCCGTAAACGTACGGTTTACCGATTACACGACCGACCAGACGGTACACTCGTAATCAATTACGTAAAGCCGTCATTACATGCGTATTGTTACGTAACCTTGTCATCTCGGACGTTAACGAGGGGATAGTGTTCTATTTATAGATTGCTAGGAAAGGTCCAAGTCTCAATGTATAAATTCAGCAAATCTTCAAATATGATATGTTTTTATTTATTTATTTTTCTTTGAAAGTGGCCAGATGAACTCGCACTGATTTGCATGTCTTATACATGACGAGAAAATTATCATAATTTGAAAGGAATATATTTATTGTTCGTTCCTTTTTACAATGGCCATAAACATTTGTTCGTTCTTTTCTTTTAATCCAGATGCATGTAAGCATAATAAGACATGGCTTCTTCTTTCCTTTTACAATGGAAATTGAGAATTTTTCTGTATCGAAATACTGATTTTCGGCGAACATCTGGAATATTTATGGATTATTGACGAACGCCGAGCGTCTCGAACCCTAAAACTTAAAAAATGTAAAATGGAATTGAAACGCATTAATTTTCTATAAACTTGTTTCCTCTGTCCAGTAACCTTTCAGAACTCGGGCTTGTTCTCATGTCATTTTCAAGTAGCATGAATATCAACAACATTGGTTACATCAATTTTTATGTTGATTCCCGATGAGTAACCTATAACCCCCCCCCCTTAAAAACCCTTATAACTTGGTCAAGATGCTCAGCCATGATTTGCTACACTAATACAAGTTTAATGTATCGTTGTGTAAAAACTTGTCAGATTTATAATAGATTTATTCTTGGAATATTTATCCATAAAACATGCAATTCTTGGAATATTTATCCATAAATCATGCATAAAATGCATAATTTTATCATCAATGTAATGAAATTACTTGGAAATCTGAATATTCATCATGTTTTCCTTTATTATGAATAATGCTTAGTAAAACTTATCATTAGCTATCTGTTATATTTATTTCTGTCAAAATGGCCAAAAAGAAAAAAAAAAAAAAAAAACAGAAAGAAAAATTTTAAAACAGAAAAGCTGGAAAATGCGATTGACTGAAAGTTGAGCGGCGCTTTCCGCATGTAGCGGGTCAGAGTGACCCGGCCTTTAAAGAAAGATATAATTTGCATGTTATACATGCGTCTGGCGTGGTCACTGACTGAATGACCGCTACTTGTAATCGTCGTTGCCATGGTAACACCGTCAGATGTAAGATCGGGTTTAACATATTTCGCATCTTACAACAATAAAGAAATTTAAGGTTATTGACGGCGGCTATGGGGACTTGGTGAGTGTGTGAATTTACAACTGGCGCAGATTATGGCGGTCCGTGATTGAGTAATGATATATAGTTTATATACGCTGATCTTTTCAATTGCTTCCTATTTTTTTCTACATCATGCAAATTGATTTAGAATAAAGTATTTGAACATTCATTGACATAAAATGTTAGAAACAAGGATTACTATATCCTGCAATCCTCTCCATCACTTTGGTCATAGAATATTTGAAATATTGTACTATGACAAATTTTAAATTTTAGAAATATTTAAATTTGCTTAATGATTAGTCATTAAGCAAATTTAAATATTTTTTAATATTTCAAATTTGTCATAGGACAATATTTTTAAGATATCTAAATATGCATATTGACCATAGTCTATGTTTTAGTGTCTCAATTATGTAATAGGACACAATGAGTAGAGTTAAGTAGATATCTCATATTCATAATTCAAATATGAAGAGGACACGACGACCATAAATTTTGATGTTCGAAGGTCAAGGTCATACTTTTTTCTCAACCAAATATGTTGACAAAACTTCGGTTGTAACACAAAACATAGATCTTATTGTGTTGCTTATTCCCAGGTGTGGATCTAGGATTTGATCTTCAGAGGAGGGGCTTCAAAACATTTTGAAACTGATAAAAAGATTTGTAGAGCTTGAAAGGGTGTCCAGATCAGTTAAAATTCAAGATACATTCATCCTTCGTACAAGGGAACGTTTTCATAGGTTGTGAAGATAGATTTATAGAGAAATCTTAAGGGTAGGAAATAATTTCAGAAGGTGTTATAACCTCTTCCCCCAACTTTTTATTTAACACGTAGTATTATATGATGATAATATCTGTAATGCCCCTTAAGATCCACCATTGATTGCTGTTTACAGTCTTTCACAAAAACGATGTGTTAACTATTTTATGTGAAACTCGATTTTCCTTCAAAACCGACGTCTAGATTAGGAGCATATGGATAATCATTTGCCATTACTGACTTGTGTTTCCCTTGAAAGTTGATCACATAAAAACCTCATTTGTTTCTGAATACTATATCCGTCCAGCTTTTCAGTCGTAATTTTCCTCCAGGATTTGCCCTAGATAGTCAATTATAGATTCACCAAGCAAGGACAATCTGAAGGTCGGCAAGGCACAGTCTGTCTTAAAGTACACTGCGACAATCAAGATGTAACCCCCCCCCTTTCCAAAACACACACAGCTTTTCCCTTTTACATACATTTATAGGGTACTAAGGAATTTAATTTCTTCGATTGCAATTGGATTTTGATTTTCTTCCCTGGTTTACCGTTAATTAGTACATCGACATTAACTCTATGATGTATGTGTATGTTTTAGGGATGCTGTCAGTAACCTCATCCCAAAAGAAGAGGCGGGGCACCACCCTATGGTGGGGAGTGTAGTATCCCAGGGATCATACATTGGTCTGCCTCACGTGATGCCTAACTATACGTCAACGTCAGCAGGAGTTGTGTATCGGGATAATTCAAACAGACTGCTCCCTATTCTTGACCCGTCCATTTCCTACTCTGAGGGGAGGAGGCTTAGGGCGGCATACGCAGGGACAGGTAAAATACGTTGCCTATGTTTCATATATGCAAAACAAATTCGTTTACAAAACAACATTTGTATTTGGTATTTTTTTCATTGTACATGCATATATTTTAGTTTTTCTAATTTTGCGTTTTATAGTCGTCCCGATATTGTAAGTTCGCCTCTTAGGTTCGCATCTGTATAGTTAAATTACTCTGTTCGCATTACTTACTATAGTATAACTTCTCGTGACCGAATTCATTATATGTGTCATTCAGTCTCACTCGTCTACGATTTCTCCATTAAAGTAGGAAAAGAAAGCAGATTTTTGTTTCATAATTTACAAAAGGGGATATAAGAGTGGGAAACAGGTTAAGTTATTCAAAAGAGAGTTAGATGCAAAGTCATCCTAGGATCGGGATCAGTGATAAGGCACCAATAGAGCAACTGTACATAGTTATGTCTCGTCTTCAATGCTGAATCGAAAAGTAACACAATCTTAAAGTTTTATTGTTATGTGTGAGGTTTTATAAACTTTTATCTCTAGAAGTTTTTTTAAGGTCAAAAGTGATAATCAATTTGAATATGTGAAATATTTTGAAAGTCAAAAGAGGGGTTTTGCCACGAAAAATTCATGTTTATATATAACGTATAAGCGTGTATTGAATTAACTAAGGATCTGTCTGATCCAGGTTAAAAAATAAATTAAAAAAACTGTGTTTGAGAATCACGAGTGCAACCTTCGTCATCTTTGTCAGCATCAAAACCATTTTCTGTAAAGTAGGTCAAGGTCACAAGGTGAAAAATTTTGGAATTAACGGAAAGATTTTGTCACAATGAATACACAATTGAAATATGATAGTCCCATCACCAACCATAAAACAGTTATGCTCAAAGTTAAAGTTTTTCAAAGGTAAAAAAAAAATATCAATGGAAAAGTCTTAATTGTGTCAGGGAAAGCATATGTGGCATATGAAAGACATATCACTCATCATCCTAAAGTTATACCTTATGTTTTCGAAACGTAAGTCAAAGTTCAAGGTCAGGAGGTCAACAATTTTGGTATCAATGGAAAGGTCTTGTTATAAGAAAAACACAATTTCTGTATGAAAGCTCTATCACCTGTCATTCAAAATTTGTGCCCAGTGTTAAAGTTTTTGCCACGGACAAACAGACGGACAGACCAAAAGCTGTATGCCACCAATTTGATTACAGGGATCAAGGTCACAAATTGTGTGTCTCGACACATGGAATTAAACAGACAAGCGAAGCGGATTACGGGGGCATACAAATTGATATATACCATCATTTTTGAATGAATTGGGTAATACTGCTGGCAATCAGGGAGCGCATATTTTCTCTGTGGAGATTATATCTATTTTCAGCCAGTATCTGGGTTAAATTCCAAGGCACTAGGGTTCACCTAGAAAATAGGGAAGTTATGTTAACGATCTCAAGCTTGATATGTTGTCATCCTAAAGAATGAACGACTCAGTTTTCAGTCAAATATGAAAATGAATTTTGCTTTCTTGACGATATTACACTTTGCTATTGTTCATCAAGAGGTAAATTTTTACTCATTGTTAAGGTTTTTCAACAATTATAATCAATATCTTTCACCTCGTTTATGCGTTTTATACTAATACCTTATCTAAGAATTTACTTTTTAATGTCTTTTTGAAAGCGACGTATGAAACCAAACGAAGACAAAGCAATAATATAGTTTCTCATCTTGATTACGAATTCGTTGTATTCTAATCTAGTATCTAAATTTTGAATGCGCTTACGAATGAGATATATTTTTGACTGCGCTTCCTGTTATTTTTTCTCATGACTACATGTAGATGTTAATCAACAATTAAGAAGCATCTTAGGCAAACCGATCAGATACTGAAAGTCTAAAATCTGACATAGGTTTATGACAAAAACATTTCCAAGACGTAGCATGTGTTGCCGTGTTTGAGAGGATCAAATATCTCTTCTATCACAGACCGTATCACCTGCTCATCTTAATTGTACCTTGTGACTTAAGGTCAACCAGGGAACATCATTGTTCACCAAGGACTGCACTTAAACTAAGGAAACTATTGAATACACTGAAACATGCAGACAATGATCTCGAAACATCTTCAGAATAGTGTATGTGAAAAGGATATACAGAAGAGAAAATACAAGCATCAAACAACAACATCATCAAAAACAAACATCGACAGAGGCAAATATAATCATCAACAGTAACAAACGATTTTAGAAACAATCAATAACGGAAACAATGACAAACAGAAACAAAGACAAACAACTACAGAATGAGATATGAACAACGACAGAAACAAAGACAAACAACAACCGGAACTAACAACAGCAGAAACAAAGACAAACGACGACATGAACAAGCGACAACAGAATCAGAGATAAAACAACAACACAAAGACAAACAACTGTACATGTAGACGCAAAGTACCACAGGTACAAACAATGACAGAAACAAAGGCAATTAACAACAGAATCAAAGAAAAACAACGACATTAACAAGCGACAACAGAATTAGAGATAAACAACAGAATGAAACAAAGACAAACAACGGCAGGAACAAGCGACAACAGAATCAGAGATAAATAACAACACAAACAAAGACAAACAACGGCAGGAACAAGCGACAACAGAATCAGAGATAAATAACAACACAAACAAAGACATACAACTATACATGTAGACGCAAAGTGCCACAGGTACAAACAATGACAAAGACAACAAAAGAAACAAGGACAAAAACATTATTAGAAACAAACGAAAACATAAAGACAATCAACGAAAGAACAAATACACACAACAAATACACACAACAGAAACAACTGACCATGCAAACAAACAATAACAAAGACAAACAACGACGGAAACAAAGACGACAACCGACCATGCGACAACAGAAACAACAGACCATCAACAGCACAAAAATCAAACAGCAACTGAAACAACAGAGTCAACAGACAAACAACAACAGAAAGACAGACAGACAACAACAGAAACAAAAGACCACGGAAACTATTGTGTACAAACAACAATAACACAGCAGAGAAAATATAAACACAAACGAAAACGGGTAGCATCATCATTCTTCGTTGTTCCTAAATCCATTTTGACATTCGATGGATAAATGTGCATTTGAAATAAAACAAAATGTGTTTTTGTTTGCAGGAGCGAACTCCACCAACAGACTTTGTCAGGTGTGTAATGACAACGCCTCGGGGTTTCACTATGGGGTGTGGTCGTGTGAGGGATGCAAGGCTTTCTTCAAGAGGAGCATCCAGGGTAAATAATCATTGATATGAAACGTTGACCAATGCTTACAAGTATGCTAGCGTCACGTATATAGGGTTCTAAACTAAGCCTTAAAGGTAATGGTAAGCATGAACTTTGAAATGTGTGTTCAAGTAATACTTTCTCCAGCTTGTGTTGCTCTTCCTGCAACATTGCAACTGAACACGATCTCACGTGCGTTATAACGTAAAATGATATTAAATCCCTTTTGGAACCTCCGCCCACCTTTGCTGTAATCTCGTGTTATTGCGTGCGTCTGCATGAGCATGAATGAACTGAAAACAAGCTTACGTGCAAACGCGTTACAGCAGCAGCTGATGTGCTTGAATCCCCAATTTCCAAGTAATTGCGTACTATTGCAGAACATTACAAAAAAGGGTCAGCCCAATAAAAGAAGTCGGCTATAGACCCATCTCCATTGATCTAATTCTCTAGAAGAGCGGCAGAAATTCTATGTAAAACATCAATTATGCATCAGTCACAAGCGAGAACAGAGGGAAAAAGTTAACCTATCCCGTCTATAGATCTCTATTGGGCATTGAATCGAATGATTTGCACCGAAATTATCTTACTACGTAATAATTCGGTCAGGTATTTTCCGAGTGCACATATTTGTAAATACCGACCATTTATCACAGCTTCACTCCGATAGCCGATTGTTTAACGTAAAAATCTCCGACGCCAGACCCTCGGCAGGTAGGTATATAGTTTTGACCTAGATCGGGGATATGTCATTAGTGTTATTTTCCTGGTCTTATTAGGGACGGCGCTTCTCAAACTCTAGTGTCTGCTAGGTCAGTGAACCTAGCTAATATCAACTCGTTGTTTAATGATAGATTAATATACTACTATGTGTATTGGATATAGAAAGAACAAAAGTTATGAAAATTGATAATTTACGAGAGAAAAATAATTGTCATAAAATTGGATTTGCTGGATCAGCATCAGTAGCTGTGTATATTTGTTCTAATTGATTGGAATGTGAAGTTAGATTACCAATTAAAGGAGATTTATTTCTACATTTTGTTTACCTTCAAATATTTACCTGTTGAATCACCTTTGTTTAATGTGACTGCGATTCTCGCCTTTATCTCAGAGGTACAGACATTACCCTACAATTTTTGACTTCTGGAGAATTTTTCTGTCTGTCTGTAGGTCCGGTAGACTACGTCTGTCCAGCCACAAACACGTGCACGATAGACAAACACCGAAGAAAAAGCTGTCAGGCATGCAGGTTACGCAAGTGCTATGAAGTGGGCATGAATAAAGGTAAGGGCTATATGAATATTATATATATATCCTATGATTTAAGGAGATTTCATAAGATGTTTGTACTCAGTGTTGTGGTAGTCCGTCCGGTACAACAAAGAGATGTAGAATTCTGTAGGAAATATTTCTACAGTTTATATGATAACTTTTGCCGATCAAATGATCTTGACATTCAAGATAAGTACATCTGTACTAAATGGAATATCTGCAATGGTTAATGTGTTATAAAACTCACATAAATTGTTGAATTTTCTTATCAACGGAAACATAATGGTTGGAATGTGAAAATCTCTGTTGTAAAAAAAAGGGGGGTTACTGATATTTCAAATCAAATCGAAGCATTTTATAGGATTTGAGAAGATCGCCCAATTATTCCTTATCAAATAATGAAATCACTTAACATAATCTGGTTGTGCTCAATTTGTCACGAAATGGAAATTTGAATTCCTGACGACTATGAAGATTTTATACTGTCTACGTCGGCGCCCTACATTATCATGATAATCCTACATTTTCCATCATAATGTGGGGCAGTGTCAGTTAATATCGAATTTTTACTGGAACCCGTACTTTATATTGACCCAGATTATACACCCACGAGCGATCGATCGTTTAATTCACGATCAATCCAATAAATAATTTGCGTAACGGAAATACGGTTAATTAAACCATTTCTGTTCTTGAAAACATGCATTTTTATTAAGTTTTAATGCAGTACTATTTTACAGTTCTATATGAACCACAAAACTTATCACTTATGTTCATGCAAATTTCCGTCCGTCTGTCTGTTCTTGTCTCCTGCGAGTATGGTCCGCTACTGTCCGTTTGTAGATCTCTTTACAAATTGAAATACTTCTCTTCCTTTTCGTTCCTCGCATGAATAGAAAATTTGCTAAAAAGTATGTTATTGTACGTCACAATAGTACATTATCGTACTAAAATATGACCCCATTGATACATATCGAATGATAAGTCTTCGAGATGTTTTAGATCCTGACTGCCTAAAACAAGTCACCTATCGACAAAGAAAAATGCTCTCCGTTTGTCTATACATCCGTTTGTCAGTCATTCCGAAAAAGTTCCAAATCGTATTGCATATATAGCATCAAGTGTATTCAAATAATATCAGGAGGTTTTGGTGTTAATCATACTTAATTTTACTAACATTTTTCACTTGTGAATTTATTCCTAACTCCTCGTATTGAGCTTTATTTTGCTTTTCGAAATTCTAAGTTAAGAGGTTAAAATAACATATGGTAAGCAGTTTTGCAATGTGTTTGGATTTAATCTTCTAAATGCAGCAATTTTATACATAGCATATCTTGTCTCTGTTTTAGTAATTGTTTTCACGTAATGTTTGGTATTCTTGCTGAAAATACACGTATTGACGTCAATGACAGAAATCAAACGTTGTACTTGATGTATACATATAATACTGTGAATTAGCCGATTTATTGGACTCCTTAGTACAGATAGCGATTTCGTCTTTAGGATGAAATATTACTCTCTGTGGAAGTTAAAAAGGCCATCTCTAATGGAAAAGGAGGAGTCCATTAGCTCAGATTTTCTCATGATCAAGTATCGCGCCATGTTGTATATCCAGATTGCTCCTCTCCAAAGTACAGAGTCCAAGATACAGCTAATTGTCAATGGCAATACTGATACATATACTTACTTCTGAAGCATGTTTTAGTTTAATTGTCAAGTTTGCTATATAAGAAGGTCCAAGGCCAAAGATTCGGGATAGTTTTGTACTTTATCTGATCACGTAGCTTGCATACTCCAACTTAGGCAATGGTCATGAAGGTGTTTGTTGATTAAGATGAACTAAAAAAAATCTTTATAGTTTATTTCGTTCTTAGAATTCATAACCATGAGGTTTCCTTCTTTAAGAGCCCTAAGAGATGATAGACTGTCTATTATAATGTCTTTAGGGCTTAAGGGCATCTGTGTTACGTAATCACAAACAGTTGTCCCCATTTTATGATTCATTACCTTTTGTTACTATTTTGTCTATTGACATCCGTTGTTTCCCAGCGAAGCTGAGGAGATTTTCCTAGTACAGAGGTGTCAGTAGCTACACTCATATATCACGGGTTCTGTTACAGGAACACAGCGGAAAGAGCGGAAAGGAAGTCTATCATCCATGTCCACCAAGCAGCAGACGACAGCCAAGAGGAGTCGCGCGGACTCGTCAGACAATACTGTCAATTCTACTAGTGGTAGTCCCAATCCTCCGAAGGTTAGTGTACTGAAATATTTCCTTATCATTCAATATTCAACAATGTTTCTGAAAAATTAGAGGAACATTTTGATAACCATTGTATTATGGTATGCATATACTAAATGTCATATTCTCCTTGGCGCTGACAAAATAGCAGGGCACTCTCATGATTTCTACAAGAATGTCGGAAATCTGAAAATGGATTTGAATTCCAGTAGTTTTGCTTTATTTCATAAGACAATAGAAATTATGTTCTTATTCCACTATTTTCCAGAATGCTCGCCGATCTCAGACTACGGTTATTTTGGCGGCACTAAACAAGGCAGAACTTCCCATGTTGGAGGGGTTCCACAATCATAATCTTCCCCCCACAAAACTTCACCTCCTTAATTCCCTCATCAAACTAGCAGAGAGGGAATTAGTGCACCTCATTAACTGGGCAAAAAATGTTCCAGGTATGCTAAAACCAATTTTAGTCAGTCTTTTTTTTTTAATTTAATTTATACTGCTCAAGGATAGTTTAGAATCACAATTGGTTTTCTCTATACCTTCTAGTCATATGACATGAGTAGAATGAAACTATTAGATAATTGATTAAGAATTCTTTTAATCTGACTTGGTAGGTAAAATATATATCTATCGGAATCTGTCTGTCGTTTGTTAAAAATGTACCCTCCAGGAAACTACCGAGGTTTTGCAAAAAAAGGGATAATTTTGAATTTTCCACATTTTTGCAATTTTTCCAGTTTTTGTTGACTACTGACCAAAATAGCACCGAAACACCATCATCACGAAGAAGACACTAGATGTCTCAAAATTACAGGGCAAAAATACTTAAAATTGAGGGCTTTATTCCGTAAATTTCTAAAAATTGCTGAAAATTAAAAAATATAACATTTTTCAAAATTCTAGCAGTTTCCTGGAAGGACAATTGCATTCAAATTAATCCCATATTTTGTCTTAAGTTATGTCTTTACTTTGTACTGTGAGAAGTGAAATGTTTATATTTTTCTTATACTTATACAAAATTTGTATGATAACAGAGTACCTGTTGGCTTCAATACTTTTTTAGCAGTATATATATAAATTGAAAGCAGACTCTAAGTGTCGTTAACCGAATTTCTGTTTGGTACTGATGATTCATATTGGACTAGACGGTATACCTCTCTTAATGTACTCTTATGTGTTATTTTGTACAAAACTATTTAACCTTCGGCTGTCCATATAGTTAAGAACTGTCATATTCTTGCTGACATTCAATCTTGTATAAAGACTTAAAGAGGGTACAATGTTAACAAAATCAGACGGCAATACAACTCGGTTTCCCTATCTACCCCACATAACTATCACCTGTGATGCACGTTGTAAACAATGATACTGTATTATACAGCATGGACCACACACGGTTTTCAAATGACACTTCGTGGGAAAAGTGCATCTAACCAGTATGAACTGCTAGGTCACATCTTACTAAGGGTTATCAAATGAATTAAGAGATTGGATAACGTTCTTTGTATATTTCTTTTAAGATAGTGGCCCATGGGCGGATCAAAAGGGAAGTGGGTAGGTCATGATCGGGGAAAATCATAAAGCTAACGAAGAATATCTCAACTGATTAGGAGAGGGTGGAGCGGGGAGGGGATGGGGTCGTGTTTTATGTATGCCCTTCGTCTAAAGAGAATCAAGAAATAACAGATTTACGTATCGCGATCTTTGTAATACCCCATCGGCTGGGGGTTTAATCCGTCTGTCTGTCTGTCTTTTTCTCCAAATTTCCGACGCCTCTCTCTCAATAATAAGATATATTCCTCCGTTGTGATTTAGAAATAAAATTTCCTCTATTCAAATATTGAAGACTTATTAAGAGCCTCCGCTCCTTATCTTATATAGGTTACACAGATCTGTCGCTGGGAGACCAGGTCCATCTGATCGAGTGTTGTTGGATGGAATTGCTCCTCTTAAACCGTGCATTCCGGTCCAGAGAACAAGACGGCAATCGTCTGGTATTTGCTCCAGATCTTATACTGGACAGGTATGTGGTTATAGGGTTACAAACTGGATTAACAACGATGTCATGGAGTGCTGAAATAGAGCAAATGGAAAATTTAATATAAAGCAGTATGAAAATAAAAAATCATTAAAAATAAAGAGGTTGGTCTTTTTGTCATGTTCATGGCTACAAAATTAATTTTCTTATTAAAAGTAAACAGCGATGTCGTGTAGTGCTAAAAATGAGAAAACATAATTTCAAAAAAAAAAAAAAAAGTTGAACAAAAAATCGGAAAAAAAGAAAGAAAGAAAAATATAGAGAGATAGGACTTGATAGTCGATGTACGTGTGGTAAATGAAATGTAGGTTAAATGTGAAATTATCTAGTGTAAAAAATATAGAGAGATAGGACTTGATGGTCGATGTACGTCTAGTAAATGGAATGTAGGTTAAATGTGAAATTATCTAGTATCATAAACTGAATAAATATAGGTTTTCTTGAATGAAGATGTTTTGCATACAATAAGTTGGCAGCATATTGCATGAAATGCAGATCCACGTGTCTGAGGGAGATATTGATTACGTACTTAGTTTTGATCTTGGCTGGGTGATTTTAAACAGCATGTCTCTCTCTCTCGGTCCCTTTGATCCTCTCTTAATTGCTCTGTTTCAACAATTATTACCTATCAGTATTGAATTCATGTCCAGTTATAACGATTTCCATGGAAACATATTGTGTAATCTATTCTTTATGGGAGATGGGAGGAATAAAGTTAAGTAAAATAAGAAATCAGGAAGTAAGATCATGTAGAAGGGTTTTTTAATCCCCGAGATGTACATTGACGGAAGCCTTTAAAGGACCCCCCATCCCAATAGTATACTTCTAATTTTCTTATTTAACCCATTTTCAAAATTTTCCGACGAATATCGATAATGACATAATCGTGAATCTTCGGGGTAATAGGTCACCATACCATAAGGACAGTAATCGTATATTGTATGTATCGTAAATCTTTGTAAAGATAATGACGTCTCTATTAGAATTTAAAAGAGATTCTATCGGGATAATAATCAGTCAATATACATGTACTAGGAGAGAGCAAAGGATTCTATCTATTTGCTCAGTCCTATCTGAACTTGTGTTATTGCCAAATAATATGTGTCATGATTTGCTTTAAACTAAACACTCAATATATAATACTATAATGTTATTACAGGTCAATGTGGGCAGTTGTGGGGATGACAGAGATCTTTGAACAGGTTGCAGCAGTATCTGAACAAATGGTGCATCTTAACGTACATAAAGACGAGTTCTTACTGCTGCAAGCAACGGTCCTCGTTAATGCAGGTATATTAATTTTCACCAATTTATTATTTTTATCAATTTTTTTTTAATTTTAGAATTTTTCAGAACTAATACTAGTTAAGTATTATTTTGTTAATGTTGAAATATTTCGCCTGTATTTAATATTAGATAGATAGACACAAATAGTTTAAAATTATGTAGTAATACATGTCATTTAAATTGCTTGCATTTTAGGTTATGTAATAATGAACATATAGGATACATCCTTTTTAATCCATTTATAAAACCTTGATTTACCTTGCAGAGGCTCGCCGATTGGAGAGTTATGTACAGATTCATCACATGCGACAGTCTTTATTGGACGCTATTGTAGATACTGCACAAAAATATCATCCAGACAATCTCAGACATGTGCCGTCCCTTCTTCTATTATTAACTCATATACGACAAGCAGGAGAGCGTGCCATCGCTTACTTTCAAAAACTCAAATATGAGGGTGCTGTGAACTTCTGTGACCTTTTAAAGGAGATGCTAGATGCACAAGATTTTATGGAGAGAGTTTCCGGAAATCAGGTGCGACGTAATGAAGACTGTGACAGTGGCCGTGTATCACAGCCTGGGCTCGGCACGTAAAGCTATATATAAACAATTAATGGTAGAAACTAGTGATCCCTCTTAGAAAATTCCATGGATGTGTCATAAGCATTCAAGTATGCGTCAAGAATGCTCATTTCAGCTGATTGGTGGCAGAGCTTCAATGGACTGGTCACAAAGCATATGATTGGACGTACCAAATTTATAGTGACCATTTCAGACATACAGACTACTTGGTCAGTGACCATTTCAGACATACAGACTACTTAGTCAGTGACCATTTCAGACATACAGACTACTTGGTCAGTGACCATCTCAGACACAGCAAGTACATAGTTACTGACTATTTCACATGTAATGGGTACAGTTAGTACATAAAGATCCACATTATCAGGAAAAAACATTTCTTTCTTTTTAAACTCATTATAAATCCCCTTATTTTAATCAGCAAGGTTCTCTTTAGCTTTGTAAGTTAGCTAAATTTTTAATCAAATAAGTGTTAATTATTCATTACATAATTGTTGATTCTTGTTGTGTACATTCCCGTGGGGATGTTTTCAAGAACACTATTTGTGGGTTTTCTATATGCATCATTACTGATTTTGCCTAGAATTAGCGTTTATTTTCTCTGAGGTTTCAGAAACCTCTAAATTAATATTTTATGTACAGAAATGTGTTGTGTAAATTCCTTGTGTTAATCCTTCAAAAGGTATATGTTAAAGTCGGAGTGTCCTTCTCTTATACAATTTGGAGAATGTTCTATCGTGCCATCATATTTTTCTGAGGTGTAGAATTAAGAGAATGAATATTTTCAGAACTATTCTAGTCGTTCATGCATTTCAACATTCTAGCAAAGGAATTATTATAAATATTATTTTTCTACATTATCACGTATGAAATGGCGCCATATACATTGGTATTGTCTTAGTTGACTACACATTTTGATATTTTTCAGCAGAATTAAATATTCATTTTTTAAAATGATCATTTTTACATTATCTGATTATGCAGAGCAATTGTGCAATGAACAGAATGCTATCTACTTTCATCTTTCTGTTGCCATCAAATTTTCAATTGTTTATTTATTTTGTGCATCATGGCTATTTCTCATCGCCAGAAACCAGAATGTGTATAATCATATACTTGTATGAAAAGTGTATCAGCTAGGCTTTTTCCTCTTTGGTGAAGATATTTTTACTTTTATAGGCTAGACATTCACATGTATCGTTCCTTTCTTTGTAATCGAGCTCCTTCATTTGAAGGGAAAAGTATAATATCGGATTGAAGTAATGTGTATGTAATATGTGTCATCATGAAAGGTCTCTAAAGAAAGGTCAGACCCATAATGGAAATAATTGTTTTGGTTCAGCAGCTTATTTAAATGGTATTCAGAGTCCAGTTTTCTATTCAAGTGAAACATTATAGAAAAACAGCTAATTGCCCTAAATGCCCATCTTTTGCAATCAAAAAAATTATTATTTTGTTCTATTACTAGACTTCTTGTTGCAAACAACAAAAAAGATCTTTAATTGTAAAAGTTAAGGCTAATTTTTGAGGTAAGGATGGGCATTTTTTTATAGAATATCTATTGGATTTGAGGTCTTTCTGAGGGGTTAAGTTGCCTATAAGAATTTGCATACTTACTGACCTGGTAGCATCATTGGTTAAAATGATATCAACAAAACAAAATTTGGAATGGACAGATAGACAACAAAAATCCCAACAATTATAGAAATAACAATTTTAGGTGATTTCCCTGATCTATTAAGTTCAAATAAAGTGTTTTATATATGTTAACACATCCTTTACTATATAAATGAGTGATGTCACTAACGTCCTCAACTGTTTAGGAGAAAAATTCAGAAAAGAAAGATTAATGGCTTATCAATGAGGGAAAGTGACAAATGTAGATTCTTCTTTGCAATTGAATTTGCATATTGTTGCATATAAAGTAGAATGCTATCTGGTATTACAAGAAATATTTCACATGGCATTCTACCATATTTGGTGCATTATGAAAAATGGCAAACAATTTCTATACAAGTATTGGTGCAGAGATAATTGTCACGTGTTACTTGTTGTTGTTATTTATACTCATTAAGTATATTTTGGTTGTATCATGTTTTTTTTTTCAGATGTAAACAAATATGGCCACAGGGTCAGTACTGCAAGTGGATATTTTTTTTGGTCCTCACTACATGAGGGTCAAATGTATACTTTAGAGATTTAGAATTAATTTTTTTGAGTTTTGTGAGCATATTTGTAGATAGCCTCTTTTAAAAATGACTTCTAAGGAATATTTTGTACATAATTTTCTATCAACGTAAATGAAAGAATGTTAAGTCATTGGCTAAGTTTAAAAGGGGGTTACATGTCCCATTTAAAATTGATGACAAAAGTCCTATTTTTCAAATTACCTCATATATTTTGTCAAAATCTTAGGTAAGGCAAAGGTTCTTTGAACAATTTTTTTTTCAAAATCTGCACATGTCACATGATGTGAGCAATGCGTTTTAGGATTTATGACCAAAAAATATCCAGTTGCAGTATTGAATTTTACAACATTTTGTGTATTTGTTGAAATGTACAGTTTGTTCTAGATCAGTTTTTACTGAAGACATGTTATATTCTATATCTATAACGTGTAGTGTTTTTAAACATAAAATTTAATAAAATCTTCAAAATGATATTTTCCTTATATTTTCATATCCTTGTGTGAAAAATATGCAAATTAAAATTCCAGACATTGTATAGTTGACAGGGTCGTCACCCATGAAATTAATAATGCATGATAATATTGGCAGAGAGATAAGAACAAAAAGGTTACCAGGAAACAAGCTATTAATAATCTGTATTATACAAAGGCTGATTTCATCAACATTGCTTCCTCATGTAAAAACTTCCATGCTCAGATTCTGCAGTTATGAATAATTTTCCATAGAAATGAATGCAGGTGATCAGTATCTGTGCATCAAATCAATATTTCACATATCTCCAAAATTTGAAATTCTATCAAATATCGAAACAAGAACAAAGGATAATTGTTGTGAAAATCATGCATGAAAATACCGGAGTAAGAAAACATCATAAAGGTATGTTTCTGAAAGAAAAATCTCACTATTTAGTGATTTTAACCAAATCCCCTTTGGTACTCTTTTAAGATGTCTCAGCTATTCGCATATATTTTGTAGGTTTTTTTTTCAATCAAAACCATTGAAATAAAAATGAGGGAAATCAAGCTTTTCAACAGTACCCCTCTGTCTAATGGAAAAATGAACTGAAGTACTAATATTGTATTGGAGTGAGCCATGCTACGAGAGAAAGCTATTGAAGAAATGTCAATGTTTCCTTGAAAATAAGGCCATTCCAAGTTTTTTTTTCTGTTTAACGTCCACCCGGATGACCAAAACCTACCTACCTATTCAATTAAAAAACACAAGGACGTAAGAAAAAACGAAGCAATTTTCAACAAATTTATTGCATTTTGAATCATTTGAGGGAGGAAAATGTTTACACATCATTTACCTTCAACAAACGCAAACTAGTCTAGGACATTATCCTTATCTATATCCACTTTCACCGCAGACAGTACCCCCAGAACCACCCTGACAATTCATTTAGGAACTGCTCCTCACCAAACACCTACGAAAACGGATAAAAATGTAGTAAAAAGATGTCACTTGAGACCTTTTTTTGTTGCACAGGAAATGAAAAAATATAAGGAGAAAATCCGTAATGTACAGATTCGAAGTTCAGGAAATTGACCTTTTATGTTTTTTTTTCATGACACATGCTGAAAACCTACGCGCACGCGGACGCTTAACAGAAATAACACTTGGAATGGCCTAAACACGTAAAATAATGGGTTCAACGCACACAACGAACGGACGACAAGTTATTATAGTAGCCTGGACACAGATAATCTTAACATCTTAAATGTATTGCGATCCCAGAACCATTGAAACATATACATATAAAATTTGTCTCTTTTCAAACTTACAGAGTATACACAGGCTTGAATAGAAGATCAGACATGAAAATGGGGCGGTGGCCATTGCTTGGTTGTACTGTCTCGTGACAAACTTGAGGGGAGCATGAACCCTCCTCTTTTCTAATGACTGAACACTAGACCAATAAACAAAATCGACGATGCGGACCTCGTGTGACCACCGTGTGGTCGGTGAGAAAAGAATGCTTTTGTTCCTTTTTCTAAACTTCACGTTTAAGATTTTCCCATGACTTCTTTGCTGACGGACAATGGCCGAGTCCTGACCTCCCCGTCATTATTTGGCCACAGCTTGCAACTATTATGTCCTGACTTTAAATCCATGAGATTTGTAATTCGTTACGAAAAGAAGTCATTCCTCCCTTATATTGCAAACTTAACCGATATTATTGTAGATGGATCTTCTATGATTAAAAAAAAACTGCTGATAAGAAAATAACTAGCATACATTCATAGAATACAAACGTCTAAACAAAGTTGCTCGACCGTCTAGAGCTTAGAAGTACAGTAACCCGATGAATTCAGCCCAACTGAGGGGATATGTAGTATTCAAGGCCAATCGTAGATTCTCGTCTTCAAGCTTATCAGCGTGCAACACGTTGCTGATGCTGTGACAAGGGCGGATTTAGGGGGGTTTGCGGGGGTTCGGGAAAACCCCCCCGGTTTCCAATTTTTTTTTTTTTTTTTTTTTTTGGTAACATTAGCACTCGGAAAAAACCCTGCAAACTGAGTAATAAAAAAATTGCTTAATGTCCTCCAGAATTCACTATTTGAAACAAAATTTACAAAATTTTTCTGATACATTCTATCGGATATCGATTCGATACCGTATCAATTGGCGTATTTGTGAATTCGTACAGACAATCGCGAAGTTTTGTAATGTACGTCGCAGAGGGGGTTTTCTCTTTATTTTATTCCCGAAAATTAACATTAAGAATATTAACTTTAATATGAACATGTTCAAATAATTTGCAAAACATGTACGTGTGTCAAACAATCAATGTAAATGGTACGGGGATCGAAACCTACACGTTTCTGTCCTCAAATACCCGGTTTGAGTATTTTTGTCATCTACAAATTTTGTTAAAAACATACTTTGAAATAACCGGAAAAATGGGCAAATATTTAACATTGTATATAGCTCGAATATGCTCCGGGGGCATTTAATTAAGCATTCAATTGTTCAAAGCCAAAACCCAATGATACTCAACATTTTTTACTCGATATCGTACCAGTATTCTAAGTACATGTTACAGCAAGGACAAATCAACAAGCCAGGGGCGAAGCCAGGCGTACATTTGTACGCAAAAACGTCCACATCGTCTCGCGAAAAAAAAAAGGAGAGCGCCTCCCCCAGTTACCAAAAAGAAGGGGGAGGGTCTTTTGAAATAGTATTTAAAGCAAACTACTTTTCAGAAATAGATCAAAGACACTCCAGAAACCACCGATTTGAATGCATTTTTCGTAATTTTCTCGTGTTTCATTAGAACTCAATACAACCATGCGCAGATCCAGAGGGGGCCGGGGGTCTGGACCCCCCCCCCCCCCCCTTGAGATTTTCGGAGGTTGGATCCACATTTGGCCCATTTCTAATTGAAATGGGTCTAAAATGCATGAGTTCTTTGAAACCTAAAATTTCGCTCGCCATTTACAAATACAAACTATTTTTTCTGCAAAATTCCTTAATTATTATCAATTGTTTATACTAAGTAATTTTATATAATTGTCTTGGGTCTCAGAAACTCATATTTTGAACAGTCCCTTACTTCATAGGATGTAACCTCCTTCATCTTTTTCAAGGTTTTGTCATTTTAAGATGTCTTATTATTTGGAAAATGACACATCTCTTATCTATTTATTCTCATGAAATTCGCTCCGCTCGCCGATATATAAGGAGTGAAATATTCAATGTTATAAAGAAATTCGCTCCACTTGCCGATATAAGGAGTGAAATATTCAATGTTATAAATAATAATCTCGATCGAATCAAGACAAATTAATATTTCATATCTACGCTCGCCAATTCTTCATGAAAATAAACGTGAAAGGAAAGCTAACAAAATTGCCCCCTCCCCATCATGTGCACCGATATATACGTACCTACATGATAGGTAGACTTCCTTAAATATTGGACCCCCTCTCACCGAAAATGCTGTATCCGCGCATGATACAACGATCGCTAACAAAGTGCGAGCGGTCGATTGGAAAGACTTTATGTGGACGTACATATACATATATAAGTATTTAGGGAATGTCATGTTCACATCTCAAGTTTTCTTCATTTTAGATACGGTTCATCGTCTGCGGACATCGAATCATATGCGTTATCCCATCTAAATTCAGCTCAAACACGCTCCAGAGGTCAGCAATTTGCTTCATTTTTTTTTTCAAAATTTTCACGGGGGACCCCCTTCAAGGGGATGGGTAACATATTTCCATACTGTCCCCACTTGACCCTTCGGGCCTCGCAAGTCATCCCCCAAAAAGTGTCTGTGCCCCCGGACAGCTGAAGTTCTTGGTACAACCCTTCTTTATAGACGTCCACATCGAAAACACCCTGGCTACGCCCCTGCCAGCAGTAAAGGAGAAATTATTTTATTTAGAAATCTTTATTCACTACATGAATTGAGTGGAAAAAATGGTCTGAATATTCGAGAAGGTAAGGAGAAAATGTGCTCCAGAATGCACCATTTTATTCCATTTTTTCAAAAATTTACCGGGGGAGGCCCCCCGGACCCCCACCTACAGGAGGGGGCAACCCCCTCCCGTACCCTCCCCCGCTCGGCACTTCGTGCCTCGAATCGACCCTTTGGGTCGATACAAAACCCCCCCGCTTGCCACTCTGGATCCGCCACTGTGTGACCATCCCATGAATATACATTTTTGTATATTGATTTGGCAGTATTTTGTAGGATACCTAACATCTGACACTAAAACTATAGACAATCTTCAAATGGCAAATATTCCGTCAGAGGTATTTTATGAAGTTTTTTTTAGAAAAGTCAAAAAAGTTGTCCAAAATTGAATTCGTCATCATGACACTACAAGAGGAGCATTATATAGACTTAATATTTATTATTAGTATATTTCTGGAATAAGATAACCTGAATAATCAAAGATTTCAAGAAAAAGGAAGAATAACACATGTGCAGGACGTGGTGATCAAAGGACGCCAACTCGATCTCCTCTTTTCAAACTGTATATCAGTACCAGAAAAGCATATAAACCAATAGCTTAGTGTTATGACTACCCCCCATTGAATTTTCGAGTGTATTACTTCTAAAATTTCAACGTTTATTAGAAAATCATACTTTTCACACATGCTCATTGTCACGACAACGGATGGTTTCCTTCATATCCCCACCTGTGGCATGAACTTTAAATACCCCTGACAACGGTACTGTAAGGCGACGTAACGTGTTCCTGCCCGTGATTACTGTCATTATAATTTTTGGCTGAAAATTATAATACATATCGTAAATTATTAACTATTCTGCCTAGGGAGGGTCAGTTGTCTTTGTTCTTTCCCATATTCCTTTTCAATAAAACCAGGATATGAATAAGTATCTTTAGTGATCTATTAAGAAACATAGAGCCATCAGAGATGACAGCGCCCACCTGGACGACAACATTGTCATATGACCAGTGTCTGTGCCTATATTGCACAAAGTATTTCCGGATGCATCACCCACAAAAAAATTAAAGAAGGCTGGTTCTAATTCTAATTTTAACTTACCTGGTCAATGAAGCGTGAAATATAGGTCAGATGCAGCACCTGACCCGTGCATCGCAGTAAGCATCCTCAGATGCATCATCCGCATAAGTTTTTTTTAATTGATCTAAGACTTAAAATAGACCAGAAATGGACTTGTCCCGATGTACTTAACCTGATTGCTCTTGAAAGCGTGAAATGTGGGTCATATGCGGCACCTGTATCATTCATTGCATTAAGCATCCTCAGATGCATCATCGACACAAGTTTGGTTGATGTAGGACTTAAAGTAAGGCAGAAATGGACTTGTCCCATTTTACTTAGCCTGGTCACTCGGGCGTAAAATTTGGGTCAGATACCGCCTCTGCACCATGCACTGTAGTAAGCATCCTTAGATGCATCATCCATGCCAGTTTGGTTGATGTAGGATTTACATAGTCGGGAATGGACCTGTCCCATTTTACCTAACCTGGTCACTCAAGCATGAAATGTGGGTCAGATGCAGCCTCTGTACCATGCATTGCATTTAGCATCCTCAATGCAAGTTTGGTTGATGTAGGACTGATGGAGTAAGGCAGAAATTGACCTGTCCCATTTTACCTAACCTGCTCACTCAAGCATGAAATGTGGGTCAGATTCAGCTTCAGTACCATGCATTGTAGTAAGCATCCTCAGATGAATCATCCATGCAAGTTTGGTTGATGTAGGACTTATAGTAAAGCGGGAATGGACCTGTCACATTTTACCTAACCTGCTCGTTCAAGCATGAAATGTGGGTCAGATGCAGCATCCGTACTATTGTAGTGAGCATCCTTAGATGCATCATTCATGCAAGAGTGGTTGATGTTGGACTTACAGTACCTGCACAGTGTAAAAGCTCCTGTATAGTGTAATAGTATCTACACAGTGTAAGAGTACCTACTTAGTATAAGAGCTCCCGCACAGTGTAAGAGCTCCTGCACATAGTAAGAGTACCTGCACAGCTTAAGAGTACCTGCACAGTGTAAGAGCTCCTACACGATGTAATGAGAACCTGCACAGTGTAAAAGTTCTTGCACAGTGTAAGAGTACCTGTACAGTGTAAGAGTACCTGCACAGTGTAAGAGCTCCTGCACAGTGTAAGAGTACCTGTATAGTGTAAGAGTACCTGCACAGTATAAGAGTACCTGCACAGTGTCAGAGCTCCTGTATAGTGTAAGAGTACCTCTGCACAGTGTAAGAGTACCTCTGCACAGTGTAAAAGCTCCTGTATAGTGTTAGAGTACCTGCACAGTGTAAAAGCTCCTGTAGTGTAAGAGTACCTGCACAGTATAAGAGTACCTGCACAGTGTCAGAGCTCCTGTATAGTGTAAGAGTACCTCTGCACAGTGTAAGAGTACCTCTGCACAGTGTAAAAGCTCCTGTATAGTGTTAGAGTACCTGCACAGTGTAAAAGCTCCTGTAGTGTAAGAGTACCTGCACAGTATAAGAGCTCCTGCACAGTGTAAGAGCTCCTGTATAGTGTAAGAGTATCTGCACAGTATAAGAGTACCTGCACAGTGTCAGAGCTCCTGTATAGTGTAAGAGTACCTGCACAGTGTAAAAGCTCCTGTATAGTGTAAGAGTATCTGCACATTGTAAGAGTACCTGCACAGCTTAAGAGTACCTGTACAGTGTAAGAGTACCTGTACAGTGTAAAAGCTCCTGTATAGTGTAAGAGTACCTGCACAGTGTAAGAGTTCTTGCACAGTGTAAGAGTACCTGCATAATGTAAGAGTTCCTGCACAGTGTAAGAGTGTCTGCACAGCTTAAGAGTACCTGTACATTGTAAGAGTTCCTGCACAGTGTAAGAGTACCTGCACAGCTTTAGATTACCTGTACAGTGTAAGAGTTCCTGCACAGTGTAAGAGTGCCTGCACAGCTTAAGAGTACCTGAACAGTGTAAGAGTTCCTTCACAGTGTAAGAGTACCTGCACAGCTTTAGATTACCTGTACAGTGTAAGAGTTCCTTCACAGTGTTAGAGTGCCTGCACAGCTTAAGAGTACCTGTACAGTGTAAGAGTTCCTTCACAGTGTAAGAGTGCCTGCACAGCTTTAGATTACCTGAACAGTGTAAGAGTTCCTTCACAGTGTTAGAGTGCCTGCACAGCTTTAGATTACCTGAACAGTGTAAGAGTTCCTCCACAGTGTTAGAGCTCCTGTACAGTGTAAGAGTACCTGCACAATGTAAGAGTTCCTGTACAGTGTAAGAGTGCCTGCACAGCTTAAGAGTACCTGTACAGTGTAAGAGTACCTGCTTAGTGTAAAAGCTCCTGTATAGTGAAAGAGTACCTGCACAGTGTAAGAGCTCCTGCACATTGTGTAAGAGTACCTGCACATTGTAAGAGTACCTGAACAGTGTAAAAGCTCCTGTATAGTGTAAGAGTACCTGCACAGTGTAAGAGCTCCTGCACAGTGTAAGAGTACCTACACAATATAAGAGCTCCTGCACAGTGTAAGAGCTCCTGTACAGTGTAAGAGTTCCTTCACAGTGTTAGAGTGCCTGCACAGCTTAAGAGTACCTGTACAGTGTAAGAGTTCCTTCACAGTGTTAGAGTGCCTGCACAGCTTAAGAGTACCTGTACAGTGTAAGAGTTCCTTCACAGTGTTAGAGTGCCTGCACAGCTTAAGAGTACCTGTACAGTGTAAAAGTTCCTTCACAGTGTAAGAGTGCCTGCACAGCTTAAGAGTACCTGTACAGGGCAAAAGTTCCTTCACAGTGTAAGAGTGCCTGCACAGCTTTAGATTACCTGAACAGTGTAAGAGTTCCTCCACAGTGTTAGAGTGCCTGCACAGCTTAAGAGTACCTGTACAGTGTAAGAGTACCTGCACAATGTAAGAGTTCCTGTACAGTGTAAGAGTGCCTGCACAGCTTAAGAGTACCTGTACAGTGTAAGAGTGCCTGCACAGCTTAAGAGTACCTGTACAGTGTAAGAGTGCCTGCACAGCTTAAGAGTACCTGTACAGTGTAAGAGTACCTGCTTAGTGTAAAAGCTCCTGCACAGTGAAAGAGTACCTGCACAGTGTAAGAGTACCTGCACATTGTGTAAGAGTACCTGCACATTGTAAGAGTACCTGAACAGTGTAAAAGCTCCTGTATAGTGTAAGAGTACCTGCACAGTGTAAGAGCTCCTGCACAGTGTAAGAGTACCTACACAATATAAGAGCTCCTGCACAGTGTAACAGCTCCTGTATAGTGTAAGAGCTCCTGCACAATGTAAGAGCATCTGAACATTTCACTCTAGCAAAGTAACAAAGAGAGAAAGAATACATGTGGTTTATTGGGGTTTCATAAATTATGTCATATTTGTATAAAATCAAAATATAAAGCACAGCTAAACTCATTGTAAAGGTTTTTTTTTTTTCAAAATATCATTTTTATTTTTAAATAAACTGAGCTCTGTAATTTACTAAATACAAAATAGATAGGTGTAGGCATTAATTCAGTTTGCACTTAACAAAACACGTCTTCATTGTCTTGTCATTTTAGAAATGACAGTAATAATTTGTCTATATTATATTTTGTTTGTGCATCGGTTTTTGTCTATACATCAATAGACAGAATTACAGTCATTTCTTATAAATTTAATTAAATAACTATTTAATTATCTACTTTATATTTTGCAATTGACATCATTTTAGCATTGCTGATATTTAGTACCCGAAACGTGCATGTCTGGTGACTCTGGTCCATGCTGTAAATTTATCAGGTTTTAAATGATGCTATTGAATTTAAAGACGTTTAACATTCAAGTTCAAAACTGGTGACGTAATATTTGAAATGTAATAAATGTAGGGGCGATCGATGTTGTCTATACAGCTATAGATAATATTTCGGTTTCAAATATGTTTCGGGCCATTAATGTTTGTATAGGCGTTATAGAGACACTAGGGAAATAATTAAATTATTGTATTTTGTATGAAAACAACTACATGTATATGATACAACTACATGTATATGGTACATGTATAATGACTACATTGCTAACTTTACATATAGTTTATAACACAAGCTAAAACACCAATAAACATTCACTACACCATCATATAGGTATACAAATCAATTAAAGCTGCACTTTCCTCAATATTGCACAATATTATGAGACCAACATTGTTTGTAAAATCTACTCAAAGTACAAGCTCAATGAAACTACCAGTACCCAAAACAAAACTGGGTATAACTCTTTTTCATTAGCATCATAAAACTAAAATAGGAAAGTTACCCACAACATTCTAAGCTGATAAGTATTATTCTAATCAATGAATAAAGCATACTTCAAAAGATGAGTTTGGATTCTTTGAATTATCTTTGAGGACATACAAAAAAGGAAGTACATTTATAAAACTCTTAAAGCATCATGAAATGTAAAATTTTCTTGAAATCTCTTAAATACAATCCATGACTAACAGACCGAGTACAAAACTCATCTACACACAACAACAATAATATACACACTGTAACAACCATTGGTAGAGTCTACATTACCAAAATATTATCTACACATTTATCTCTCTGTAAAATGTTCTTATTATTACAAAACAATAAACTGAACAGAGTTTCTATACTACTGTCCGCACAGCTCACTTCAGAAACTGGAAAATTGAAGTTTTCTCTACTTTTTCGTCATATTTTCCGATTAAAATCTACATGTACATAGGGGGATAGAACTCAAACTCTCATAACTAGATAACAAGATAGTACTATATCTGATAGCTTTTAGTTTGTACAAAGGTAAGTAATTCACTTTTGATGGTGTCACAGATCAAACTTATGGTTTTGAATATAAGGTCCAAAATTTAAACTAGCAATCAGAAATCAATAAGCAAAGGTATAAGATATTATGGTGAAATGAAATAGAGGGTAAAATGGACGGAGAGATATATGGATGGATAGTACCAATAACCAATTGATGGACCAAGAGTAGACAATCTTGATATTTCTCCAAATTATGTTGTCAGTAAGGATTCTAAATGATCAAGTTACATATATGAAAAAACAGAGACATATTATTCATGAGGGCTCTTAACAATACAACAAGAGTAAAATAGAAGCAAAATACAATACTTCCCTGATTTCTGCATGCATAGGTGTACAAATTGTTATAAAATAAATGAACAACATTTACATATTGCATATCTCGTAAAACAAATGAGTGTATATTACTACTATTCTACATAAACTGCAAACAAAAATGTTCTCAACTTGGTAAATCAATGCCCCATATATGAGAAATAAAAGAAAATTCTACAAGCTCAAATAAAATATGAGAATCAATCGTCAAAAAAGTCCCAATATGGATTAAAATTTGTTGGCACTTTGATGGAAATATATGTATAAAAAATATAATGAAAATATAATAATACTGACACTATTGTCAAATAGCACTGTAAATGTGTTGGGTGTGTATCAGTTCTTCTAATGACTTAGACATCAGTGTTCGAAAATAAAGCAAAAACAAAGAGTAGATTTATACAACATTTTTAAACTCAAGTCACAATTATATTGAAACTTCTTGTATACAGTGAGCTAAAATGTAGGTATGGATGTTATAAGGAGTAAATCAAACATTCTGTAAATGGGTAAATCCATTAAAATAATGAACAATACTGATAGTAAAATATTCAGAAGTAAGCATGAAAAAAAATCACAAAACCCTGCAATAAAAGAAAACTATTAAAACCCAATGTACATGTATCAGATTTTCGGATGAGTAGATTATATAGGCTCAGCCAAGCCTTCCATTTTTTCATGCTTTCCAGGATTTCTTTATACATAACGTTGTATCAGCAGAAATTAAAGCAAGGAATCACACATTCTTGGTCAAGCTGCATTCCAAAATAATTAAAAATTCAAACACAATGGCACATGTGTCATATCTGTATCTGTAACACTTTGGTTTTTGTGACTTTTTGTCGTCATCTGTAGACATTTAGTTTTCGTCGCTACCTAAAGACATTCAGTTTTTGTACCTGTCTATTTACAGACATTCAGTTTTTGTTCCTGTCTACAGACAATCAGTTCTTATCCCTGTCTATAGACAGTGTCCATTGCTGTGTGAAGTACATACTATCACACTCTGATAAGACCAATCCTATTCCTGCTTTATGACTGTCTATACACTGACGTGACGCCTGGTGTACAATCAGTAGCTTATCACGATACCATAGCTGAAAATATCGGAAATTTAAATGGTAACACTTTTACTAAATGTATTCCTTGCATACATGAAAATCATTAATCTGATCAACATACATGTATCAATATTATGTGCATTCAGAATTCTACCTTAAATGTAACTTAATTTCGAAATTGGATGTCAATTTCAGGTATACAGTAAGGAAATGCCAATTTACATTTGTGTACTGGTACTGTATATTGCAAAATTCTGGTATGTCATTAAAATGGGCAAATCTTATCAATTTTTCTCTTTGTGACATTACATGTCAATACTATGTTGAGACTAGGTATGGTGACACAATTGAAACTTTAATTTGTTGCAAATGGAGAAATTGTTAACCTATAATACCTAAATTCTCATGTTGGCTATCAACATATTAAAACTACATGTATTAGTGACATTACTGTAGTCGTCCTTTGCTTGTATGGTTGTTTTTCAGGTATGAACTGATAACCATGTACAATGTACCACTACAGTACTATTTCAGTACATACATGTTCTTCTATTAGTAACAATGTATGAAGTTTGTTACTGACTGTCTACATTGATTTATTGAATTGATCAAGACCACGGAAGGACAGGCGAAGCCAACTGAGCTTTCTATGGGTTTGATCAACCTGACAAATCTGTATGGACGGTCAGTCCAGATGACGTACCTGGTTATCAGCTCCACTACAGTACTGTATCAGTACATAGCCATGCGTCTCCTTTACATCAGCACTGAGACACATGCCATTACTTATAATTTTCCCACTCTTCTTCCAAAACCATTCCTTTAATAAAATGTTAGAAATACTTTATCAATCAACATGTTCATTTCTTCAAAAAAAAAAAAAAAAGAAAAAAACACTTGAGCATAAGTTGTGACTTAGATGAAAGATTATAATCAATGCAACACAAATCAAGGATTTTTTCAATGGTCATTCTAAGAATATAAACTATATTTACTATTCAATATCTAAGTTTTTTCTTTGAGATAAAGCAGCAGACAAGACAGTTGTTTAATCTTTAACTTAACAATGAGCTCTAGTCAACATTAGGGTTTGTGAATGTCGTCCTCACATTATGAGCAGTTTATACACAAAGTTTCCAACCATCAAAAAAATTTATGAAAAAAAATCGTGAGGGGATAACTTCTCCCTATCACAAAGAGCAGCACACAAATTTAAAATGCTTACCTGGGTCAACGCCCATACACAGTTTGTCCTGCTGGATCATACTGTACATGTAAAAACACTTACCTGAGAGCTTCTTTGATCTGAACAGGTGTTAAGTTTGGTAATTACAGGTACATGACCAGGATCCATGTCCATACATGGTCCGTTCTGCTGGATCATACCATATGTGTAGTTTTAAACACTTACCGTACCTGAGAGCTTCTTTGATCTGAACAGGTGTTAAGTTTGGTAATTACAGGTACGTGACCTGGATCTATGTCCATACATGGTCCATCCTGCTGGATCATACCATATGTGTAATTTTAAACACTTACCTGAGAGCTTTTTTGATCTGAACAGGTGTTAAGTTTGGTAATTACAGGTACGTGACCTGGATCTATGTCCATACATGGTCCATCCTGCTGGATCATACCATATGTGTAATTCTAAACACTTACCTGAGAGCTTCTTTGATCTGAACAGGTGTTAAGTTTGGTAATTACAGGTACGTGACCTGGATCGATGTCCATACATAGTCCGTCCTGCTGGATCATACCATACGCTAACTCATCTATCACTGGTGACCTGAATAGTCAATACAATTGTATAATTTCTAATAACATGGTCAAATTTCATATGTACATGTATGTATACAGAAAAATAGACATAACATCTCCTAGGTTTCGCCGTTTAATTCTGATGGTATAAAATACATAGTTGATCAATTATTTTCTCCATTGTCACAACGCCTCCAACAGAAGGAAAGAAAAGGTTAAAATGCACATTTAAACAATATGTGGATCATGTATCAGCTGATGGACAGTTCTTACCTGAGCTGGGTGTAGACAGTTTGGAGGTACCATTTGAAAGACTGACATTTCAACTGTTGTCGTAACTTTTTCCTGTCTGCAACACTAAATATAAACAAGAATTTAAGATGCATCATTTGTAGCTTGTAGTTGTAAGTATCATTATAAAATTAAAATTCATGGTCTTGATCATGATGTTGCTTAAAAGATCTTATTCATGGCTATAAGGACCAAATGAAACAATAAATTCTGGTTGCCTATTGTGACGTCACACTTTAGTTTTGAAAGTAAGGAGAATTCACCAACGTCCAGATACTTTTGACGTTATAACATTCAATACGCTCAATGTTGATGCTAAACGGGGTGTTTGATAATAAGTACAAATGGAAATATAAGTAATGACTGTCTTACTTTGGGTATTCATGGTAGTATAATTCTGGTTGGACACGTGCAAATTTTCCGAGAATCGCTTCACGATTCAAGGAATTTGCACGTGACCAACCAGAATTATACTACCATGAACACCCAAAGTAAGACAGTCATTTCTTAATTGACGACACCTGATAAACAAAGAACTCTCTCGTACCTGCCGTAAGGTTTTAGTCTGGCAGTGGGGCGCTGCGTGTAGAAAAAACGTTTATATTCATCCATCCAGACCTCTGCCACCCTCCTTGCATTTCTACAACACATACAACACATCCTTATACATTGACCCTGATACATCATATATGATGATAATGCCTCTGAAACATTTACTTGCAATGCAGTTTGTCAAAATATAGAAGATAAAACAGGTAGTTTCATTTTTCAAAGTGGTAATTTGATCCTAACATGAGTAATTCTAATTTTTTATTTCCTCCGACACTGACTGGGTCTTTTTGATAAACAGAGTTACTTCCCACTGGGGATGAAATCAAGTCTTGTGACAGCCAGGGTAAAATTCAGAAAAAAACATGCCTCAATATGCAAGATCGCAACTACAGTATGTGCAATTTCATGTAGGGTCGATTCAGTAGCATAGTTAAATAAATTCTAAGACCAAAATAGCATATGTTCGTTTGTCACCTACCTAAACCATTGTTCAAAACTTGGGCAATTTTTCTGTCCAAGTAAATTGATGACATCAAAACAATGGAGAAAAATTAAAGAGTGTGCGACAACATTCATATACATGTAATCTTGATTAGAAGTATTTGCGATCTCTGTAATACGACATTTCTACAACACCATAATGATACTGTCCCAAATGGGAAGTAACTATATATATTGAAAAGTCAGAATAGCAAAGCAAACTTTTCTTTTTACATAGTTGAGAGTACTCAATAATTTCCACAATATGTAGATGGTATAAAATTTCAATTACTTATAACTAATTCAGTGAGCCAATTACCTGATATACATACTGGTACTATCATCTGGAAATGTGTAAGGATGACGCTTACGGAAAATATGTCCTATACGACTACAGGGAAGAATCTCTATAGATCCTCCACACATCCAAGTACGTAGTGATAGCTCTATAAACAACATGGAATAAATGTCAATTAAATAACCAGTATGTACATTTGTAGTATGAAGAATAAATCCAGCACGTAGTTAGTTAAAGCTCTATAAATAACATAGAATAAATGTCCATCAAGTATTCAGTGATAAACAGAACATAGGGTGAATGACAATCAAAATTTTCATCAAATGAAAATTTGTAATTTAAAGCAATTATACATAAATGTAATAGTAAAGAACTTAAAAAAAAAACATGTACATCATCAGTCTTACTTGTTTATGAAGAAAATCTGCTGTATCTATCTTAAAAAATTAATTCTTTCAATTAAAAGTTTCATGTGATTTTTTTGCACAAGTATGCAAAAATATATCCCTATTCATCTGCACAGGCGCTTTGGGAAAAAAGATTGAGGCGTGATAGGATAGTTTAATTTCACCGATGTGATCAGACTGATTCAGAGACGGAGACCAAACAACATCGGAGAAAGATTTGTAAAGGGATAGAGGTGTGGATTAGGCCAGTTCAAAGTTCCTCTAAGCTTTATTGTAAAAAAAAATGAAAATGCTAGTAATTATAAATGATCTTGCATAAGCTTGATTAGTCTTTGAGCCAAAAACTGTTACAATGAAACTTGCCGATATTTTCTCCTCCTTGTATTTCCATCCCTGTATCGTATTTACCCAGTCTATCAAAAGTATCCTTATGGACACTGAAGGCAGCACCAAACATAACAGGTGTTCTGTAATTTATAACATTATATTTCACATTAATTGTCCAAAGAAAATCAAATTTCAAATTTTTTTGTACATATAGAACAGATCTGATAATTGTCTCTTAACATAGGAATTCTACATACTCTTTCCTTTATAATCATATTATATATCATAGAAAGCAATATAATAATGTACATGTATTTTGAATTTCTAAGAATATCAATGAGATTATAGAAAAGGTACATTACTTGATAGGATCACTGTCTCTTCTTACGGCATAATCTTCTTCTGGCATAGACTCCCATTTGAACTTCAAGGTCCAGTCAAAACCTAAAAATCAACATTTCAATTATAAATGGACAAATGATTGCAAAGATTTTAATTTCAATATGTCCTCATTCTCTGAGTTTTCACTGAAACAAATTCAATAGCAATGTTTGAATATACTAGTAATTAAACATGCTACGAGTGTAAATTCATAAAAAGAAGGTAAGAAACTCAGAATCGTAAGAAATAAATCATCAGCATCTAATAACAGTTTTTTAAAAGTACATTCATTTACATACTTGGTTAATGTAACTTCTCAGCATTTTGACCTCTGATTATGTAAACCAACAATTAAAGTGAAGACTAGGAGATAATCAGTATTTTCAATAACCGTGCAGAGTTACTTCCTGTTTTGGACAGTATCTGATGCAGACTAATTGTGACATCAACAAATTCCACGGACACATTCATTAAACTCTGAGAAATTGAATGTTACCAAATTGATGTTACCATAGCAATTTTATGACATCACAATGGTTTCATGTCAGATACCGTCTCAAATTGGAAATGACTCTGTATTGACTATAGACTCTATAGTTCTAAATGAATACTATTTCAACCCATGTGGAACTGTATTCTCAAGAACTTGTTTTGAATGATTTTTCTACAAAAGATAACTTTATAACATTATAATATATGTAATTACCGCCAATCATCTTTGGATCTGTTGGCGACAACTGAAGGGATGATGAAGATATAGTGTCAAGTAATGGCACGGCTACTACAAGAGGATCCTGTGGGTAGGGAAAAGAAAAAAAGTAATAAATGTTAAATTAATCATTGATTTTTCTCATTTCAAATAAATAAATATTAAGTTTGAAAACTTCAGAAAATTTATTAGAATACTTCCTTTTTGTGAAAATCTCTTACATGTTCCAAATAGTGATGAAATAATTGTTCATGATAAAGATGATGAATACAATCACAAGGTCTATTGCCTAAAAGTCCATTTGAAAAGAATGTATGACATACAGATGGAGGGACAGACAAGAAAAGGAACTGAGAACAATATGCCTTTGCAAGGAGCAAACACATTCCCTGGTATTACTTACTTCTTTGATTCTGTACAGTAAAGGTTCCAGCCATCCATCGTTGACTTCACAATGACTATCCAGAAATGTTATTATCTCCCCTGAGGCAATTTCTGCTCCCCATACACGAGATCGTATCGCTCCTGTAAGTTTAACAAAGATCATAAAAACATGAAGATGGTAATTATAAATTATATAAATAGTGAAGAACTCATGTTCTCAATTCATAAGACAAGGTCATCAATTGACATTCATCTCATTAGAAATATTTCAATCTTGGAGATGGAGTAAACTGAAGTACTTGGAGAAAAAACCTTGGGATGAGGATTGTACAGTATTTTTCTGTCATTGTCTGATATTGCCAGATTTCATTTACCTTCTCTTTGATTGCTCCTATGTAGTGTAACCTTAGGAATGGTCGCTAACAGTTTACCATCCTCCTCTGAAATAAAATAATGATAGTATCATCTTTGATAATTGTGAATCATTATAATGATAATCTAATTACCTATCATACAAACCCTTACCACTATGATTATCAATGAAATTTTATCATGATGATAATTTATAATGCACACTATTATCATTTAAATGTGCTAACATGAAATGTATGATAATGCACTTGCTGTGTGTCGCATAACCATAGCTAAAAAGAAACTCTAAAGACACTTATTCTATAATGACATTATCATACAAAACATAATCATAGTGATGACTATCATGCAAACCATAATCATTGTGATCATGATCATACAAACCATTATCATTGTGATCATTATCATACAAACCATTATCAATGGGATCATTATCATACAAACCATTATCATGGTCATGGTTATCATGCAAACCATTATCATTGTGATGACTATCATACAAACCATTATCATTGTGATGACTATCATACAAACCATTATCATTGTGATCATTATCATGCAAAATTTTATCATTGTGATCATTATCATACAAACCATTATCAATGGGATCATTATCATACAAACCATTATCATTGTCATGGTTATCATACAAACCATGATCACTGTGATCATTATCATTTAAAACATTATCATTTTGATCATACAAACCATTATCATCCTCATCATACTAACCATTACACTAACCATTATCATTGTGATCATTATCATACAAAACATTATCCGTGTGATCATTATCATACAAACCATTATCATAGTGATGACGACCATACAAACCATTATCAATGGGATCATTATCATACAAAACATTATCCGTGTGATCATTATCATACAAACCATTATCATAGTGATGACGACCATACAAACCATTATCAATGGGATCATTATCATACAAAACATTATCTTTGTGATCATACAAACCATTATCACTATGATGGTAATCATACAAACCATTATCACTGTAATCATCAATCAGAATGATTTCCTTGATGAGATGTGGAGGACTTCTTTGAAGAACACTACAAAAATTGAATATATGTAATAATCCTGAAAATGGTAAAAGTCTACCAAGCACTTATTTCATCAACTTAAAAGAACAAAATTCTGACTAAAAGTCCCTATTTATTACAGATAATGGTATAGTAATGCATGTATTTATATTAAATAAAATCATTAAAGTCATGACATAATTGATTAATACAGTTTATTCTCGTTTACTCGGATAACTCGAATTTCCGCTTAACTCGAACTATCTCTAAAAGTCCCGTTTCTCTTCCATTTGCTTCTATGCATTTTACTCCTGATAACTTGAATTCCGATAACTCGAACTTTTCGTTAAGTCGAACTAATTTTTAGGTCCCATAACTCATTTTACATTGAAAAATCACCTCGATAAGTCGAATCACAAATTAATTTTAATTTGTATATATACAAATCAATTAATTATAAGGAGATCGGTGGACAGATAATTGATACTTTCTTTTTATGGAGTCGCATTACGTAAATTAAAGGTAGCTTGATGTTAAAAGAAGACAACACAAACGTTTGTGAACGATGATAGAGAATGGGACAACACTTTTAGTAAAAATCTATTGTTGGTCATATATTCATTAAGTCGAACTCCTGATTAGTGTTGTAACGATTATCGCCGACATCGGCGACATCATCACTAATACCCTTCGATTTCGATTAATCGATTATGTTTTTAAGAATCGATTATAATCGGAAATATTCAACATGGAAAAGAATGACATAGTTTTCGGTCGAATTCGCTTATGACAAGTACGAATAATCGCGTATGACAAGTACGAATAAAAGGAAAGTAGATTAACGATCGTTTCTACGGGTTATAATAAAGTTCCGGGCGTAGAGTAAATAATTTAAAAAGGATACACTCTCTAAGGCATACAATGGATTCTCGTTGAATTTAATAGTAATGACAAGTACTCTTATAGAAAACTTCAACGTCAGATGCGATACGGGCCCTGCTATACGTTAATATCTACTCGACTAAAAAAAACTTTTTAGTTTTTACGCCGAACTTTTGAGCTTCGTAAGAAGGACAAGGTCAGTGAATTTCATGGTACTGTTACCACGAAGATATTGCTTGATTTGTTGAATGAACAAAATCTTAAGTTAACTCTTGGGCCGTATGGAACCCCCCCCCCCCCCCCCCCCCCCCCCCATCCCTGCATATGCTGTTTAAAAATCGAAGTCGACTATTACAATCACATACCATTACTGCTGTGATCTTGACAAAATATTTCATTTACTAGACGGGATTTTATCATTCTGTGGTTGGAGTTCTTTCTAGATATTTTGTTATGTATATTAGCATAAAATTTAGTTAAGTTTATTCATTACTTGTCATATTTCTGTCTGGAAAAAACAAGAAAGAATTATTTCCGATTAAATCGAAATAATCGATTAAAATCCTCTCCCATTATAAACCGATAATCGATTATGAAATTTTTCCGATTATACAACACTACTCCTGATAAGTCGAACTTTTTCTGATGGTCCCTTGAAGTTCGACTTATCGAGAGTAGACTGTAGTTGAAAATCAGCAAGATCACCTCTTTCATAAAACTGCCAAGTGATGTCATGAATCTACCTTTCATGTGTATATTAAAACTGTAAATCAGAATGGGGATAACATTGTTTGTATTTGATTTGTTTGTAAGTTTAAGACTTTAAAATCGTATAATTTATGCCTGCAGATAGTTCAAATAGAAACAAATTACTTGAATGTAAGTTTAATACCTGACAACAGTCCTTAGCAAAGCCGATCTTTCTTCATTGTGAAAGGCAATTATTACTGATGTTGGTGATAATCCAGAAAACTTTTCTTCCCTACATCTGTAAAATGAAAAATACATGTACATATACATATAAAGAAGCTGAAATTGGGTTCAAATTATGAACTTCAGCAAAAATCACTTGTCTAAGCATAAGTTTATATTACATGGGAAGATGGAATTGCTCAGTCTGATAGACTAAAAATGTTTTCAAAGGAGACACCAACCTGCTAAAGATCAGATATGTCATGTGTTCCATGTTTGACCATACCTATATAATCTTTATAGCCATGACAGTGATCTTGACCCTGACTTAACATGTAGGGTCTTTATACCTGGATCCTTACAAGATTAGAATGCATATCAAGTTAGTAATGGCTATATATGTGAGAGTGTCTTTATCATCAGACAGACAGATGCCACACAAATAGAGCTGCAACGAGTCGGGAGCTTCTCGATTCAGTTCGAATTCGATTTTTATGTCTCGATTCGATTTTTTTCGGTTCGATTTATTTACGATATAATTTTCCATGGATACGTTATTTTTTTCCATTTATTTGAAAATTTAATTGAAAACCTCATCTGAATCTTAAAGCAAAGCATAAAAACCCACTTCAAGTGAAAGCTTTGAATGATGTACATGTTTATTATTATTCAAAGACACCCCCCCCCCCTTCCACAGAACAGCCTTCTTTGGATATAAAATCAGTACTGTACACAAAGGATACATGATAAGTAAACAGTTTGCACAAAAAAGTGCACAAAGAAGTGCATAGGTCAACTTCTTTATAAGAGGCATTTCAATATTTGGGGCAGCACTTGTCAATCTTCGGCAAAAGTCGCTGTTCGAATTTCCTCTAACCCTGTATTTTCTTACGAATTTCTAGGTGAAATGCACTTGAAGGGTTCACCTTTTATTCTAAATCACCACCTAAAACCATTCTTATTGGGAATCCTGCGATAAGTGAATCTTTAAAGTTGAAATTAGAACGTTTTTCTGCATTATTTAGACTATTCGACTCGAATCGTTTCTGACCACAACGACTCGCGATTCGAGTCAGAGCTAAGAATCGCGATTCTCGGTGCACCGCGGTGAATCGTTGCAGCTCTACACACAAAGTGGTCCTTATCAGTAAGAAAACCCCTTGTAATTATTGTGTGGGACATAAAATGAGACAAATTTGATATTTACAAGCTACTTCTAAAATCAGTAAGAGTTCTATCCCAGCGTGCATTTCTGCTGTTAACTATATGAAATCCATGGCTGTGATACGGATCCTTCTTTTCTATATCAGAGACTTTAGTTATGTAATCTGCTGGACGGAATCTACCATAGTCAACCTACACAAAAAGAAATGTTAAGCAAATGCTATGTTGTACATTTATCAACAAATTAATAGTAAAGTATGGAACAATTTACATAAAATTTGAATAACAAAGATCTCTCTTCGTACATGTAGTTATAAGAACTATAGACAGTTCAAATGATTTTCTGCAAAAAAATATGTATATTTATAAAAATTAAAGAATTTTTAAGTGATATGAAATTCAACTTATGAACTCGACTCAAGAGTTTAGGAAAAGAATATAAGAGAGCCTTTAACTTCAAGTGCACTTTTATCCTGATAAAATTTGAATATGCCTTTCTTTGTGGTCGATTATTTCAATAAATGTTGAAGAATTCGATATCTCTTATTTAATCTTCATCGGTGAACAGTTCTTTCAATTTTGCATCCTTGTTTTTGTTAATACTTTTCTTCCTTGTTGCAGTTTCTTGAATCAAGAAAAAAAAAATGACTGGAAATATTTACTGGAAGAATGATAGATGAATTGGTACAAGTCAGCAAGAGACATTGGAATTTCCTGTCTACATGAAGAATCATAGAAATGACGGGACTTATTGCAAAGTAAGAAAACAATCACGAAGTCATCCTGTATGTATAAGAAAAGCTTAAACTACCTGCCCTAATACTTCAGACTTAATCTGAATGCCCTCAGGGAAGATGCGTCTGCTGACGTAAACAAAGAGATGAACAATGCAACCAATAACAAACAAGGCAACTCCCCAAACAGCAAATCGTCGCAGTTTCCGCATCTCCTCCTTCTTTTGTTTGCATCTCTTCTTAAAGGGGGCGTTGTCAGTAGATGTTAATTTCTCTTGTCTATGTATCAAGTTTCATCCTCTGATTACTTGTAATGATTCATTTATTCGCGGTTAATGTCGCTACGTTGACATTCTTTCGGAAGTCCTCTGACTCTACGATGACCTTCACACTCGCTTTCGCTTCTTTAAGTTACTTTCGCTTTGTCAAGTAGCGACTTTTGAGCACGCGTTGGTACAGGCTTTGATAAAAAATAAAACGTATTAAAGAAACAAAAATAAAAATGCCATACGTTATGGGAATAGATCATAGGTTTATTGTCATCGGCGCATTTTCAGTGTCGACAGGTGTTGCCATTTTTTCAACCTACAAATGGCTGAGTGAAAAGGCAAAGAGAAAGAGGGACAATGTATATGAATCTGAAAAATTATTGAATGAGTACTTGGTATTCCACTATGGCGCTAAAGATGAAATTTTAAAGTATGATTTTGGACCAGTCAAGGCCTTAGATTTTCCTAAAAGATGTGCTGATCTTTGTCTGAAACATTGTGGAGGATTTGGAAAGGTGAGAATTAAATATCATTAAAAATAAAAGTACTTGAGACTCATTGTTTCCAGCAATATTAATTCCATCTGCGATTCTGACACTGAGGGTTCATTATGTTGCCATTGACTTATACCTTTGGTTAGTGCTCAGTATATTAAAAACGACCTTGTGCCAGAATTGCAAAGGGATTACTCCAACTAATAACTTCACAAAGGATCACTTTAGCAGAAGTCTCTGTCTGGTAGTCACATTTTCACAGAAATGGATATATGAATACTTGATACAAATTGTAATTCCATTAAATTTGCAGAGATGATCAGTATTAAACAATAAGTATTTTCCCTACAACCAATGATGGTCAATATCACCTTTAGGTCAAGGTCACAGATGTGACACATGGGATACTTTTTCTTGAACAGCATTGAAACGAGTATTCAAATATTTGTCAAAAAGTTAGTATGATAAATGTACCTATGTGTGTAAAGCTGTTCTGAATGTATTGTTTTAATATTTTAAGATTTGATTATTTGTAACTTTATCATAGTCAGACAGCCTGAACAGAGCCTTAGACATTGGATGTGCTGTTGGCAGATCTTCATTTGAACTAAAAAGAGAATTCCAGGAAGTGATTGGGATTGATTATAGTCAGTCTTTTGTTGATGCCTGCACCCAGATGAGAGATTTAGGAGAAATGGTGTACTTCATCCAGGATGAAGGAGACTTAGTTACACCACTGTTGGCTAAAGTTGATCCAGCTATTGTAAGTATTAACTTAAAAAGAAACATAACAAAACTTTATAGTGTGATCTCAGGAAGGCTGTATGTGAAGAGAATGGTGCCTTTGTATTTATGAGTTTAAGATAATATAACTTTGTATGTCTAAGAGTAAGAGTTTTAGAGTTGTCAGAGAATTCGAAAGAATTAACTGTGGATTTTAGAGGATTATTTCTGTGAATTTTAGGCGAAGGTGTCTGTGAACTTAAGAAAGATGTTGTCTTGGAAATTTAGAGGAATTTTTATGTCAATTTAAGAGAATGATGTCTATAAACTTGTGAAGATGTTGCTAGTGAAATATAGAAGATGATGTCTTTGGGGTTTAGAGGAAGGCGTCTGTAAACTTAACCTAAGAGGATAGCATCTATGAACTTTAGTGGCATGTGTCTATGAATTTTATACAATGGTTTCTGTGAACTTTAAAGGATGCTATCTGTATAATGTCAAAGCTGATGTCAGTGGATTTTAGAGGAAGTTGTATTGGAACTTTAGAGGAAGGTGTCTGTAAATGTTGGGAGGAAGATGTCTGTGAATATTAGAGAATGGTGTCTTTGAATGTTAGAGAAAGTTGTCTGTGAATGTAAGAGGAAGGTGTCTGTGAATCGTGTCTTTGAATGTTAGAGGATGGAATCTGTGAACGTTACAGTATGGTGTTTGCGAATGTAAGAGGAGGGTGTCTGTGAATATTTTATATTTGAGGATGGTGTCTATGAATGTTAGAGGATGGTGTCTGTGAATGTTAGAGGAAGGTGTATGTGAATGTAGAGGAAGCTAGGTGTCTAATTGACTGTTAGAGGATGAAAGTTAGAGGATGGTGTCTGTTAATCTTAGAGGATGGTATCTGTTAATGTTAGAGGGTGGTATCTGTGAATGTTAGAGCAAGGTTCTTAGAATGTTAGAAAAAAGGGTCAGTGAATCTTAGAGGATGGTGTCTGTAAATGTTAGACTGGCATTGCATGTCTAGATATAAATATCTATATCTTCGCGACGCGTTAGCAAAGTAAGAGCGGGTAACTCCAGTCTATGTAAATGTTAGAGGATGGTATCGGTGAATGTATGGTATGGTGTCTGTGAATAATAGAGGAAAGTTTTTGTGAATGTTAGAGGAAGGTTCTGTGAATGTTAGAGGATGATGTCTGTTTATGTTAGAGGAATGTGTTTGTGAATGTTAGAGGATTGTGTCTGTAAATTTTAGAGGATTGTATCTGTGAATGTTAGTGCAAGGTTCTGTGAATGTTAGAGGATGATGTCTGTGAATGTTTGAGGAATGTGTCTGTGAATGTATTTTAGAGGAAGGTGTCTGTGGATATAAGAGCAATTTGTCTGTGAATGTTAAAGAAAGGTTTCTGTGAATTCTAGACAATATTTTCTGTGAAATTTATAAGATGATGCCTCATGTAAATGTTAGAGGAAGGTATTTGTGAACTTCAAAATCAGTGGATTTCAGAGGAAGTTGTATTGGAACTTTATAGGAAGGTGTCTGTGAATGTTAGAGGAATGCTCTGTGAATTTAAGAGGACTGTGTCTGTGAATGTATGTTAGAGGAAGGTGTCTGTGAATGTAAGATCAATTAAGTTGTCTGTGAATGTTAGAGTAAGGTGTCTGTGAACTCTGGAGGATTTTTCTGTAAAAGGACTAGGTGTGCTAACCCGGCCCTCATATCGGCCCTATTATTTGGTCGAAAAATGCTTTTGATAAACGAACTATTAAGGACCTGTAACGATAAGGCGTAAAATCTGCCCAAAAATAATGAAATTTGAAAGTACTTCATTTCTTTAATCAAGTTGGTGAAATACTTTAAAAGATAAAACTCCTTCAAAATCTGAAGAAATTTTTTCTTAGAATTGCCCTAATAGAGAGATATTTGAGTATAAATGTGCTTATTTTGTATAGAAATAAATGAAAATCAGAAAAGTTTTCATAAAATATCGTTCCCCTCTTGGAACACAACACCACTTCTACCTAAGATGTTTTTACATAATACAAATTTTTTGTAAAAGCGGAGTTGTGTTCCAAAGGGGGGAACAATAGTCAATTTACGAAAATGCGATTGGGCGGGTAGGGGTGAAGGAAAGATGTGAAATTATCAGAGAATTAGTAATTGGCATTTGATTCGCTTTCGGCAAATAATTAACTTTGTTATTGATAGTTTCGAATTAATCAATTTCAACAAAAAATATTTGTTGTTGTTTACTTTTTCTCTAACAAACTCTTTTATTTTAATTTTGGGCATTGGCAATTCAACAAACCCTCGCAATAAAAGTTGACAATTAACGTTGACGACTGAAGAACCAATCAATATTGGAAAAATGCTCAAAACTTCCTCGGTAACATTCACAAAGTATTTAGAAAACGTAATTATGGTACATGTAAAACAAATATGATTTTACATACTGAAAAAAAACTTATTCAACTTATTTTTACAACGGCGGCATTGTTAATTGTACAATTTAAGTGAGAGTGAGTGTTCTATTATATATCTCTGGCCACATGTGTACGGTCTGATAAATCCGGAATATAATATTTGGAGAAAATCATGTTTTAGCACGATATTTCTTATTGGATCTTCTCATTGTAGTTCATTTTGACATTTAGATCAACAAAAGTGACCGATTGTTGGAAAATTTTCGACATTTCACTCGTATTATCTATATCATAAAAAGGACCCCCACCCTCACTTCTACGTAAAAATATAGGTTATTTCTCATAATTATGTCAATACAACTACTGTATTTGCTTAAAGATACTTGAAATGAAATAATTTCACGTACATGACACATTTTTAAAAATAATACTGGTTGAGCTGGTATTGCAAGTAAAAATTGGGCAGATCACGACTCTTAACGTTACAGGTCCTTTTCACTTTTTGTAATGTTGAATGTTTGAGAAAATACCGCGTCATGATTTTGAGCCCTCGTAACACCACACGCGTGATGTATGACGTCATATTCTGATGTCATTTGTCCTGAATGACGCAAAACAAAGGAAAATCATCATATTTTACACACAAATCTTCAAAATTCATTTATGCTCCAGGCCTCGCCCACACTATTTTTCACGCAAATCAAAAGGCCGATCAGAAATCCATCGATTGGTACAAAAATATTTATGAGCAAGGCCTGGAGGGCTACTTGATTTCATGATTTTGTATAGTACAGTATAGGACTGTGAAATCGAAACAGAATTTCCTGATTTTGATTCACCATACATTTGACATTTTATGAACTAGAATATAATGGTTATATGAACAACTTTGAAAGTAGGGCTGAAATTGCAGGTTAACGCACCTACTCCTTTATAAGATGATGCCTGTGAATTTTAGAGGAACATGATTGTGAACTTCAGAGAGTATTGTCTGTGAAATTTTGGATAGGATGTTTGTGAGTTTTATAGGATGAGTTTCAGGTAATGGTGTCTGTGAACTTTAGAGGATTGTGTACATTAAAATGCTTAAGTTTGTTGTCAATGAGGGTATGATGTTTTTATTTGAGGGTATGATGTTTTTATTTGAGGGTATGATGTTTTTATTTGAGGGTATGATGTTTTTAGACCCTTAAATTATGTTCTTGAAACTTAACAATGGTGCATGTGAACTTTATGATAGCCTAGGTTGTTTAGTCTGTGAACTTCAGGGATGATGTCTGTTTTAAACTCAAATAAAAAATGTCCATAACAATTCATTTCCTAGATTTCAAGGAAAAAAGAAGATATCTATCTGATTCTAACTTTTATATATCATTTTACAGGATAGAAATCCAGAAAAGCTGAAGTTTGAGCAAGGTGATGCCTGTGACCTACGTCATGACCTAGGTAGTTTTGGATGTGTCCTGGCTGCAAACTTAATTTGCCGTTTGCATGAGCCCTTTCATTTTCTAAACCGTTTAACAGGGCTTGTAGCACCTGGTGGAATTCTGGTTATTACCTCCCCCTATACATGGCTTCAGGAGTTTACAGACAGGGTTAGTACCAGAGATATAAATATATATAAAAATCAGATCCTACATCACAGTAACCATAAATCTTCTAAGAAATGAAGCGTAATGTTTTCATGACATATTCTTTCCATTTGATGATATGTATAATTATTTCAATATGCATATATCAAGGTTAGATTCTGACTCAATGATTTAAATGCTGGAAAGATATTCTTCCAGTGAAGTGTTCCACATAAGTTGGGATTAATTGGAGATTACATGCAGATTATGGCCTTTGATTTATAATACAAAATTGTAACATATTCCTAGAACTTTTTACTAGAACTACAACATGTACATGTGATAAAGAAATAGCTCTGTCAAAATATAATTTGTTGAATATTATTCATAAAAGCTTTAAAAATGGGTAAAACAATGTACTATTGCATGTCTTATATAATGATTGAATGTATTGGTATTACATTTTGCAGAGTAAATGGCTGGGAGGTTATGAAGATAAAAATAAAGAGAAAGTTACAGGATTCTCTACCCTGAAGAAGGAGCTGGGCCCCAGGTTTGACCTTGTGGAAGCAGTGGACATGCCCTTCTTTATACGAGAGACGGCTAGGAAGAACCAGTGGACTGTGGCACATGCCACTGTATGGAAAAGAAAACTATAACTTCTTTTCCTGTAGATCTTATCATGATCTCTACTTAGGATGTGTGTTACAATATAGTTCCTGTCGTCTAGATAAGTCGTGATATCAGGGTATAATAGGTAGTAGGACTTTGTGACAATCATAAAATTTTACAAATTGAGTTTTTGGTGAATGAGATTTGTTTATGACCAATTTTGAAGCAATACTTTGTGTTCATATTAGTTATTGAAATTACATGTTCCATTTGTGAGGAAATGTCTAAGTTGAACGAGCTTCTTTACGAATAAGAGGGAGCCTGAAGTCATTGTTGAGTACAGTATCTACCTATTCAAGTTCTTCTCCTATACTGTTTATAAAACTTGATCATAAGTAACTTTTTATAGGCTACATACACATGTACTTAAAGCAAACGAATTGCATATTATCATAACGCTCATACATCATTTGTGGATCCAGAGGGGTTGGGATTTTTTTTTCTCGTGGAGGACCTTAAATCAGCGGTGGATCTTATATTTTGTAATTTTTAAAACAAGTCCTAGAAAGGATCAGATTGCTATTCCAACTTCTATGTTTCAAGGTTTAATGCACAGTAATCAAATGTCACAGTTTTGAATATGTGATTTCTCAGAAAATTATATATAATATTTGGAAATTATTTTGAAACCATACTTCCTTTTTTAAAAATGCTATCAGAAAAAATGATAAAATCTTCATTCACAATTTGTATTTTACTTCCCTGATCATGAAATATAACTTATGATTCGAATTCAATACAATGTCCCAATTTACAAGGTCATCTAAATCTAATATTATAATACATGTACATGCAATTTTCTTTTGATGAGGTTAAGAAATAGAATTTTTATTATAGCAGGATAATTATAGAATTAGACTGCTTGTGTTCAATGCTTGAAAAAACTTCTTGTGGAATCTCATTAGTTTTCACACACTTCTTATTCTGACTTGCTCTAAAGGCAAATTCTGTGGATATTAGATGTCAAACATGCACCTCAATCCCCTGTAGTGTGTAGGTATACAGGTATGTCATTCTGATGACAGATCAGTTCCTCAAAATTCCAGATAGACAAACACATGTATCAGTTGAGACACACAAATCTGAGCAACTATCGCTAAATTTGATGACTTGCGCTTGCTTAATATCAGGTCATAATACTATATCATAAATTATTAATGTAATCAAGATAATTAACTGCATTGGATAGATCATAAGTATGTTGTCATCCAGAAGCATTAGAATCTCAGCATGGCTACCCAGAATTACAAGAATGAGCAGCTATTATTTGTAAAATTTATCTAATGCTTAAGGATTTATGTTGAAAACTTTAGATTAAAGATAGCTAATACAAGCAGCATAAATTGCTGTCACTTATTTTCTCTTAAAATCTTATTTGTTTTTGTTTTTGAATATTTTGAAGTCTTTAGATATTATACATATACATATTTATCTGATGTGTGAATTCTGAGACTGGTCTCGTATATCTTAAAGTATCTAAAATGTCTTTTCATGTATTTAAAAAATCTACTCTTGGATTTTATAAAGATATATTCTTATTCTCAATATAATACATTCTTTTTCAATTTTTCCTGATGTATAATACAGGAACTGTACTTGTTAATTTTTTCTGTCAAATAAATAGTTTGAAATGTTATTTTACTGTGTATGTGTTCTTATATTTTCCATCCCCACAACAAATATAGAGAGACTTGAAAAAAATGGATAGGTCTGTATAATCTGAAGTAAACCAGTACATCTATGTTTTTATTATACACAGTTAGTCTCAATCTTCATCTCAACCTCTACTTAATGGATTTTGATGAAACTTTGTTCAGGGGAAAATGAATTATTTGCTTAAAAAATGATCGAAAATGTCTTGGGCTCTGTTGTGTCAAGGTCAAACATGGTGCCAGCTGAGCAAATGTACAAACCAAAATTTTGTTCCTCTATACATGGACTGCCTCACTATCTACTCACTTTCTACAGTGTAAGAGGAATCCAAACCTCAAATTTATTGTTATCTTATCCTTGCAAACAATTTTTTTTTAATCTTTATACCCACACTGCCAAAGATGTTATACCCCAAGGTCAATGAAGATGACTGATGAGGGTGGTATATTTGTTGTGCCTTGTCTGTTATCCTGTAAGTCCTCAAATTCAAACTTCCTTTTTGCATAAATCTCTCAAGTAAATTATTTTCTGGGGTTAGAATTCATTCATAAATTGTCAATGAGAAGGTCAAGGTCGAACTCATCGTTGGAATGCTCATCATTGGGTTTCCAATGATGGGTCAAACTTAGCATTTATGGAAAATTGCATTCAGCACCATACTTCATACATAGATTACCTATGACCTAAGGTGTCGCTGCACTATTGATCTATCTATCTATCTTCCTGTACTGGCAACTCCTCAACATTGAGTATTAATATGGCATTGATTTGGGGATAAAAAAGTCAAATATGCAGATACATGTATTTTAATTTTTAAGTCTTGCATTATGTTTCATAGAATATTTATCAGGAGCCATGGATTTGTCATGACCTTGAACTGTTATGTCATGGAGGTTATAATGAAAAACAATTGTAGAATTTTGTCCAGGAAAAAGGCTTTACTAGTAATCCTTGTATGGACAAAATTTCATAGAGTTGCTGTTCAGAAGCAAAGAATATGTCATGGCCTTAAGCCAAGGTCATATTTAGATAGGTCAGTGTCACAGAACAGAATTAGTCTTGTCCTGATTACTTTTCAAATTTGCATAGATTTCAGTAATATTCCAAAGAATTGTTTGCCAAACTAGCACCTAAGCGTGGAATATGACCTTGTACCAAGGTCATATACATGATATTGGTATAATATAGAAATTAATATAATGATATTATGTTGATGAAAAGCTCTTAGAAGAGCTTGTTTTTATGTAAAGTTATCTATGTATATCGACTTTAAATAGTAAATATTGTCTTGTCTAGGTCAAGGTCAACGTAAAAATCTAGGACTTGCATAAAATTCTGTCACACTTTCAGTGTCTGGAATATAATGCAAAAACCCTTTCACCACACATGCTTACTAATCAGGAGTGGAAACAGTTTAATAAGTCAAAGGTGAAGGTTACTGTTAGGAAAATACACATAAAATACTTTTCCAGATGATAAGAGCCATTAAGGTATCCAAATCAAAACCTTATGGATATAAAAGCCTATTGATTTTATGGTCAATAGGCGAAGGCCACTTCCCTCAGATATATATTCAAACAAAATTTTGATATTTCCAGTGTGCTAACTCATCAAGAAAAAGAGAAGCCTGGGATTAATAGGTCAAAGGTCAAGGTCACTGTAAGAAAATTACACTTAAAATATGGGTTTTTCGATAGATATATGGTTACATATAGAGAAAGAAAACATAGATTTTGGTGTAAATATTTAGGTCAAGGTCAAATAAAAATATAGACTTCAAATAGAGATTCAAGATGTTAATTAAAGGGAAGTTTACCCAATCAAACAATTTCTTTATGATATGGATACAGCACAGGTTGAGGAGACACCTATTGATGTTAAGTCAATAGGCTAAAGGTCAAGGTCACTCTTCTTTTAAATTGATTATTTTTTCATTGACAATCTATGCATGAGTGAGACTACAGGATATATGTTTTACAATCATTTTGTAAGTCTCTTCTTCTTTTTGATACCGGCAGGTAAAATTCTCCAATTAATCCGCCGACGCATTACGGAATTATGTTTGGGTTAGCCTGGGATCCGTGGCCCTTGAGTGTTTGTTTTTGCAGCCATAACGGAATTAAGGACACGGTTAAAGTTTTCTTCATTTATGTTTTCGTCGTTCGGAATATTTCTAGTTTCTTCATGGAAGGTGTTTTATATTTGTAATATCGAAAATGATCATTTTTTCCAGAAATAAATCGAGAAATATGTGTAAGTAAAGTTTTATTTAATTTTTAAAATACTCAATACTCAATTGACAAAAGAAGAAAGACTGGCTGTACCAATTTTCTCGAATTTCCTCTGATGAAATGACAATAGAGCAAAGTTGGCAACCCCTGGCAGCCAGAAACACAATGTCATCTAACAACAATTACAACACATCACACTCCATGCTAGTACAATTATTATTTTCAATGTTGTTTGACAATTTTGTAAATTTGCTTTCAGGGAGTTAAATTAGCACTCGCCCAGTCGCTACTGTCTGCACGGCTCACTTGGGAAACTGGATAAATGCGATTTTGATAACTTTGTCATGCTAAAAATAAGATAAAATCTACATCTTTGAATAGATCTCGCTTAGTCGTAAATTTTGGTATATGTTACATGGTCGAGGGTTTATGCAATCAAATTATACAGACAATATAAACTTTAGATGGGGCGTTTTCAATGTTAAATTTCAGTGTGACGTCGCCGAATTTAACATTGATCCTATGGAGAGGGTCACGACATCACGGGAAAAATTAGCATGGGATATGGCCCATCTAAAATGAAATAGTCAAAATCACGTTTATCCAGTTTCCGAAGTGAGCTGCGCTGACAGTAGTCGCCATTGGCGACCAATTTCTAAGTGACTAAAACTTTGACCAACAGTCGCCCAGATGGCGAGTAGGAGATATCGTAAATGTCGGTTTTTAATTACCTAACACTTCTCTCTATACTCCGTTGAGTGAGCACTTATTCACACCTTACTGACCGCAAGGCCTTGCAAGGTAGATTTAAATCCGTTTTGCATGACTGGCTACAGTAAAGAGCTCTCAGTGGCCAACAATGCATGGCCCATTGGGATTAAATTAAGTGATCATGTTTGGCATGAAAAGAGAATCGAAAGCAGATGATTTTTAAAGACTCTTTGAACATTAAAAAAAGGAAAATAAGACATCAGGCATTTGTTCAACAAAGGATTTACAACTTCATCAGGTTAATAGCAATCAGCAACCATATTTAATCTTTAACATTTTCTTCAAAGCGGCAAATGGCGACCAAGCGTGACTTCATGGGGTAGGGACCCTTTGAAATTGCCGAAAATTTTCAGGGAGGAGGGGTAGAACCTCTGGAATTTGTCCCCAAATCCTTTTTTATAGGTGAGTAGGGAGGGATGGGACCTGGCGACTCCCACTGGAATTTGCCTTTAAAATTTTAATTTTTCAATTTTTACTTCAAATGAATGCACCCTAAAAAAAAGTTGGGCCCCTCATTTTCTAGCTGGGCCCCTAAATTTCATTTTCTAGGGGCCCAGCTGGCCCCTAAGTCCTGCAGCCAATTTTACTCCCTGACCTTTCTGCCCTGTTTAATATCGCGCACAGGGGGAAGTCGTCGAGAACCTCCTTCCTTTTTCAATCTACATGATTTGGATGTGTCCATTCAATTGTCAAGATGATTTTTACTCAGGCATTTGTAGAGAGATTGAAGAAAGCAATATCCAAAAATCATCCAGTTTCGCTTGAAATTGATCGATACTGACAGCTTTAAAATCAGGTGTCTGGAAAGTGTTCCAGTGATTTTTGAAAAACGGCCTAAATATGGGATCATGAAATCCCACTAGAAACCATATTTCTTGATAGATTTTTCATTTTCTTTCAATATGTATATCTGTGGGAAGGGCAAAGCAATTTTGGAGAGAAATTTAAACGTTTTCCAGTCAAGGGCAGAGGAGTTTTCACCGAAAAACCTTTAAAATCATTTGGAAACTGTTCCAACACCAGTACTGTAATTGCATTTAATATGCATAACTTATTGTTTCACTATTCTATCGACTTACCAGTACAGTAACTGTAACTCATACATAAAATTTTATACTTGTCAGGTCTGGTAAAGGGATATATGAAAACTAGGTGGAACGTAAAATGCACAATGAAAATTAAGCAATTTGAGCAGAATTATTTCAAATGTGTGAAAATAAAGTAATCAAAACTTTGCACACTTAATAGGGCCTCCGTAATGTTAACTTACGATAATGAACGTTTGGATCTGATTCTTAAAATGGGAAACTTTTTGTTGTGTACATTTTCAACTGCAGCTGCATATGTTTCGGTAGAAAAGTAGGATTGCCCAAAGCATTTCTCGCTTGATAAAAATCCTTGTAGAAATGCTATCATTTTGTCTTTCTATTTCAATTTATTTTTGATTATCTTTATACAAAATTTTATGTCCTATTTATTTAAAATATTTTTTGATATAACAAGGTCACCAATTTTAATTGATTAATTTGTATATATATTTTTACTTTATTTTCATGCATGTCAGGGGTCTAGAATTTTTTTGAAAATCTACTTTCCACGGGCATCTTGTGACATAAAATTTACTTGCGCGACCCCAAAAATCACTTGCCCATTATAAATGATAGAATCATATATAGGGAAGGATATGTCTTATACTACAACTTCTTTTAAAGGCCTAGGTTGAAATACCGGTAGCAAATCGAGTGTTTAATTCTTCAAAATAAATTGAAACCCTGTCTTAGAATTAGGAGATAAGAAATGACATCTGAATGAAGAGGAAAAAATGTCCAAGAAGTCAACTTGCCCACGGGCAAGTGAACTACTGCTTTGCACTTTCCCAACGTAACTTTTCACTTGCCCCGGGCAACGGGAAATGGGAATTCTAGACCCCTGCATGTGTATGCACAAGTTAGGAAGAAATTTCAATAATTAAGTAAATAAACTCAGGTGCTTAAAAGTATTAAAGTACTGTAAATTGCTTTATTTTCGTCAGTACCAATTTTCGTCAATTCGTTCAAAATGACCATTTCGTCAATAAGTAAATTCGTCATCCAAGGGTCCATAAAATATAAATGCCAACTTAACATTCAGGTATAGGCCGTATGCGTTTGTTTTCATTGTTTACTTAACAATTATTGGTAAACAAACAATTAGAGACATGTATACCACCTAGGTTGTTGTGAAAACATATCATTTGGTAATTAGAAGTACATTATATATGCATCTTTGTGTGCGTATTCAGTTTTCATTAGTTTATCATTTGCCTGTAGTATAAACTCTTAAGATTCAATTTTTCCTTTAAACAGGAGTATTTATAGCCATTGATACGTAATTTCGTCAAGGGAGGCACTGACGAAAATGATGAAAATTGGTGCCTGACGAATAAAAACCAATTTACAGTATGTGTGCAACAGCTTATGTCATTATACTTTATGATATGAGATGATTTGTTTTACTTTGTCTCTTTTATCCATATATGCTGCCATATATAAATAGATAAAGAGATTGATAGTGAAGTCATTCTGTAATTAAATTCTGAAAATTCACTAATGCTATTCCTACATGTAAGAGGAACATACTGATGGCAGTATACATGTAGATATTTTTACAAATGTACATTCAAAAGTTTATACATGCAGTCAAACATGTTTTTTTCAGGAGCAAGAAAAGACTCATGTAGAAATTGAACTATGACGTCAGCAGAAGAGGTGAAGAGGAGGATCCAGTTCATAGAGGAGGTGGAGAACTTTGTCCAGTCTTGTCAGCATGAGCTTACCACTGTACTTGAGGACCTTGGCTGGTCGCCTGATAGCTTTGTACAGGTAGGTTTGTCCAGTCTTGTCAGCATGAGCTTATCACTGTACTTGAGGACCTTGGCTGGTCACCAGACAACTTTGTACAGGTAGGTTTGTCCAGTCTTGTCAGCATGAGCTTACCACTGTACTGGAGGACCTTGGCTGGTCACCAGACAACTTTGTACAGGTAGGTTTGTCCAGTCTTGTCAACATGAGCTTACCACTGTACTTGAGGACCTTGGCTGGTCACCAGACAACTTTGTACAGGTAGGTTTGTCCAGTCTTGTCAACATGAGCTTACCACTGTACTTGAGGACCTTGGCTGGTCACCAGACAACTTTGTACAGGTAGGTTTGTCCAGTCTTGTCAGCATGAGCTTACCACTGTACTGGAGGACCTTGGCTGGTCACCTGATAGCTTTGTACAGGTAGGTTTATCCAGTCTTGTCAGCATGAGCTTACCACTGTACTGGAGGACCTTGGTTGGTCACCTGATAGCTTTGTACAGGTAGGTTTGTCCAGTCTTGTCAGCATGAGCTTACCACTGTACTTGAAGACCTTGGCTGGTCACCAGACAACTTTGTACAGGTAGGTTTGTCCAGTCTTGTCAGCATGAGCTTACCACTGTACTTGAGGACCTTGGCTGGTCACCAGACAACTTTGTACAGGTAGGTTTGTCCAATCTTGTCAGCATGAGCTTACCACTGTACTTGAGGACCTTGGCTGGTCACCACACAACTTTGTACAGGTAGGTTTCTTCAGTCTTGTCAGCATTAGCTTACCACTGTACTGGAGGACCTTGGCTGGTCACCAGACAACTTTGTACTGGTAGGTTTGTCCAGTCTTATCAGCATGAGCTTACCACTGTACTTGAGGACCTTGGCTGGTCACCTGATAGCTTTGTACAGGTAGGTTTGTCAAGTCTTGTCAGTATGAGCTTACAACTGTACTGGAGGATCCTGGCTGGTCATCTGATAGCTTTGTACAGGTAGGTCTGTCCAGTCTTGTCAGCATTAGCTTACCACTGAAATGGAGGATATTGGCTGGTCACCTGATAGCTTTGTACAGGTAGGTTTGTCCAGTCTTGTCAGCATAAGCTTACCACTGTACTTGAGTGTCTTTGCTGGTCACCTGGTAGCTTTGTACAGGTAGGTTTCTCCAGTCTTGTCAGCATTAGCTTACCAGTGTACTGGAGGACCTTGGCTGGTCAACTGATAGCTTTGTACAGGTAGGTTTGTCCAGTCTTGTCAGTATGACCTTACCACTGAAATAAAGGATATTGGCTGGTCAACTGATAGATTATTTTATTTTAATTTATTTGAAGATTTGAAGTACATGTACATTACTTGTACTTGAATGTTTTCAAAGCTATTCAATTTAAAAAAAATAATATGGTTAACATGTTTTACTTCAAATTTACAAATAATTAGGGAGTGACAAATTTAGAGTTTATTTTCAAAACAATTTGGTCATCACTTTAGATAATTTGAATTTCCACTCCATAGAGAGACTGGATTGAAGGTGGCTTTGATTTGATCTCTATTAAAGTGACCAACACTGAGAAGTTATAGTTACATTTAACATGCCATGTATCAGTATCACATTGACAATGATTGGTTTGTTTTTCATTGTAGCAAAAAAGTAAAGTGCAGTGCCCACATGACGCAGGTCACATAATGTCACAAGAGGCCCTAGAGAAGCACGAACCAATATGTAGTCTCATATCAAAAGGAGTTCCCAAGGACGTAGCGGAAGTATGTACAGTGAACATATTACTTATTCAGTATAACAAGGAATCAGGTGCATTGATGAGCTTATATATTCTGTAGGAGATTAATTCATTTAAGGAGCTGTAAGAATAAGACGTCAAATCTGCCCTGAAAAAGTCGAAATTACAAATTGGGAAATTTGAAGAAATTTTTCAGTAGAAATATCAACTAACTTAATTCATATCTGAATCTAATGCCCGATTGAATAAATTATCAATAACAATTCCGACATTTGGGTTAAAATGTGCGTTTTTTTCTATAGAAATCAATGGAAAATGGAAAAGTTTTCTAAAACATTGTTTCACCCCAAGTTACAGAATGCCACTTTTACCAAAGTAGTATTTAGAGCTTTTAGTTCATTAAGTTTAACTTTATTTTGTAGGATCAATCTAAGCAGTCTTCAAAGTTCTTTTATGAAAACACCAACAATATTGCTACTTATAGACTTGGTATGTATATTACATGGATTAGGGATGGATGTTACGCCTTGTTTACTTATAAGAATCTTAGTAATTTGCAGTTTCGATTATTTTGACTTCAACAGAAATTTGAAATGACATTAAAAACGGTAATGACAGTCATATGGTAGTAGATTTCCTCATAGAACATTTCATTATATGGTTGTATAAACAATAATTAAACATATCAAAATCACATGATGTTATGTATACATGTCTGTTAACTAGGACCATGGTATTTCTCAATGTTAATAAAGAAAATAATTAATAATATTTCAAATCACAAAATCAATAGTTATTTATATTATAACTATATATAATTATAACCATTGTATACGTTGATTATATACTAACCGAATCAGACATGCATTGTATATGTTTGTAGATATTTTGTGTTTCAAGTTACGTGTGGGTTATATTTCAGATAAAGAAACACTGAACACTGTACTATGGAATCATCATGTAAAGGAACATTCAAGTGAGTGCCAATCCATATGTATAGTATACCATATTGTCTAACATTGTCTTGAAAATCTTTAATGGCTAGATAGAGTTTATTAATGATTAAATTTTCATTTTTTTTTCAAGTATTCTATGGTTACAACAAGTTGCCGTTAACAACAGAAGATGAGGAAGTGACCTTGACCCCTGGAGAACGAGCTGCTTTGTATGACTACTTCATTCAGCAAGCAAAGAATGAGGGTAAAATGGCCAATCTAGAACAAGATACACTACTTACAGCAAACTTGGAAGAACTTGTAAAAAAGAAGAATTTAGGTGAGATTTGTTTTGGTCTTATGTGATTTTATCAGGGTATCAAAGGGTATTATTTTGTCCTATATCTTTGTCTGTTGAGCATTGCTTTTAAATGTTAATTTATGAAATTTTCATTATTTTATATATATGCTGTACTAGGAGATCAGAAGCTTTAACATGGCTTTTCACTTTTCAATAATTACCAAATGTGTTTGTTTATCTAAATCTAAGCATTTTGATTGGTTGATCGCATTTATTGTGAATTCCGCTATGCTACGCGGTTTTACACAATTTGTGATACAACTGACATTTCATATTTCAATAAAATGGCAAAAATAAACATTCAATTCTTAATTGATTCTTTGCCTGAGAAGTTTTCTACACATGTACATGTATTTCTGTGTTACCCTAGACATACCCTTTCCTCTTATTAAAACTTACCTCGTCACTTTGACTTTTGCTCTTGACCTGCTTTTGACTTTGCATTTCTTGTGATTGGTTGGTGACAGAGCTTCATATTTCACTTGTGTATTTTTTGTGATATAAAGATCTAAGTTTTTCTAGACATGAAAAATATTGACCTTGACATTTGTTAATTTCTTTGTTGTTTTTCCCAGTATCAATGCACATTGCTCTCGGTTAATTTCTCAAGTACCTTGATTAGAATTAGTAAAGGCAGCCGTGCAATGAACAATGTATTTTAAATCTTCCTGCTCTTTTTATAAGATGTATATGTAAATGTTTTATGTTATTCAATATCGCCAAAATTCACATGAAATGATAAAATTTCTTTTATTTCATTAACACAATACAATATCCTTTGAGTTCCTCCTTACAAAATTTTGATATGATGTAGTTGTGTTATTGGAAGTGAGGATAGTAATCTCTTGAGTATGTGAATTTTCAGGGGGAGACAACTCTAAGCCCAAGAGTTATCTAGAATATCTACAATCAATGAGAGACTATAAACGTAGGAGGCAGTCGTACCGAGCCAAAAATGTCCACATTACCAAGAAATCATACACTGAGGTATTTGTTATATATTTGTATTTGTTCTGGATCACATCAGTTACCACAGTACTGTCAAATTCAATATCTTGGCTCTTTGATTTTCTTACTACATGGTATTAAAATGGAAGTCAAATACTTCAGTTTAAGGATATTTTATTTTTCAAATATTAACAAAGCAACTACTAAGTTACTGTAAATAGATCCGAGATTTTTGATTGGAGATAGAATTCAAAGTCTTCTTCTATCCTCCCTACTAATGAGGATGTCTCTTTGAACATTTTATTAGGGTCCCATATGAAACAAGTTGAAGTGTTCTATATACTTTTAGATCATAAGAGAAGTAATAGAGAACCAGACTGACTACTTAACAGAGATTCTCCGAGAAGATGAGGAGGAAAAGGTGGATGATGAACAATCAGAAAACCATAAACAGACAGATTATGGTGGACAACCAGTAGAAAAAACGGAGGAAGCAGAGTATGACAGAGAAAGGAGTAGAAGTGTCATTCGTCACGGCAAAGAGAGAGGAAGGGAAGATAAAAGCCACAGAAGTCGCAGTAGGTCAAGGTCAAGGAGACAGAGAAGTAGAAGTCCTCGTAGAGAGGATGACAGGAGAAGAAGGAGAGATAATTATTACAGGGAAAAGGAAAGTAGAGGGAGGGAATCTAATTACTACAGGGAAAAAGAAAGTAGAGACGGGGAATCTAGTTACAGAAGGGAAAAGGAAAGTAGAGTATCTAGAACAAGAAATGAGGAAGAAAGAAGAAATGAAACTCATCGTGATTCGTATAATCGTAGCAACAGTCCTGAGAAATTGGAAAGTGATAGTCATACAGGAGAAAAGTATGGTAATTCTGACAGTGATTACAGTGATAGTGATCGTAGAGAACATAAAAAACACAAGAAAAGTAAACATAAAAAGCACAAACATAAACGTCATAAAGACAGCAAGTAAACAAATTAGTACATAGTTATTAACTACATTGTACATGTACAATATAACATTTAACACATGTGCATCAATAAATTTTAGAAAAAGTTTATAGCATTCAGCTTTAATATTTCAAGTGCAGATGCAGGATTGTCTTTCATTTTATATTAAGGTCAAGGTCAGAGACAGGCAGATTATGTAATTGAACTTGAACAACATTGGTTTTTAAAAGATGAATTTCCTCATTATTTGTATAAGAGATACAGAACGAGTAGAATGAAAGATCGAGGTCATGATTTTCATAAATGTATATTATAAAGGTTTTGCCTCATAAATAATTCAGAAATTCAAAAAAATACCTTTCAGAAGATATGCCAAATATTTACAAGATGATGCAAAACATGGCAATCTCTCCTGTGGCAACATCTGAAATAATTTTGTTTTCAATCAACTTGTAATCACAACTTTTTTTTTCTAAATAAGTCTTCCATTTACTTGCTATTTGATATCTTTAAAAACAAAAAGTATCTTTCTGCCACCATCAGCAACTCCCATGCTTTGTTCAAAGTAATTTGGTACTTTTCAAGTTGTTTTCTTATAATGTCGGTTGTGACCTTGTCCTTTGACCTTAAACATCTAAAGGTAACATCCTCTGACAGTGGGCAACTATCATTCAAAGTCTGATTAACTGTTCAACATGATTCATAAAATATATGAACCTATAAAAGTCCATATTTGAGAAACTCATTAAAATCTTGAATCATAAGTCAGAAAAATAGCTACATCAGTTCTTAGCTGCTTTATCTAAACTGGAACATGTTAAAAATGAGATTTGCAACAATTTCTATACATGTAATACTGTATATTTCAATTTTTTTGGCTTGCTACACATCACCACTTTTCAGTCTCCTACCAGAAAGGATGACGGGGACTTTTAGTTTTCTCTCAGTCTTTGGACTTTAACAAAATACTGAAAACGGCAGTTTCTGGGCATTTCTCCTTGTTGGTTTTATACTTTTTCCTCTTTATGATCTTCTGTTGATAGAAAATATTGAACAAAGTAGCATAAAACATGGATGGATCTTTGAACAAACTTCATATTTAGACCATGATGTACTTATTTCTGAATTTTCACTTTGTATTCCCAATATTGAGTAGGTATTCATTGGTAGTGCAAATATAATGAGCATTAAATTGTAAGCACATTTTTGTAATATTCATGTAATGACAAAACTTTCTCATGATGACCCTGATTTATTGCCTATGTGAACTTTTCAGCCATGATAAAGTGTTGTTGCAGAGTAAGACTTTTATTCTTTGATTAGCTTATGTTTAGCTCATCTGAGCAAAATTCTTTTGGTTACAATTTTTGAAAGCACACTTGCAATATGTAATGATGTTGTCCTCAGGTAAGCTATATAGACCCACATTGTTTTCACATGGTATATTATTAATATTGAAAAACATGTTCTTGTGTTTATTTTGGTGCATATGTGCATTTCAATAATGGCTTGTTAGTGATACTAGGCCGAAATAAAGAAAATCCTAGTAGTGAATACTTGAAGAGTGAAATTCTAAACATGACCTAAAATATAAGCCAAAAGTTAGCTTAGGACATATCTATGCATTGAGGGAGATATCCCTTAATTATAGAATATTTTGTTAAGTGATAGAGAATGTGCAAATATACATTACAGCAAGCTGGTTCAGAAACATCCAGAAACTAAGCAATCGATATCGTCCAGAATAACAGTCCACTACCAGAATATCACCTTAATAGTTGCGATTATCAATATTGAAATATATGTCCAGTCCATGCACACATTTCAACAAATATTGTCTCATCAGTGGCCTAGCTACAATGTCCAGCACAATTTTTGGCCGGATTGCAAAGCAAATTCCATTCCGGTTTATGAAATTGTGATGTCAATCCGTCTGCGTCAACAATTTAGTTTAGCTGTTGCATTTAGGATAGTTTTGAAAGAGCTTGAAGGAATACAATCTTCAAACTTGGTACAGAGAGAAAGCATAGCTGATTTCAGGTAATGACCTTGACTTTGAGATTTGACCTCGACCTTGAAAATAAGATTTTGAATTAGACTATGTTGTAACAATATTATCTTATAACACAAGTAAGACTTTATTGTACTACATTAGATAGCACATTAAAATTTTACATGGAGGTAGAACATTATGACTGGGCTGCCCTTAACCTTGACAGTCTTATCATGAATTTGAATACACCGATGCTCTTTGAAGTATTACTTTAAGACTTGCCACAGAGTGGAACAGATTTCCGGTACTGAAGTTTACCTTGAGGATTGACCTTACAGATATGAATTGGAATCAAGACTAAACTGTCAATACATGTACTATATAAAATCTGCTGCCTGCAATCTGGCCATTAATGTCGTCTTTAGCGGTGTCTTGTTTCATGGTGTTATAGTGTGAACCAACTTTGCATTATGTGAAATCACCATGCTTGATTACCAGTACAATTGCATCAACATCCTTCCTTATTCTTGTTGATTACTGTCAATCCATGTAAACCATATTACAACTGTAACAACTTGCAGACAGTTTGAATGAATGTAATCAAAGTCCAATAAGATACCTCATGAAACACTGCTTTTCATGACTAGGAATTTGAATCTGAAGAAACTTCCAAAATACTTCAATGACCTTGGTACTCTATAATCAAGAGCTATGTGCCCTTGATTTTTCACAGGATTAATGAAACGATTAATGAAACAATAGGTAAAGTCAAGCCAAGAAAGCAACTGATTTTGCCTGTGTCTTTTGATATTGTCCACCTTCATCCACTAATTATTCCATAAAATGCAAGTCTCAGTTGTTTCTTACTGAACTGAAAGGGTAATTCTAGAGTTAGAGTTGATGAAATAAACTGATGATATAATTGAACAAACAAGAACAACTCTGCTTGATTTCTCAAAAATATATATTTTTCATTGTTTATACCTGATAAATGCTTTTGACATTACAGATACTAGAATAAAATGTAATAATATGTACAGTTAAAGAGATTCAGATACGACACTGTGTGCTGGTGATTAATGAATGTATTATTATGTAGGTACAAATCAAACATGCGAGACAGAATTGTATCACCATGACAACATGAAGTGTTAACGTTTTGTTCTCTAGGGATAATTTCTCATAATTGTAAATAATTCATTGTCTTTTATATGAAGTACACAAACAGACTGATAATGTGAAATCTATCAAATTTTTAACTCTAAAATTCTTCATACATGAATGAATTAAGACTGATTCTTATGGCTACAAACTTTAACAGAGGTTGTACTGTGCTTGAACATCAATTAATGAAATTTAATCATGTTTATGCTAACTCTACAAACTTGTTTTTCTTGAACTGAATCCTGAGAAATTCTGAAGAGTTGTATCTCATTACAAGTATCGTCCGACTGGCTAATATCCCAAATGTGTACATCACATGATCTATTCTAAACATTATTTCTCATATGATTCTGAAATGGCTGGTATTGGTTAACATATACCTGTGACAGGTGGTCAAAATACAATAATAAGAAGTATCCTATCTTCTGATGCTATTTTTATACTTAGTACAGTATACTTCTGAAATTAATCTTTTAATGTAAATTTCATGTGCTATCATGACATGTAAGATTAAAGTTTCCATGTAATGCACAAAACAATGTAATGTCTGTGGTATTGGGCTTTCTACTGTCATTTTGTCGTTACCTTGGACAGAACACACTGCCTCACAGTGACGGAGACACTGAATATCACCAAGGAGACACCATGACAGTCGACTGCCAAACAACAAGACCAGGAATTTATATGAATATTGATCTCCTTTCTGATGTATCTAATGATAAAGATGAACGAGACATGACTTAGATATCAATCAGTGCTTTGTACAAATGATAATTGGATACAGTCAGTACCATCACATAAAATATCAATAGAAATGAGGTATACGTCGTTATATATACTAGCCATGAAAATATACGGAAAGGATAGCTCAACACCTGGACAACAAGGAGCTTATTGCAGAATTTGTTCTAAAATCAACTAATTATACATTAAAAGCACAGAGTCAGTTTTGATTGCTACCCTAAAATAAAATATTTGTTGGTTTGTTCTATCTATCAATGAAAGCTTTGAAAATGTCCTATTCAATAAATATATATATATATATTTGGAATCACAATTCATAGCTATGCGAAGGACATTTTGTTTAAAGCTTTCAATATATTTATATAATATATAAACCTTTTGAATATTAACATATACACAAGAGTATAAATTAGATCAACAAGATTTCAATAGTGTAGAACGATTATATACACGTGACATCAAGCATTCATAACCAAATCCTTTGTATCTATCATTACCGAAAAGCTCTAACAATAGCCTTTCCATTCGTGTTAAGAAGGATAGTTTTTGTAGATTAGACAGTAAGTATACAGTATCAGCACTTCAGCAGATATTTGCCCCTTGTATATCTATAATTCTATCATGAATTTTCTGAAATCCTTTTTTACCCTTTTATCCTATAAACGAAAACAGTATAAAATACTTGAGAGCTCTAACAACTTCAATCTGGTTGATGGACATTCCCTGAAATTAAAATGTAAACTTTGTCTATATTTTAAGCAATAACGGGATAATTTTACCAGATAAGTGCAGTCTTGGTTGAATATTAATGCTGCACAACTACATTAAAGCATGTCATAGAGGAGAGTAATTATGCTTCAATTAAAGATACTATACAACACTTCTAAGAAACTGTTCTTCACAATGTTGCACACAATTTATAAAATAGACTGAAAAGTGAAAAAAATACAAGACTGTGAATATTTTCAGGTAATGATAAACCTAGAGTATCACTAAATACAGAATGGTAAAAACCACATTATGATATAGCTAAAAATACACCAACATCAATACAGCAAATCATTCTCAAATTCATTAAAGAACCTATTGGGAGTATGCCTGAGTAGAGGTTGTGTGCTATCATTGCTTTGTCCATCCACATCAATGTCCAGCAGGGTGGTCTGATGCTGGATGTGTGGTGGTGTATGGCCAGGGGAGAGGCTTGACCGTGTTGAATAATAGGGCGTCTCAACATTGCCGTCGTTTTTATCTACCCACTGAGGAGATTCGTGTTTGTTTGTAGGTGTGGGAATGGGAGCAGGTACAGCGTAGCGGGGACGATTTCTTGGTCCTATATTGAGAATTGTGGTTGGCCTCTCAGCATGAGCATCACCATTCTGTAAGTTGAGGTTCCTCCTACGCGGAGGTATGGGTGGGGGAGGTTCAGAATCCTCCTGCTGTCTACTGTGATAGTCTTTTTTACTTTCGTGCCAGGGGCTCGAGTTTTGAGAGGAAGACTCACTCCAGGGGCTGGAAGACCGCACATTGTCATTCCATAGTCCTGAGGAAGACCTGGTAAACTCCCCTTGTTGGTGCTGCCCCCTGGTGTCACAATCAGGGTTGGTATTTGAGGTATTTGATGGTGATCGTCGATGAGTGTTATAAGAAGACTTGTAGTCCCTGTAATCAGGTTTGTACTCGTCTTCAAACGTCACAGAATGCCGATGATTTTTGGAAGTCCGCGGAGTTTCGTAATTACTACTATCTGAAGACTGTCTTTGCAAATTTGTATGAATTGGCGAGGGGGATGTTATTGTACTTGCATCACTGGAATCATAATATGACCTCCTTTTCACTGTGGATTGAGAAGTCAATGTACTTGTAGAAGTCAATGTGGAATATTGGTCATTTTGTTCGGTAAATCTAATTGGCACATCTTCAAAGTTGAGGCTAGGTCGATGCCTAGTCTGATACCCATGATACGTATTATGTAGGTACCCTGAGGGGGAATTAAAGCGGTATGATAGCATTTCATCAGACTCGATGAATGAATCTCGCACAGCAGCATTGTATGCATCCCTGCGATTGCCTATATGAGACTCCTTGGACTTGCGTTTTGACATTTTATCGTCCTTGTTAGTGACCAACCCCCGAATATCACAACCCATGCTTAATCCCACTAACATTGCAGCAATATTCAACAAAGCATTGTCCGTTTTATTTTCCGTTTTCCTCCTTATTGTTTCTCCACCATTCGAAAATCCTGATCCTCTTATCCTCTGATCATCCATGATATCAACAGGAAATTCATTCTCATCACCATCTGGAAGTAAGGTATGTAATACATGTATTTATTTTATCGTTTTTCCTCCAGACAAAATATTTATCAAAAGAGAGCATCAAACAGCAAAAGTCAAATATAAATCAAAAAGCTTCAGATTGAAATTAGTTCTGCCACTACATAAATTCTTTCAACAGCCACAGTACAAAATTTCTGAAAAATGAATTACAATATTTCTTCAGCGATTTTTTTAGTTTCCTGGTATTCTTTCTTATACAGGTATCAAAAATTAGCATAAGTAGTGAAATTTGGAGTTCTTTTTTACTGCTTTACCTGTTCAAACTTACATGCGAAAATAATACTTATCTGAATCACACTGAGGCATAGTATACTTAACAACAGAGAGGTTTAGTTACAAGTTTTAGTGCAACGTGTAGTATGACGTCATCACTTCCTGCAATCTTTGATCAAACAACGTCATGATATGAGATATAGCTACATGTTATGGACGAGTAAACAACACTCTTCATGTAATAACAGAACGGGTAACATCTTTAAAAATTTCCACACTTATCATAGATCGAACGTCCAGTTTTTGGTGTTATAAAGCACATTTAGGATTCTAACTTCCCCTACGTCGAGGATGTATGAATTTCAATGTACATTTCTCGCAGGTTACATTGATTGAAAAGAAGCTAGCTACACGTACACCTTTCTACATTTCTACACTTAGACCTTCTCAGGTTCTTACATATAACTAAACAACGGCTTCGAATTGTGACGTCAAACAGTAACATGTACATGTATGTCATACATACACCTTGAAAGAACTTGTAACTAAACCTCTCTATCATAACTACATGTATGTGTACTTACATATTGAGTGAAGTGCTCCAACATTGGAATGTCCACCTAAGGTTTTCAGAGATCGTTCTAAATTTGGCGCACTTTTAGACCATCTACCGTCAGAGAATATAACAGAGGTCCTCTGATGCCTTTCCTTCTGTACGGAGCTTGGACCCCAAGTTCTACCCTTCACACCATCTGCAGGATCTGTTAAAGCATGACGCATTTCATACACTCTGACTTGAAGTATTTATATTTGAATGATGAAAAAATCATTTTAGCACTATGAAATTCAAAAGATGCAATGTTTAAGTGAATCTGATAATATCTTTGCAATTTTAATAAAATTGTTACTACTATTAAATAGGAATGAAATAGATTGATAGAACTATGAAAAGGTATTCTTTATGGAAAACTGTTTGATAAGTTGTCCCTTATACCCAAGGAACTCCTGAGACATATCTCAGAGACTCCTAGGACTTTTACAGGCATTCTGGTACATTCTCCCATACATTATGAGATTTCTGTATGATAAACTTACATGCTATGGCCCTAAGCCTGGATGTTTGGTAACCTCCTGGTGATTGAGGGGGGCTGTCTGGGCTTGATGGATTGTTAGGTAAGGAGGAAGACGGTTCATGTAGCACTGTGATGTTATGGCGAAAATCTGAAATTATAAAGATTGAATTATCTTGGCTTATAGAGCTTCAAATAGCATTGTTTTATATTTCTCTCTGTTCAACGGTAAAATTAGAAATTAATTTTTTTAGCACAAGTCGTTAAGAGCAACTTTTATCAAATTATTCATACTTTCAGATATATATATCTATGATAAAAATCCATTTTCCTTCACCTCAAAGATGAACAACAGACACAATAACTTCTGAATCTCTATACAAGTAAGCTGTTAACTTCACTACCAATATATCCTTCAAATGTTGATGGATATACACCAAAGGAAACATTCATATTAAACAATGTCATAGAAATTCTGAGTAATATGACTTTTGGCTTTAGTCAGGATGTGGTGAAGTTTTCAAAAATAGAAACTATCACAGAGTAAAATTCTGATATATTCAAACATGTATGCTGCACTTAAATTCATTTTATGAATAGAAATTCCTGAGCTATCACCTTAATCAGACATTTTTACTTTAGTATGATGTATATTATTCAATATTTTGAACCAAATTAAAGAAGTTGTGAACTAAGATTAACAAAAATCAAAATCAACAAATTTCAAAAATTAAATGCATTCCTATTCATAGCCTGAATATGAGGCAAAACAGTTTAAATTACATAGGCTGCACTTTTTATTTTGTTTGAATATTCTCTCTCTATATGAACATGTTAATCTTTGGCAAGAGAGGTTCCATTCTAGTTAAACACACATTTTCTTAAGTAAATTTACTACATGTAAAATACTTTAACACAGTAATAGGGCCTCATAAGATACTAATTCTAAAGTTTACTTAGTAAACTTCAATGGCAATACCTGAAGGTTCACTGATGGATGTACCTCCGGACTTCAACAGTTTTAAACGACTCTTTTTAAACTTTCCCCGTCGAGTCCTTGGCTTTGGATTGCCCATGATTTGCTGTAGGATCATTATATTTAACTCCCTTTCCACCAGCTCTATCTCTCTTTCCTTCAGTTCTTGTTCCCTTTTGTATAAAATTTCTTCTGCTTTCTTCTGTTGTAAAGCGGCTTTTGTTAGCTCTTCTTCCCTGCTTCTCAATTCCTGTATAAGTTGATAGGAAAAGAATGATAAAACTGACTAATTTTTTAATATAGTTGAACAAAATGTGCGTTCTTTTATATATGCATCAAACATTTTCAATCTTGGCGTTCCACAATAACATTTCCTACACTGACCTGGGTTTAGTTACTCAATTCACTGCCAGCAATGTACATGTATACATTAAATTTCATGCATTGTTTTTTTCTAAGGATTTAATAGAAAAATAAAGAAAGTGTTGTATTTTTGACAGTGGAGCAAAAAAAAAAAGGGGGGGGGGGGTGTCATGGAGTATCATGGTTTTAAATGAATAGTGACATGCCTGGATTAATCTGCATCTCATTATCAAACTTAATCCAAGTGCATTTTTCTCCACTCTGGTGAAATGAACATCAAACTGTCCTAAAAAATATCTTCAGAGCTCCTTATTACCGTAAACTAAAATCAATCTATTTCTTTTCCTGCATACTTTTCCGTGATACATGTACATGACTACATGTACCTCAAATAAACCTAAAAAACAGACCTTTTCCTTACTCCTGAGCTCATCAAACATGGCCTCTATCTCCTGTCTCCAGTCTTCCTGCATAGTGTGAAACGACTCCTGAGGTGTAGTCATAAACGGTGAGCGAGCGATCTCCTCTAACCTCATTAAAATCTCCTGGAAGGAGGGGCGTGATGATGACTCCTGATTCCAGCAGTCTGCAATTTTAGACAATGTTTCAAACTCAAATCTGATCTAAAAACAAAGAGTTATGCATACTCTGATTTTACTCAAGGGACTTATTATCTTAAATTCGTTTTTTTTTCAAATATTGCAACAACAAAAAAAAATCCCAAGGCAAACATGAAATGCATCAAGTTCATCAAATGGTAAAAAATCAATAAAACATTCACCTTCCATGAGTTTTGAGAAGAGGTTTGGGCATGTTGATGGTATAGGGAGGGTCAGCTTGTTGACTGCCACACCGTACGCCACCCCCAGGGCATCTATTCCTTTATAAGGTGTCTCCCCTGTCAGCAGTTCCCATAATACAACACCATAGCTGGAAAAAAATCATTTCAGGTATAAAGCTCAAGTATACAGCATATTCCAAACATATACCCATATATACTACTCTACAGTATCATATAGATATATAAAATTTGTATGCACATGTTTTGTAGTGACCTTGACCTCTAACATACTGATCTTACAAGGAAAAGTTTACATGATGCTGTGTATAAAAGTTTTATTGGTGTATTTTACTTTGAAAAGGTGTAATATAACCATGATTACGGTTTGGAAATAAAAAGACATCATACAACATTCTTTGGTCACTTATTATTCACAATGAGACAGACTGAGAAACTAAGTCCACATATTGACCGACTGATGTGTGCACTAAGCCATATGTATTTAGTTCTATAAAGATACGACATGAGGAGCAAATGTAAACAAAACCAAATTATATTCCTCACAATGTTGATATCATCTCAGAAATTTTTAAATCTACTTTCCATTTCCTTCCTTATCTTTCAACATTGAAATCTTATGTCATCTTTGAAAATATGATTGATTTCTTTGCCTTACAGGGAAATGTTTAAGGAAGTTTCACATCTAACTTATAAATATCTCAAATTCTTTTAAAAATAATCCTGAAATTATTAAATGTTACATTTTGCTTCATTAAATCATGCATCATTGCCGATTTTGCTCATTTCTAATTGGCGGAGACACAGTTTGATATAGTGTGCTTCAGAGTGAGTTGACCGCTAACGTTCAAAAGCGGTCTATTCGGGATTCAGTGACGTAATAATAACCAGCGCGTGCGTTGATTTTTGTAGTTTTAGATCTCATTACAATGAAAAAATCTTGATAATTTAATAAAGCAATTACTGACTTTTGATTTCGGTCTTTCGGTAATAAAACAGACCTGGTCGGGCATTGGTTAACCTCGGCCTTTGGCCCTGTTTTACAAAAATACTTGCGAAAATTTAAGGAATTTTTGTAACACTTGATCGCCTAGTAATTCATCGCGATGTTTTGTTTCTGAATTTGTATTGAGTATGTAGAATTGATATTAGAAAGGACAACATAATCTAAAGTGGAAAAGATTTTAGGCTTTTATTTGATAATGAAAAATAACTCCTCGATTCTATCCTTAAACATTAATGCAACTGCATTTTATCTTTTCTTTTAAGTAACATTAAACAGCATAAAGTGCTTATTCAGCCAAAACAAGGTGTTATTCTATTGGTCATGTTTAGTATACAACATCATGACTTCTTTATTTGCATTGTCAAGGTCGATAATGAAAGTAAAGGTTTCTAATTATTCATACAGAATTTGGCCCATACGATGTACTTTAGTAATTATTATCCATTAATGTTGGTTGGTCACTTTGCTCTCATAGTGCTGCTTTTGGACTGTTTAGATTTATACTCTTCCCTAAGCAATACAAGAGAGGCAAGACCACGCTGAATTATAGTACAGTTAGAAGGTAATAACATCGTTAGATCTTCTGAAAATGTTGAGCCCTTGTCACATTGGTACTAAGGCCATACAAGTATGATAGTACACGTTGGTCAATATAGATTTTTACCTCCAAACGTCGCTGCTTTTAGAGAATGTAGATGTTTTGATGACCTCAGGAGCCATCCATGCGTAGGTGCCCGCTGCACTCATCCTGGTCGTCTTGGAAACTTCCCGGGCCAAACCAAAATCTGTGATCTTAAGGGTTTTGTTCTGTAGGTTGTCATTATCTATCTTCTCTTTCAGGAGTACTGAAATTAGAAATTAACTCAATTTAGTCATCTCTTTCAGGAGTACTGAAATTAGAATTTAGTCATCTCTTTCAGGAGTACTGAAATTAGAAATTAACTCAATTTAGTCATCTCTTTCAGGAGTACTGAAATTAGAAATTAACTCAAGTTAGTCATCTCTTTCAGGAGTACTGAAATTAGAAATTAACTTTATTTAGTCATATGTGTAAAAAGATACTCCTGTGTCACATTCTGCATGCGTAATGGCATATAATATATAATACGTACACATTTGCAATACATGTACATCTACTATAACTGTAATTATTACATCCAGTGTATCGCAATGCTCAATTGTACGATGCTAACTTATCTTTTGTTATGTTATACCCATAATGACATTTTTACATGTAAGTTCAGGCTATCAAGGTCAAAATGACCGGAATAATATTGTTCTTAGGATAAATAAACTCTATTCCCAATAAGGCACAGACGAGTTTTTGGTTTACCACCTTTTATTCCTGTTTTTCCCCAATGTCAGTAAAACATGCCCTTCAATTGTCATGTATATGTACACGTTGCTAAAATTTTGCCTTTTATAACTCGCTAGTGTCCTATTTAGTCCAGATAACTCAGATTCCTAAGATTTGCTGGCAACTGCACGTCTTCAACGATCGGTTTTTACAACTAAATTTGGCAATCTTAGCACGCTAGCATATTGATCCCACTTGGAGAGTGCCAGGAGAATATATAGATTTCTTGGTATATTATGATATTATCGTACATCTATTTCCTGGATTGAAATGCTCATGCCTATTTTGTAGTAAACTGAACATCAATAATTTATTGTCAAAAGGGTTTTGTTGTCATGAACATGAAGGAGATACGCGAAGTTAAGCTGAATGATTTCCCGTTATTATTGTCTCGATATTTATAGAACGAGCAATTCATTTGAGTGACCTTGATCATCGAATTATACAAAGGGGTCTTCAGATGCCATAGTCTATAGGCTTCGTTTGTTCTTTTTGGTCCCCCTCCCCTTTTTGGTATTTTTAATTTCTGAATTTTCTCTCCGAACTTAATGCCATCAACAAGGGTGAATACCAATGAATACCGATACAATGCCTGACATTTTCGCATAAAAATTAACTTTGTTTGAAAGTACAGGAAACGTTCAAGAAATCTCTCATTTTAGTCCAACAAAATACCTAATATGCGTGTAATTATAGATTAATTGACATATGCTTCAGGTAAAGACAGGTATGGAGGGAAACAATACATTATACAGGTAATACAAGGATACGTCGAGTGCCAGACAAAAAGCACGTAGGCAAGGAGAACAAAAGATTGGAGAAAAAGTGGGTACACATTCTGTTCTTTATCCTATCCATATACCTTTAGAATACAGTGCCGAAAAAGATAAAACATCCAACCCCAACCTTTCTATTTCTCATGTTCACCAAAGTCTGTGAGGTCTAAAAACTCTGAACAACCTGAAAGAATGACCTTGATGGTACCACATAATGTCATTATACTGATCCAAGGTCAAACCATTGCCCCCTTCTGTCTTGTAGGTCTAAACACCTGCTAATTGCCTCTACAAAGGTTTATCAGATCACATCAGCATATCGTATTACGGATATTGATAAGTTAACTAAACCCTGGTCAGGCTTGTTGACATTCCTTACATTTCTACTATTATAATCTCAGGTGAACTTCCCCGGTGCATTTCTTATCACAATTAAATATGCTCGTCAGGGATTCCATTCACTTCATCAGAATGACAAGGACGTAAGATCAAACTCTATTATTTCTTCCTTAGCATGCGGTCATGCTCGTAATCATCTCTAACATTCCTTCAAAATATCTCTAACATGTGCCAAATATCTCTAAAGCTCATGAGTCTTCCCAAAGCAATAACAATGAAATTTAGTCGATCATATGTTCACATGTATTACAGGTAGTATAGACCACACACAAACCGGGTTATTCTTTTCACGTGTAATTAACATTTATCGCGATTCTCATCTTGTAGCAACAAAGTAACACGTACAAGTCAAGTTTCAGCAACGACAAACGACGAGTTTTCTATGGCGCGATAGAGTACTCTGTAACCTTGTAGCCCTCTTTCCTTACTTGCACTTGATTCGTTACTGTCTAAATTTCAAATATACATCAACTGTAAGACTGAAACTCAGTTCCAAGCAACCATTCAAAATTATGAAACACAAGAATTAGATATACGAAGACCGTAAAAATGGAATCGGACATTGGGTGTGTTCTGCTTCCATTATGACAAGTGGAGTAGCAAGCTGCCATGAAGTATATGCGGTCAAGTTCGTGCCCTATTTGTTCTCTAAATGGACATAGTGTGGAATACCATGACTGAACATTCTGCTACTACTGTATTTCTAAAACTGAAATTTAAAGAACAACTTAATACAGCAGATAGGTCGTCATTCAACAAAAGGTTACCAGAAGATTAAAACGTAAAAAAAATATGCAGATGTGACTTTTTGCACTATTATCAGTTGTTATTGCTCCACACCTGAGCATCACCTGTATTGACTCAAACATAAAAGTAGAACAATATAGGTGTTAACCTCTAATGTAGAGAGGATAGTACGGGTGGAGTTACAACACAAGTATAAAATACAAGATAAAACTTCTCCGTATCACGTCCTACTTTCCCACATCTATAGAACCCTAGTCTTGTCTATGTTAACAGCTAATTAACAATGAGATACTTGATACCAATTTGATAATGCATGTAATGACTTCGTTTACTGATGTCTTATTTCAAAACACAGGCACATTGGCTTTGCCTGTGCTTCAATCCCATCGAATTGTTTCATAATGGATCTTTACAAATCAGGGAATCCCAACAACACAAATATACGTATATGTGCACATCTGACATTGACCCCATAATTACACGTAGATCTGACCTTGACCCCAATCTAAAGTGTACACAATAAAGTCTAGTCCTGCAACAGATGTACAGAGATATCACTAGGGACGCATCATAAAGACGGAATTATAAGTAACGCTACTCAATGACAGCAAAATAAAAACATGATTAAATGTAACTTTCTGTTTAATTTTTGGTATAGTGTATCCAAAAGTGCATATTATGATGTGCACATGAGATTAAATGGCTCGATTATAACCTGGATGATTTATGTCTAAAACAAGACCAGAAATTTAAGTAGCGTCTTGGTTTCGTCTTTGAGCCACAGTCGCGAAACATGATTCTAGGGGTCAGAGTGCTGTAAGAACGTAGGCGTACAATGTACATGTTTTTAATTACAATTTACATGCATATCACTATAGCCTATACATCAAAAGTTACACGTGTATATGCATATCCATTCCAGATGAGATAATATTGATATATCATACTATTGCATATCAGGCGCCACTATTATAATATTGAGTACAAATATAGATATGTTATACACTCTATCAAATCAACAAAAAGAAAAATAAATCTATGCACAGGACAATGAGGATATGCATGGGATTTTCCTTGTCAAATTAGAATCAGAAATCGGCCTAGTGCGTGGGTTGAGGGCGGGTTGTTTCTGCCTGGCTTGGCGGAGACAACATGACTTTATTGTCTTTCAAGGCTTAGAGTGTCATGTTCTGTACCCTTGCATCCAGGGACTGTTTCAAAATTAGAATCCTAAAGCTCTCTCTCTCTCTCTCTCTCTCTCTCTCTCTCTCTTAACGCAGTCACACGGTTAGTTTCCTGCTAGCAAAAGGGATACACCGTAATGTTCCAATAGCATGAATTGATATTCAAATTGTCGTCCACACCCAGGTTAAGATCAACAACGACTTGTTTACAGATCTACGTATATCTATCACTCTATTTATACACAATACTATGTATTTAAACCTCTTTCGAAGGACGCTGTGTTACTTGCGTTTAGCTTGTGTCAGCAAAATCGTTTCAACTAGAAAAGTTTGTCTTCATGTTTTATTTTAAAAATTCCTACCTTGGCTTAAGGGTGGGATGGGTGAGGAAGATTAAGTAAATCTTTCTATGTATATATCGCTATCGATACATAAATCAGACGGAGTTACAATTCTGTGCGCTTGAAATGTTAAGCATTTTACATTAAACACAAGGAGGTTAATTTAATCATACGGAAATGCTACTTTAATGAATTTATCGTCTTTTTATGAACAATGTCAAAGTGTGACAGACGGAAAGGAATGCATTGAATGTAAATAGACATAATATTCTAACAATAGACCAACTGCAGACTACTTTTTTAAATAGATTTACGTAGTATTTATTTGAAATTTTCAAGAGAAAAGATGTCAGTAGGAGGTCAATAGCTTGTTGTCGACATAGGTTTTGATCGTTTGATCAGTCCAACTGCTTTAGTAAAAACAAGGGATGTAACGATACACTAGATCACGGTACGATACGTATCACGACACGATACGTATCACGATACACTTTCCTATTTAATCCAACACTCACACATTCCTTGAAGCCAAAGAAAAACTGAACATACTTGCATCGGTTCTCACAAGTTACTTTATACAATGTGCAAATAAGTAAATAATACTGAAAATTTCTGTCTCTTTTTGATACACTGCTTGATTTTGTTAAAAAAAAATACTGTATCGTTGTGTATCGTTTGAACATGTTGAATGGAGGATGTATCGTGATACGATTACAAACAATATATCGTATAAATATAGTATAACAATATTATAAACTTTCAATGTTCAATACTAATATCATAAAGTCTGATATTTCTGTTTCAAAATCTTCGTTTTTTTTCTCTTTGCTGTTTTCGTCTGATTTTTTTCTACTACACAACTAGAGTGTTTGCATATCCAGCTTTAATATAGAGAATAAGCACTCACAGGTCAAGATTACTTCAAGGTCATATACCGGTATTAAAGCATTATAATTAGATGTGTGTTTTCATGACAATGTACGCTTTTAATGTCAACTGCTTAATTTAAAGTGTGACATTGACCTTCAGTGTAACCTTGACCATAACTGGCTGATGACTCCCATTATGATTGCAATTCAATACAAGTTTGGTCAAAGTATGATATAATACATTGACAATGTGTGACAAAAAGGACATACGGACATACACATGGACACCACAGTCAAATTGAGCTACATGTACATATAACGCTTTGCTAAACAGGTTCCATGGAAAACATTCAGGATGAATGAAGTTACATTTTCTTTCTTTCTTTGATGATCATGATCTGCTAAATAAAATTTCCACGAGTTCATTGGTCGTACGTTTAAGATTCATTTCAGTGCAATTTTTCATAAATCATTATTATCATTATTTCTTTTTGTTGAAGTTACATTTGGACAGGTGCGCGTTACAGACTTTCTGTAGAGAAAACGTGGTCCCCAACCGTGCTATAATGATTACACCTAAAATGTTAGGGTAATATCGTGAAAATCTAAGCTGGAACATACTGCAATGATCATTGAGTTATCTATGAACACTGCAAGATTCCGACTGTTTCGAAAAAAAAACTTTAAAAAAGAATACAAACAAGCAGAGAGAAGATGGGAATTCCCTTTACCTTCATAACAAAAGCACGCATGTTATAGTAGACATGTAACGAATCAGAGAATCGTATGCATCGCTTCTTAACGATGCTAGAAAGACAAGTGTTCCCACGCTTACTTCAGACTATGTAATAGTCTAGTAATTCAAACGATATGAAATTTTAGGCACATAAAATGAAAGGTTAAATTTTCTTTCATCGAATGAAATGGAGGAAATTACCTGAAAAGATATTTATCTTAAAGCAATTGATGACCAATAAAAACTGTTATCAAGTATGAACATTTAAAAAGGAGTGGATTTTCTCGCCCAAAATTCACATGACATGGTCGTCATGGAGAATATCCGAACTAAATGTTGAACAAGTTCTTCGATGTTTTTGAAAAGGAGGAAGAGGGATGGCATGGAAAAAAGGGGACTCCTGGGGAGGGAGGGTAAATCTGTTTTAGACCTCTTAAACTTTGCAGCATACATCTCCGATTGCTTCAGATTTGGGTACACGACCAACTTGTATACCACTAAAGCGGTGGACTGAAACATTAGTCTAATATTGTAATGATATTAGTCAGATGTGTAACTCTGTGAAAAGTCTCGAATAGCAACTATATATGACATTAAAGGCAGTCAAGACAAGAGGACAGACAAATTTGACGCTACGTGTAAGGGAGCAACCATTTTATTTTTATGGGGGGGGGGGGGGGGGGGGGGGGGGGGGGGCAGGATGACTTTTGCCGGCCGGAAATTTTTTTTCGGCCATTTTAAGAGCCGGAAAATTTTTTTCGTCGGCCCTTCGGGCCAGATTATTATTATTTTTTTTTTATAATTTTCCAATGTTGAAAATTACTCTAAAGTTTAAATAAATCAGCGTGATTTTTCAGCCATATTAAACATCAAACACACAATGAGTTCATCTCTTGCCAGCAGATCACTTCATTTTAATTTCTTGAATGGCATATGGTGCCTATAATCTGTTTACTAAAATGATACTCAACGGAGACAGGCTATATGGTGCGTATGACTTTTGAATTTTATTTATTCACTCCAAATTGCGTAAAGTTTGTTCCATTTTTTTATACTTTGTTTATGATACACATAAAAGTGTTCATTTGGCAGTGGAAAGGTTGGAAGAGAGGGGGAGGGGCAATTTCATGATCCGGAAAATTTTTTTTTTCGCCGGCCCTTCGGGCTGGAAATTTTTTTTCCCTAAAATTTCGATACGGAAATGTTTTTTTTGCAAAGTCTTCCTGCCCCCCCCCCCCCCCCCCCCCATAAAAATCAAATGGTTGCTCCCTAAGCAGTTGCAAACTTGCCACCGTGTTTGCGTGTTTCTTTTAGAAGAAACAACAGAGAAATAGAGCCCGATATGAAACTCAATCCTGTATGTATTAGTTACACCCGGTGATCCTTGTATTACGGACCTAATTATTCATAACAGATCCAATGAGAACCATCAAAAGAACTGAAACCTGCTTAAAGATCCGTGGCAGTACCCTATATCTAGTCTACTAGAAGGTCTCAGGTTTACTCGGTGTAAAACAGTTTTCGATACCTTAAAGTGCATACATTTTGTTTTCACTAGCAAAACGGTTGAAGATATAAACAAAAATTAAATAAAAATTGCACTTCAGAATAACGAAGAAATTGGGAAATCAAGATACATGTATACAAGCTGAACATTAAACCAAGCTGGTGTGAGTAGAGCATTCACCTAGGCAAAATAAGACGGAAGTTCTACATTTACTTAGAGAGGCAATAAACTCTGTCAGAAACAATTAGCAGTCACAATGGGTAGTGCAATATAGTCTACACAACAATCTTTAACTGACGATGAATAATGCTCCGAAACATACATATATCATAAATAAAGGATGACATCATTTCTCAGACTGACCCACTTTTTTTCTCTTTCACAACTTTAAATTTGTTCCGGAACCAATGTCTACCTGATCCAATTACCATATAATAAGTTATAGGATTGGCTGTATGACACATACTGGTATCATCCCTCCCTAAAACGGGCACCTGTTTAAAGGTGCTTGTTTACCAGTCTATTAAACATATATAATCATGTCAAATATGAAATCTCGACAGGATTTAATCTGCGGCGCTTTTTGACAATAGAATGACACACACTGGGATCTTTATCTACCTCATCCCATTCAATCTCACAAAATACGGGTGACAAACAGGTCAGCTTCGCTTTTTATACGTCTTACAATCACTTCAAAGCTACTGCAGGTTATAACAGATGCTTCATAATTTCCCAAGTCTGCATATTAAAACATTATAAAACAATAGTCAAGTGTACAGTAAGGCACATGTCTGATTCATAAATGTAAAGTTAGTATGCTAATCAGATATAATCCATCAGCGTTTTCCTTTCTACAATTACAATTTTCATTCAATAAATTACTGAAATTAAATGAATCATAAATCTGCTCATATTTTACTTTTAAATGCGTAATAGCGCTTAAATTTTCTTTGCTAGGCGAGATTTACTAAAAACGAGATAGCAGGGTTTTACCTCGTGTTCACAAATCACAAAATTTTAACTATACAGACACCTCAAATTTCCCATGTTTTCTCTAGAATACAGGATGCATTGACACATATCAATATTTAATGACAATAGTATAAATTGATTTTATACAAAACATCCATTAATCCGACAACACGTACGTTAAGAGTTCAGCTCCGTGGACATGGTGGAGCGCTAGAGTACGAAAATGGTCATGTATAAATAAATATCCGAATGTGCATATATCTAATTTAGCATGAAATGAAACTTCTTTTCACTCAAATGGACCAGAGTGCGCACAATTTCAATTATCCTTAAGCTAGTTACATTTGATGCAATTTTCTACCCTCCCTTATTCCATTTTCAGGGAGGTAAATACGTTACGTCAAATTCAGCATCATAATGATGCCAAATGCAAATCTGATGCAGGAAACAAATATGGTGACGATAGAACTCCTTATCACGTTATCATCAGCATAAGATGATGTATCAATAATACATAAACCTAATTTGCTTCAAGCTTAGAGTATTGTTACAATAATGTCTTTACTTATGGATTTGGTCTTTCATTTCGTTTGTCTGTTTCAAATAACATCACGTGATGCAGACGCATGCCAAGGTAAATTTTCGGACCATGGTCCTTGAATTTATTTTTACTGATTGAGATAAAGTCTTTATTCAGGGGTCAGATCAGTACCTGTCTGATGTCTTGTAAACCCTTTATAAAGATCTGCCCATTGATCGGTCAGTCCGTGCACGCCCACATCCCCGTCTGATGTAAATCCCAGATCAAGGAAAGGAAGTGACTTAGAACAGCGAGTTCACTCCGCCAATGACTATCTACTGTCAACATGACTTACTACCCAATCCAAATAAAAAAGATTAGCCGACACAGTCTTTCTTTACGTTGTGCACCGATAACCTTAGCCAACTATCCTACTTCAGTGACATAAGAATATTTGTGTCAAATAGCATTAAACAGCAGAGCTCAGTGTGTTACGATAAACAGAGAGTGATTGAAGGTAGAGATCATCCAATACTACCCTGTGTAAACACGGGTCTGGCTCTGTAGACTTTGCCAGAACAAAATGCCTTTTATAATGCAGTATTTTAACGACCATTTTAACGATGGTTAAACAAGTTTAAACTCCATCTCTTGGTTTATAACGGGATTCAAGAAATTTGAAAAGGCAAATAACAATTATATGTATTGTGACTATTGCAATCTAGCAAATGACACCCCCCCCCTTTCCCATTTTTCCCAAGGGCAGAAACTTTTGCTCAAATTAATTGATACGTGGATCATTGCAACCACTATTACTGATCTCATTAAAAGATTAGCAGTGACCTTGACCCACTTGCTAAAGGAAGTACAATTCATTTTCAAAGTCAGGATATTGTATCTGACTGCAAATGCAACTTTCAATTCAATTGCATTATTGGTTCTAGGGATGTAAAATTATTTTGTTTGTAAACTTTCACAATTATTACTACCTATGTACAGTATCCAGTTACATGTCAGCAATATGAATATCTCTAGTCATAAATTCAGTTCATCGTTTTAATTTCTAACAAGCAACGAAGTGACCTTGTTCCAACATCTATGCCTTTAAGAACCCAATTACCTGTAAAACAAACAATGGTAAGCTACCTGAGAGATAAAATACATCCTCTATGTGTTTTCCCATAGTTCTAAATATAAATGACATCATTTTCAAATGTGTACCTGAATATAAATTCTTTTTTCAACTTTTTTTCAGACAGCTTGTTTTACCTGTATACATGACATGTACAACAATGCCAAATGTTCTGAAACTTCATGTGAGGTATGCACTTAACTCTCAATGAAGACAAATACCAGAGACTGTAAAAAATACCTCAGTCAAGTGCCCCATAATCAAAATCAAACAAGCATGTCTAACAGCTAGGATTCTAAAATTCCCTACTCTCTCCCCACCCTGCAATTTCTCTATCAACCAGCTACAAATAAATTCTGTATAAATCTTCTTCCCTTCAAACATCTTGTCAATCAAAAATGAGAACAATATTAAGAATGTCATTCCTTCAATTTGACTTCTGACATTCTCTGCATATTAAGTATTTATAACAACGCCTGGTTAGTTTGCCATATGCATTAATGATACAGAAAAGGAAACGCTGGTCCATTAAATCAGCTGTGTACTTGTACAGTACAGTTGACCTTGTATTCAGTGAACATGTGAGGGGTTTCCCCATACTAAGATATCTTGTACTTTGTACTACCTAGTTGCAAAAAGAAAAAGATGTGCCCTGCACTCTAGATATTCAGTAAATCAAGCTCTATCTTTTATGCCCAGATCAAAACTTTAAAGTTTACTATATAATATATACTTTTTTGTTTGTTTCTGCATACAGATATGGAAATGCAAAATGATCTGTATAATTGTGTAGATTTGCAACATCTTCCATTTCTATGACTTCAAATACACACGTAAATGCATAACAAAGTGCACATTATTAAGCTTTATAAAACTGTGTACCAGAAAAAAAAAATAGTTTCAAAATTTAACTTAAATTTGTATGGGTTTGTTAGGGCTTGTCACTTTACAGGGCTTAAAGGAGGGCGTATAATCCCCATGAACTACAGAATAACAGAGATTGGCTATTAACCCAGCACGACAAACCCCTGATATAATGATCTGTGTCTTCCTTTAATAATACACTACACAATGGACAGACTCCTTTAAATCCCGCTTAAACCAAGCCCTCCCAAACACCATCAGTTTTAATCCCCTAGGTTCAACTACAATAGTGATCAACTATGGCACATGTATGCCTGTCACTTTATCTTTAAAAACTGCATGTCCTAGACTCCTAGTATTTACCAACTTAGTTTGTATTAGTCCAGGCATCGTCAAAGTTCAAAATTTTTACCAGACAATTTGTCTGGTAAAAAGAAAAAATCATCAGTCAAATTTTTATTTTACCAGACAATTCTTCTTTCGGATATATCACCAGTAAATGAGAAAGAACTTCTCTTTGAGCTATGTGTATACATGTATGTGTACTATAACACCCCCTCCCTCTCTGCCTTCCAAAAAAGCAGTTATCTGCACATGTGAAAACCCCATGCGTAGAAAAGTTTCTTGATCAAAGAAATTAAGTTATTGACTGCAGTTGAGTCTTAAGTTACTCCAAGTGTCAAGTTATCAGTTAGCTATAACATATTTTTTTCTTTGGTCTTATTTTTTACCGGACAATTGTCAGATAAGTGGATTTTTTTCACCGAACAAATTCGAATTTTACCGGCTATTGCCGACAGACTGGTGACTTTGACGATGTCTGTTAGTCTCAACCCCTCTACATGTACCTTGTCTGAAGGTTACATTAGATCTGTTGAAAATTGTATACAAGGATATACATGCAGTGTACATTGAATTTGTAAGGGTATTCTGCCTTTCATATCAAGACTGAAAATATATGAAAACTTTATCATATAAATGGCAATAAAGTTGAGTTAATCATGTCTAAAAATGAAGTTGAAAATTCTTTGAAACTTTAAGATCACGGTTACAAGGTCAAAGGTGACTCACTGCAATGAACATGTCGAAAGGCATGTACAATGTACAGGTACAAGTACATGTAAAAGAATGTACTAGGAAAGTTATGATGAGACATGACAGACTGACTACTGCCAAGACATCATACAAACTGAAAGTTTTCAAAAGTCTATGCCATGAATGAAACATCTGCATAATGGCAAGTCAGATAGTCTTAATGAACAATGTGCAAGTCAACAGCATACATGTTAAACCACAATACATGCCAAGTGTAATTACAAGTACGTGTACTATCTAACAAAGTGCCAGAGATGATGAACTCTTCATTTGTTTGCAGCTGAACTCATTTGGAATCTGGTAAGGGTAAAGCATGTATACCTTAAGACTAAGGTGCAAGGTACGGCACTTCTTTTCATTACACTTCATAATTCCAACTGTAGGTCATATGATTTTCCTGTGCATTCAATATTCCCAAAAAAGTGAAGTCCAGATTTACATGTAAGCACTAACCAGCAATCCAAAATTAAATTGCATGTCAATTAAAGATGCATAAGGTCAAACTGAGTGTATCCACGATGTTTTGTCTACATGTCGCATACCTATTTCTCTTTATATACGCTACTACTTAAAGATTTTTACATTGTAAATATAACCGCACACAGAATGAAATATTATAATATTTGGAATTATCAAGGCTATCAAATTGTGTCTAATCACATGTAACGTTTCATTTGTTCAATACAGACACATGTTACTACCGGTAAGAAAGGACCATGAAGTATGACTAAATAAATTTTTGTTCATTAGGCCACTTTTTTTTTTTAAATTGGATTACAGATTTTTTTTCAAAAAAATTGGGTCGGTAAGCCGAAAAAAAAAAAATAAAAATAGAAATTCAATCTGCCTTTACTGAAAGAACTTAATCTTTAGTGATACACTGAATTGATAATGTTCAGAGAAGCTCTTGCATTTCAGCCTTTTAGGACCCATTTTCGTGACTAATTGGTAATTTAAAGAATGGAAATAATACGGAAGTGTTCCAACTCTATACCTTCTTGAAGAAAATTTCAAATCAAATTTCATGCACCAGACACGTGTTTCGAATATTAAATTCTCATCACTGATGCTTCCAGCCAAAGTGCTTTATAAGCCGCGCAAAGGAAAGTGATGCATTTGACAAGTATATGAACTAAGAGGTAGTTAATAGATACCAATATTTATCTCCTTTTTTGGATTGAAATTGATCATTTTCCTATGATTTGCAAATTTTACTAATTTTTAGGGGGGGGGGGGGGGCATACTCCACTGAAAATATGGTAAAAATTGTCATCTTTGGAAACTTTAGGAAAGGGGCGTCCCCTTATATCCGTGTATGCTAGTGATACTATTTAACAAACCTGTAGGTTTCTCTTGTTTTATAGTAAACAGTTGAAGCATAACATCTTTTCAGATGAACAATGAAGATAAAAAATAATATCTGAATAATAATTCTTCACATTTAGATGACTTCAGTGAATGTCATTACATGTATATTCAATTCTGTTTTGTGAAGCATTAATTTCCCCTCAATACCGCAACAGTACCGGTATGCAATACACTGGCCTGCTGACCTTGACTTGTATGAACTATCTGCATCATATGCATCTCACCTCATACATATTATTATGTGATCTTCTGGAAAGTGATGTTTTTAAACTTAACAGAAAATAAAACACCGCTAAAGACGGTATGGCCGGATTGCAAAGTAAGTTTTTGTCACCAACTGGGTCAAGGTCAATAGGTCAAATAATACAGCATATATTGAAAGGTTTTGTCAGAGGCAACCTACATGTATAAAATAAAGTTTCTACTGCATACAGTTCCATAGATTTTGCTTAAACCAGAAACTTTAACCAAAATCCTTAACTAGGTCAAAGTCCAAGGTCAAGGTCACTAGGTCAAATGTTACAGCATAAATTGAAAGGTCTTGTCATGGGCGAGCTTCATTAATAATATAAAGTTTCTAGTGCATACAGTACCATAGATTTTGCTTAAACCAGGAACTTTAATCAAAATCTTTGAGTAGGTCAAAGTCGAATGTCAAGGTCACTAGGTCAAATGTTACGGCATAAATTGAAAGGTCTTGTCATGGGCAAGCTTCATGTATAATATAAAGTTTCTACTGCATATAGTTACTTAAATTTGCCTCAACCAGAAACTTTAACCAAAATCTTTAACTAGGTCAAAGTCCAAGGTCAAGGTCACTAGGTCAAATGTTACAGCATAAATTGAAAGGTCTTGTCATGGGCAAGCTTCATGTATAATATAAAGTTTCTACTGCATATAGTTACTTAGATTTTGCCTCAACCAGAAACTTTAACCAAAATCTTAAACTAGGTCAAAGTCCAAGGTCAAGGTCACTAGGTCAAATGTTACGGCATAAATTGAAAGGTCTTGTCATGGGCAAGCTTCATGTATAATATAAAGTTTCTACTGCATATAGTTACTTAGATTTTGCCTCAACCAGAAACTTTAACCAAAATCTTTAACTAGGTCAAAGTCCAAGGTCAAGGTCACTAGGTCAAATGTTATGGCATAAATTGAAAGGTCTTGTCATGGGCATGCTTCATGTATAATATAAAGTTTCTACTGCATATAGTTCCTTAGATTTTGCCTCAACCAGAAACCTTAACCAAAATGTTGACGGCAGACGGACGGACAGACAGACGGACAGACGGACGGACATCGTCAATCTATAGACCGGAATTGCTTTGCAATCCGGCCAATTATCGTACAAAATAGACACAACACAATTCAAACATAATGATAACATGATTAACATTTATGCCCAAGGAATAAAAGACATTCTTGTAGAAGATACTTACTATTGCTAGATTTGAGGTCTCTATGAATAAGTGGAATTGGTGATTCTTCATGCAAATAATGCATTCCCCTGGCAATTTGTACAGCCCAATCAACTAGAATGTCCGGTGGAATCCGTCTTCCACATAATACCCTATTCAAAGATCCACCTGCTGCATATTCTATTACCAGACATAAATTTGGTTCCTTCAAACATACTCCTCTTAAAGAGGCTATATTAACATGGTTTAGAAGCCAAAACACTTTGGCTTCTTGCCGCACACTTTCAATTGTAGCACTAACAGGTTCATCAGGGTCCTGTCTAGCAGCTTTGACAGCAACTTCCTCTCCTTTCCATAGCCCTCTATACACTTTACCAAACCCTCCCACCCCAATGACTTCTTCCAAGTGAAGTTCATTAAAATCTATCTCAAATGGTCGATCAGGAGGGACCCTTTCTTTGAGACTGAAGTTGATATCTTTTGTAACAAAGTTACTTGGGAATATCCCTACATTGCTTCCTACGCGTCCTGTCCACCATCCCTCATCCCCGGATATGTGGGAATCGTAGGACAGCACCTCCACCTGACAACCCCTCCTCAATGTAAGTTCATCCTCTCTCTTCCCCTCATAGTCAAACACTGCAGTCCAATATTTATCGGAATCTCTGGAATTTCTACTTGTAAACCCATATTTTCTACTGGATGCCATTGAAATACAGATGCCCTAAGCATCCATATGAATTACATACATAAAGTTAGGGTCACTTAACTCAAAGAATTTAGCAGGTGGAGTTTGGGGGTAGATTCCAATTTCCAGAATGGGATTCAATACACAAAATAATTCCAAACCAAGATGCGCCATAAGAAATCACTTAAATAAACTCCAAAAAATGGTACAATGAATTATGATGTATTTGGATGGCACTAAATATTGATTCTGTACATAACTGTGCTTCCTCTAGCAGCCTTTTCATTTTTTGACACCTTTGTCTGTTGACTGGCTTTGATGAGCCGCCATACTCGTGTACTTTGACCTTTTCTTACGAGATTTTTGATTGGTTATAAGTGTTTCAAGGTTATTGTTTTTATGCAAACTGTTGAAAAAAATATATATTTGGTTTTAAATGTAAATATTCGATAAAAACAATTTAACATGCAACTAAAATTCCATATAATTTCCCTGCAAACATAAATTTAAATGGATTTGTCTAGGTGTTAGAGAGTATGAATATCAAAATGTCAGCCTCCATAAGAAGTTGTCTTTTATTTTACAAAAATTCGTTTAATATTTCAAGGAATCGCCCCATTCTTCAACAAATAAGAAATGCTCTGAGTACACAATACGATAATACACTCAATATAGATAGATTTATTCAGGTAAAATCAGAACATGATAAAAGTTAAAAGAATTTGAACAAAAGATTGTCAGTCCCTTCGTTGAGGTTTCGGACAAAAACTTGTTCAGACTCCAGGTTTCGGACAAGATCAAGTTCGGCCTCGGAGTTTTTGGCCCTCATACTGGTGTCTTCTCAGTAGCTGAACAATTTATTCATGATAACTTCGTTGTTTTGTTAAACTGCGACATGAAACTTGCTGACTCGGAACAACTGTCTCAAATAGTTATCGAAAAGGAGCTGTTAAGATAAGGGCCAGATTTACAAAAAATGTAGCCCTGAAATCACTCGATTATTTCTCGTGCATTGTCCTTCCAATTTAGATAAAAGTTGGTCATATAAGACTTCTAGTAGGTATTTTATTAGTCCCGTACCGGCAATGCCGAAGGGGACTCTTAGTTTCCTCTCAGTCTGTCTGTCCCTCCGTCTGTCCGAATATCAAGTTTTCCGGACTTTTTTCTGCAACGGACGGAGATATTCAGATGAAATTTGACACACGAGGAGTTATGCCCCTTGAGGACTTGGAAAATTCAGTTTTTGTCAGTTTTCCAGACTTTTTCCTGCAACAATGAGAGATATTCCGGTGAAATTCGATACTCAGTTTAGTCTTGGATACAGGGCAAGTTCGACTTTTGTCACGCTTTCGATGAGTTATGCCCCTTTTTTCGAGGAGTTATGCCCCTTGATGACTTGCACAATTCAGCTTTTGTCAGTTTTCCGGACTTTTTTCTGCAACGGATGGAGATATTGACAAGTGAAATTTGATACTCAGCTTAGTCTTGGATAGTTTCAGAGCAAGTTCAACTTTCATCACGCTTGACATCTTTTTCAAATCGATAAAGCAGATAAAGCTTCAGAACTGAGCTACACAGACAGTAATATAAGTTTTATTAAAACTCATGTTTAATTGAAGTCGAGCTATTCATAGGCAGAGTTGCAGGACATAAATATGCCGCTGGTAGGAAACTTATATCGCTCAGCGATTTTAATATTTTTTAAATAAATTTTGTGAAAGATGTTATGATTACGAGTTTAAGAGGTAGGGGTACAGATGACAGAAAACGTAGAATATCGAACGAAAATGCACAAAAATGCATTATTTTACGCAATTTTCAAGTTTATTATGTTTCTGTTACCTTTTCAAATCCAAACTGGATAAGAGAAATTAACTTTGCGGTTATTATATCAATATAATCAGCAAACTCTGCAATCCGGAAACTGAAAAACGGTTTTATTTCGTTCTTCTCGGCCACTTATGTAGCTTTCTGGCGCAAAATACACACGGTGTAGAAATAGACAACTTTCTTGTTTATTTCCTTCCAAATGGTTAAATATTTTATCAGAACACACTCTGAATAGATTGTTCCATGATATGAAATGACAAAATGGCAATTATAACTTACTTTATCGCTCTAGAGCCACATTTAAAAATAGTCATCCATCCCCCTTTTTTCGTTTTTTGCTTGTTGGACATTGTTTCCCCCTCGCTTCAGAACCCCACTTTGCCAGAATGTTTTATTGATATACACCTTTGGTGAAAGTGGCATTGTAAAGCGAGGGGGGGGGGAACGATGTTGTATAAAACTTTTCCGTTTTCCATTGATTTCAGTGAAAAAAACGTTTATTTTGACCCAAATATTGGTCTTATTTTGAATAAATTATCCCATCAGATAGCAGATTCATATGTGGACCAAGTTACTTGACATTTCTACCGAGAAAAATTCTTAAATTTTGCATTTTGAAATTTCGACTTTTCGGGGCAGATTTTACGCCTTATCTTAACAGCTCCTTATCTAAAAATTTCGGACTTTCATCATCTTTTATGTTGATCTTTAACCACAAGATTTCCTCAATTTCGCAACTGTGCTAAAGCAGTAACCGAACTAATTTCAATGGAAACTGAGGAGCTCCTTTAATTATGTCTCCCCCCCAACGGGGAGGAGACATATTGGTTTTGCCTTCGTCGTCCGTCTGTCCGTCAGTCTGTCCGTCTGTCACACATCGTGTCCGGGCTATATCTCCTGAACCGTTTGCCCGATCACTTTCATATTTTAGTATGTTGTTGCTTATGACCTGAAGGTTTCACATCACCTTGACCCAAGGTCAAGGTCACTTGGTGCATTTTTAATGAAATTATGCATACATTCCTGTCCGGGCTATATATCTCTGTCCGGGTGAGAGAATTAGCCATCCCTCCCTCATGATGATGTTTGATTGTTTTTCTCCCACGCCATTGTCTAGATTGTCTGTTTTAATCACCTGTTTGTTGCCTAACTTCCATAAATGTCGCTTTGGTAGTGATGACGTCAAGAGGATGAGGTCAATTTATCTCAACCCAGGAAAATTTGAGAGTTTTCAGTCTCAAGTGGGGGAAGAAAGCGCCCCACCCTGTCTAATGCTCTGTAACACAGGAAACCACCTTGACTGTCTTTGAATCACAATAATTGCACTGTTTGTATCTGTGCGACATTTGTTTATAATTGACCAAAATTTACCTTGAAATTACCCAGACCGTATGGTTTCACGATGAAGCTACATGTATTTTTTATGTCAATACAATATACATCTTATCATTTCTTTTAATTTCCTCTAGGAGGATGATACTGATGCAATCTATGAGGTTTCAAAGGAAGATTTTAAATATGTAGAAAAACTGATGCCACAAAAGTTAGTACCTGAACCCCCGGAGCATCCCCAGTACCCCACTCCCTCGGGCTGGTATCCACAATCAGGCAAGTCATTATATACATGGTAGCATGGCATGATATGCAAATGATAAATTGATATGTTCCATAGAAAACCCCTTTGCTATAGAGTTTTTAGACAAGTTAAGTATTTTCTAAGTCTATCTGGTTCATTTTAGGTCTGTCATACAGCCACCATTGTCATTCATACGATGGTTGCCATTGTGGGCAGAAATAGCTGTATGTTCAGTTAACAAATAAGCAAATAGTTTTTCTTTTCTTCTAGAAATATAATTACATGCATAATATATCATACCATTAGTAGGTTGATATCACAATTTTTCTGCTCCAGCTTTCTCTGACCACAATACATTACCATCATATACTTGATAAATGATCTCTATAGGATAACCTAAAATTAAGACTTATAATTTCATATAATAAATCAACAATAAATTGTAACTAAACTTAAATGGATATCAAGAAAATTTAAGCCTCATCCAGTCACTCTGTATAAGAAAAGTTTTCTGTCGAATATATATTATTTATGTATCATGTGTTGTGCTATCATGTTTAAATTTCTAAGCTTCGGAGCCAATTTATATTGCCTGCATTATAAAATTTGAAGTTCTGTTCCTGGGAACAAAGAACAGATTTTCAAGGTCATGTGATTGTTATAAGATGATTTTCTAGGGAATGCATCTTAACAAACTTTATATATTTCGCACATTTAAGCATGAAAACTATCAAATCTATTGTTTTTGCTTTAAAAGCTATCAAAACAATCAATTCTGTTGTTTGTCAATGAGAGTTGGGCTTCTTTTGTTGTGCATATAAATGATATAATGCTAAAGGGTCTATGAAATTATACTGTACATGTACTTATTTTAGGGCAACCAAATTTTAGCAGAAACAGAGCAGAATTGGTCAAATTGACATACAAATGTATTAGCGTAATCATGAATTACCGCTTTCACTTATTTTCCACATTTTTCTAAAAGAGATTCATTATTTAGCATATTCTTGAATTAGCACAGTCGTAGCAGCACTAACTCTGCTAAAATAAGAATCCCGCTAAAATAAATACATATATACAGTATCAGAGTTTTATAACTTTTAAAAGGAGCTCGATTGAATTTGTAGGACATTCAGTCCAGTCAAGACTGGAATGTTTTTACTCAATAAAAGAAAATAATTCTTACAATGAGAAATAAATCAGATTGTTTAGATCATGTTATACTTGTTTATCTTGAACTACATGTGTATATGATACATGTATTCTGAGTTCAAATGGAGATTCACATTGTCTTCTCATGAAACCATGGCAAATTTAGACATATTGCGAAGACATACACATAAAAATCATTATTGCGAGGTCCTTTTACTTACTTTAATAATGTTCCTTAAAACGTCTCTTTCCTTATTTAAGAGCAAAGACATATTGGCTAAGCATGATAAGGAATAATTTGCATTATTGATTGTACAAAATACTACAATTCAAATGTAATACAATTTATCCTTTTATTGGCTGGATTGCAAAGCAAAACTGGTCTATGAAATGATGAAGTCCATCCATCAATAAGTCATTGGGTCGGTCAGTCTGTCCGTCCGTAATTCTGCATCAACATTTTGGTTTAGCTGTAACGTTTAAGTCTGTTAGGAGAAAACTGTTTAGAGTAGCAACTTTTAACTTTACATGGTGATAGATTGTGATAGGATGAATCTGAAAGAATAGAGCAAAAATTGTTTGACCTTGAACTTGAAGTTTGACCCTCTTTTCAAAAACTGAACTGTAAGGGGTATAGCTTTTTAGCTCTACTGGTCAAAGACCAGTCGAGCTTATGCGATCGCCCTGTGTCCGGCGTCTGGCGTCCATCGTCCATCCATCTGTCCGTCTGTCCGTCCATTAAACTTTTCTCGTGAGTGCAAATCCTCTGAATCTGTGAATGGTAAGAAATAAATTCTTTTTGGATTAAAATGGGTCTATGGACTAGTTGTGCACCTGATGTTCTGTTTGAGCCCCTGACCTCCAGGGTCTTGGAAAATGGGTGTGGTCATTTTCTCCTATGTAACTCTATGTAATCTTGTGAACACCAGTTCTCAGAAATTATTAATGATAGAGAGTTAATTCTTTTTGGCATATTATCAGTCTCTGGTGTAGTTGTGCACCTGATATTTTGTTTGAGCCCCTGACCCCCAGGGTCTTGAAAAATGGGTGTGGTCATTTTTTCCTATATAACTCTATGTAATCTTGTGAACACCAATTCGCAGAAAGTATAAATGATAGAAAGTTAATTCTTCTTGGCATATAATCAGTCTCTGGTGTAGTTGTGCACCTGATATTTTGTTTGAGCCCTAATCTCCAGGGTCTTGGAAAATGGGTGTGGTCATTTTCTTATATATAACTCTATGTAATCTTGTGATCACCAATTCTAAGACAGTATAATTGATAGAGAATTAATTCTTTTTGCATTAGAATGAATTTATGGTGTAGTTGTGTACCTGATATTTTGTTTGAGCGACTGACCCCCAGGGTCTTGGAAATGGGTGTGGTCATTTTCTCCTATGTAACTATATAATCTTGTGAACACTAGTTCTCAGAAATTATTAATGATAGAGAGTTATTTCTTTTTGGCATATTATCAGTCTCTGGTCTTATTATGCACCTGATATTATGTTTGAGCCCTTGACCCCCAGGGTCTTGGAAAATGGGTGTGGTCATTTTCTCCTATTTAACTCTATGTAATCTTGTGAACACCAGTTCTCAGAACATATTAATGATAGAGAGTTAATTCTTTTTGGTATATTATCAGTCTCTGGTGTAGTTGTGCACCTGATATTTTGTTTGAGCCCCTGACCCCCAGGGTCTTGGAAAATGGGTGTGGTCTTTTTCTGATATATAACTCTATGTAATCTTGTGAAAACCAGTTCTAAGAAAGTATAAATGATAGAGAGTTAATTCTTTCTGGCATTTTATCATTCTCTGGTCTTATTATGCACCTGATATTATGTTTGAGCCCCTGACCCCCTGGCATTTTATCAGTCTCTGGTCTAGTTGTGCACTTAATAATTTGTTTGAACCCCTCGGTCTTAGAAAATGGATGTGGTCATTTTCCCCTATATAACTATGTAATCTTGTGAACACCAATTCTCAGAAAGTATAAATGATAGAAAGTTAATTCTTTTAGGCATATAATCAGTCTAATCCCCAGGGTCTTGGAAAATGGGTGTGGTCATTTTCTCCTACATAACTCTATGTAATCTTGTGAACACCAATTCTAAGACAATATAATTGATAGAGAATTAATTCCTTTTGTATTAGAATGAAACTATGGTGTAGTTGTGTACCTGATATTTTGTTTGAGCGACTTACCCCCAGGATCTTAGGAAATGGGTGTGGTCATTTTCCCCTATATTACTCTGTAAAATCTTGTGAACACCAATTCTCAGAAAGTATAAATGATAAAGAGCTAATTCTTTTTGCATTATAACAGTATGGTCTAGTTGTGCACCTCATATTTTGTGTGAGACCCTTACCCCCCAGGGTCTTAGAAAATGGGTGTGGTCATTTCCTCCTATGTAACTCTATGTAATCTTGTGAACACCAATTCTCAGACATTGTAATTGAAAGAGAATCAATTCTTTTTGCATTATAATGAAACTATGGTGTAGTTGTGCACCTGATAATTTGTGTGAGTCCCTGACCCCATGGTCTTGGAAAATGGGTGTGGTCATTTTCTCCTATATAACTATGTAATCCTGTGAACACCAATTCTCAGGAAGTATAAATGATAGATAGTGAATTCTTTTTGCATTATAATCACAACTGATATTTTGTGTGAGACCCTGACCCCCAGGGTGTTGGAAAATGGGTGCAGTCATTTTCTCCTATATAATTCTATGTAATCTCATGAACACCAATTCTCAGAAAGTACATGTATAATTGATAGAGAGTTAATTCTTTTCGCATTATAATGAAATTATAGTCTAGTTGTTTATCTGATATGTTGTTTGAGCCCCATTCTCCTTAGAGTATTAGAAAAGGGGTGTGGTCATTAGTAGAAAGTATAAATGATAGAGAGTTAATTCTTATTGTGTTATAGTAAGTCTGGTCTAGTTGTTTATCTGATATTTTGTTTGAGCCCCTGACCCCAAGGGTGTTGGAAAAAGAGTATGCCACTAAGACGAATTTAACCAAATAACCAGGAGAGCTTCAGAGACTTCTAGTTATATTTTATATTTCACATATGAATTTCTTGTGACAGTACCTTTCATTTGAGAATTTCACCTTTAACCTATTGACCTTGACCTGGAAGTGGAAGTTTGACCTACTTTTCAAAAACATTAAGTTTGTTTTTTTTTCTCTTGAACCATAATAGGTAGAGCTTCCATATCACATGTAGTTCTCTTGCAACAAGACCTTTCATACAAGACCCGGACATTTTACTTAGTGACCTTGACCTTGAAGCTCTGCATACTGGTACTTTTCAAAAATTTTAATCTCGACTATATCTCTGAATCAAAAGCAGTATGGCTTTCATATTTCCCTTTTTTTGTGACAAGGCCTTTCATTTGAGACCTTGACATTGAATTTTGACCTATGTTCCAAGCAGATTGAAATTTTCCATATCTATTTAATTGGAAAAGGGTAGGGCTTTGATATTTCACATGTAGATTCCTTTAATAAATAAAGTATACATCAACTAAAACTTATGTTGCACAATCTGGCCATACTGCCTTTAGTGGCTTAGGGTTACTTTAAAATGCCATGAAATAAATTGTATAATATTTCGTAGATTTGATTCTGTATGTGATTTTGCAGAAGGAGCAACAAAGCTGCCATATTTTATACACAGAACCAAAAACCACATGTTTCCTGTATACCCTAGATTGACATTTAGTAATCAACATTCTGTAAAGATAAGGAGGATTGATGGAGATATTTGGGTAAGGAAATAATTACTTTCAAACTTTCTATTTTCAGCTCAAATGAGCGTAGCTCAAGTGAGCTTTTGTCATAGCGACTTCTCCTCGACTTCTCTGCAACCCCTACACACGATTTCACGAAACCTTACAGGAAGCAAGTAGTCAAGTTTCTCGACCAAGTTTTGGTTTTTCGTGCCTATCGGTCAACAAATATGGCCACCAAGGGCTCTGATTGGCTGATGCATTTTCATTTTCTTCTCTGCAACCGCTGCACAGATTTTCACAAAACCTTACAAGAAGCAATTACTCAAGGTCCTCTACTAATTTTGTGCTATTCGTGTCGAACGGTCAGCAAATATGGCCGCCAAGGGCTGTGATTGGCTGACACATTTTCGACTTCTACTCTGCAACCTCTGCACAGATTTTCACGAAACCTTACAAGTCCTCTACCAAGTTTGTGTTTTTTGTGCCGATTGGTTAACAAATATGGCCGCTGAGGGCTCTGATTGGCTGAAACATTTTCGACATCTCCAATACTGATGCTCATAATTTCATAAAACCTTAAAGGAAGCAAGTACTCAAGGGCTTCCACCAAATTGTCCACTATCATTCTTTTATTTGCAACTCAGGTGAGTGATGTGGGCCCCTTGGGCCTCTTGTTGTGTAATGAATAAAGCCTAATGTCATACATGTGAACCTCCCGGCGGGAGGACGAAATCTCCCGACGAAACGAGGATCCTCCCGATCGGAAATAGTCCTCCCGATTCCTCCCGACGAAACAAAATCCTCCTGACGAAAACGAAAATCCTCCAGATTTCTCCAGGTGAAATGCAAAATCCCCAATTGTGTATTACGTTACGCATTACGCCGATTGTAGTGACCATACAATAAATTATTAAGTGCTAAATATACAGGTGACAGGTATATTGCTGGACAAACAAAGTAATTAGCGCGGCGTTCTCTACACCATCATGGGTACCTGTCTGCCCTGGCGACGTTAGAATCTTCGTCGACGGAGCGTAGTAGGACACCGTCCGGTAATAATTCTCGTAAAAGGGAAAGAAGTCGAGCTCATCAGGAAATATCGGAAAGAAATACCAGCTGGACAATTTACAGGGATTTGGAAGGTAATGCGACATAGTCCCATTCCGATTAAAAATGGCCCATTATTAAATCGGCAACTCGCTGCACCCTGGTGCGCATAATTCTACGGTGTCCATTTTCGTTTTTTTTTTTTAATCTATAATTTATTTACGTTGTAACGCGTGGATCCTTTCACCCGAGTCGGAGAGTTTTTTTTTTTTAAATCTATAATTTATTTACGTTGTAACGCGTGGATCCTTTCACCCGAGTCGGAGAGGTTCTTTTATGATACAATATAATGAATATTGATTTTTCTCCGACATTCTTTTTTTTTTTCATCTTCGTTCTGCGCCTGAAATTTAAATCTCCACCATCCACTTACGTATCTAATCTACGAACAAGTGTCTGCGTTCGTCCGTAAAATTATATCATTTTAACTTAAGTGGTCAGTCAACATGGTCAATGGGTAAATTTGTACAGCTAGAAACATCAATTGCTGCTGCAGCTATGCTGCCCCGATGCAATGAGCGCCCCCCCCCCCCTTTCTGATATCAGCAAAGCTGAAAATGAAGCTGCCCATACGTGGACACGAAAAATACAGAGTAGGTGGCTGAAAGTTCGGTCTTGGCTGCTCTGTGATATATGCAAAAAAATATACTGCAAATACTGCAAATTATTCATTGCAAATGGTAAAATTGGGGAAATATGTGCTAACGTCTGACGTATCATACATACATTGCATGGAATTGGTCATTTTTGGAATGGCCCATGGTCCATTGTTTTTTAGAATGGCCCATTGTTCAAAGTCCAAGTGGAATGGGCCATAGTCCCATTGAGCAAGTTTGCCTTCTAGATCACTGGGACAATTAGAGAATACTTATCTAAAGAAACTCTCAAGAATTTGTTAACCGTTTAACATGTTTAAAAATAAACAATAATGATTCAGTTTAAACCATAGCATCACTAATTGTTATTCTTTCTAAAAAGGCATTCCTTGCATACCAGCAAAGTAGAAAGTGATGAAAAGAAAGAAAACAAATGTTAAATAAATATCATAACACATGTATATTGTTGTTTTCCCCTCATTTCACCTTAAATAACGGTAAATCAAAGACCGATAAATCCTCCAGATGAAAAATTAAAAACCTCCAGATGAGAGGCCAAATCTCCAGATGAAAATTGAAAATCCTCCAGATTTGTGGAGGCAAGAGGTTCACATGTATGTAATGTCCAACCTTACACCTGATGACAATCTTACCCATTATATTGTAAGTATGGGGCAAGACTGAATTGGACTTTCTGGAATACAAAAATTGTACTTCCTGTAAATGTGTTAAAGTGCACTACTTAGTGTTAAAACTAAATTTGTTCAATACATTTATCCATTCTCTACTCTGGTATGAAAATTGCTTTCATAAAAAGTTTGATTATACATGTATTATTAATTTCAATACTGTAAATTTGGAAATTTTTGAGTCAATATTTTTTTGCGGTTTTGAGTTAAAAGCCTATAGATTTAATTTTGTGATTCTAATTTTTGCAAAACCATCGAGACCAAAAAATAAAATTATCGCATATTGTACTTTGCTTATTTGCTTTACAACATTGCTGCGTGTTTTAATCGAAAGTAATAAAAAAAACCTGGACGGACAGAAATTCCTATCTTATTGTCTTTATTGGCAGCATGTGTTCCGATTCGCAGCAGATAACCTTTTAAAATGTCACAAATCCAAAATGTAAACGGATGGCAGATAATTTCAGTAATGACAGCCTCAATCAGAGAAAGTTTATGGAGTAATTTTAAAACTCCCTCAGTGCAAACATAGACCGACTTCAATTGCCTATTGGCTTATTTTTCACACCTATTCAGCGATCGGCGTAGCGTACCTGTATTTCACATGTTTATGTTTACTTATGTATTGTTATACGCAATGCATAGACAAACATTCGTGATACCCTTTTGTTTTTGTTAAGTTTTAGTTGCTCTTTTTAAGTGATATTTGTCACTGAATGAGACATATGCAAGCCCCCCTCCAAAGACCAAATGTCTAAACGGTAATAGATAAAAGCCACGTATACAGGTGCGCGTACATATCTATTAAATTGATGTATCGGAAGCATAATTTTATTCAAGTGGATTTATTTTTAAGAAAAATATTTTTGCAAATCCATCATACCTGCAAAATTGCTAAAAATTAATCGACAGCAAAAATAACCAGATTTACGGTATTGACTATGTCTTGAAACATTGTGTTCAAATTTCATGAATTTGTAACATCACATGCTTGAAGTATAACATTAATATTCTTTTATCATTTCAATGCTTTGGATAAGATTTTAAAGGAAAATCTCCTTATTTACACATAAATCCACAATATAAGTAATAGGCCAAACCTTGCCTAAAATAAATCATAAGCAAATAGAAAGTATTAGATATTTTGTGTGCATGACATAGAATGTTAATTTATTACATTCAATGCAATCCTAAATTTATTACATATAAGCTAATACAGCTTGGATCTTAACATTATTAGCTTTCCACTGAAATATTGGCACCAATATGTACTGATAAACAGGTCTATATTTCTTGTGTTTTCAGATGTTAGAGGCAGACCTAAGAAAATATCTTGAAGAAAAAACTAACAAAAAAATGACAATACAAGTGCAAGAGATTGGACGAGCATTATTTGTGAAAGGTGAATATTCGGACCACATTGTAGAATTTATGAAAGAAAAAGGGTTTTGATTGCTTTATATTTCATTGACTGCTTGTGATTATTTTGTTGTACTATTAAATCATATACATTGTAAAATTTGTTTTAGTAATTTTGACATTCATTGAAGTACAAAGAGATCATGGAATGGATGCAGCACCTCACTAACACTTCCTATTTATGTATTTGAGTGGATTCCTCAAATACATGTATAACATTAAAGTTTACCAGTATTACAAGGGAGAACAAATAATGGTTTTACATTTGAAGGATTGCCAAATGTCTGGCACCAAAGCTATTGATAAATTACTGCATGGTGATGTCATAAGCAAATGGCCCCTCAAAGCAAAGTTTGACAGGTCATTGATTATGACATCATAATGTTATACTGTAAATGTGGTTATTTTCAATGGGGAAAATTGTGCGATTATAACATCTAGATGTTACGTGTTAGAGAAATATTCGCGATAAAAATGTTTTTCTCATTGTTAGAATGCAGCAGCGATTTTTTCGCATGGGGGAATTTTTTGCGTAGTCACATGATTTGTGAAAATTTCCACGTTTACAGTAATCCACAAGCAGATGCAATGTCAGACATTAAGCGATCCCTCAATTGTTGTCTGTCTGTCTGTCAATGTGTTAGGGCAATCACATATCACAAAACATCCTATTTCATTCATTAGTATGTTGTCACAAAGGATTATATCTTTGACCATAGGTCATGTGGTAAGGTAATCAAAGTAAACTGGAACACTTATAATGAAAGTTAGGGATGCAAGGTTTTACCACGATACATTGTATTTGATTGATAAAAGATTTGTTAAAAGAAGGTTAATGGTCACCAGGTCAGGTCATATATCCAATGAAAGGTCACATGGAATCTGCATTAGTCTGGGATGTATCACTGGGTTGGGTGCACCCCCCCCCCCCCCTTGATCCTCCAAAACTGGCCTAACTTTGTAGCATTTTTTGCGCTCTTTCAGGTAAAAATTTGTCTCATGGAAATTTCCATTGCAAAAGTGGTGTTTTTTGGGAAAAACATGTTTTTTTAATCAAAAATCACTGAAAATAGGAAAAAAATTATAACTCTTATATGGTTGATGTTTTTAAAAATTGAAAAGTGTAAACATATAGTATTTTTGATGCTCTTTCAGATGAAATAAGTTGCAAGTTCCAATTCCTATTTTTACTGTGTGTTTTGGGGTAAAAAAGTCGAATTTTTGCCAAAATTCACAGAAATTTGAGGAAATTTTAATTTATTTCTGCTTCTCAGCTCCTCAATATTGCATATGATCGTTCAATGATGATTTAAAAAACATCTTTAAAGTCTCCTTTTTCAAATGACATATATTTTATATTCTTATTTTTTAACAAAATCCTCGAAATTAATTATTTTATACAGAAACCTGTATTTTCAATCAGAAATCTCAGATTTCTGTATATTTATTTAAAGAACCCTTATTTGTTATAAAAGCAATGATTGAAAGCTATTTTCTAGTGTAACTTTTCACACTCTATCAGATTATATATGTTTTACTAACATTTCATTCAAAATCAGCGTGTTTTTTGGGGGGAAAAACGTATTTTTTCATTTAAAAATAGCTGATTTCTGGAGAATATTTATTGAATCTATAGAAGTTCTTGAAATGATAGCAGGAATGTATTTTGAACTGTAATTATTTAGGTTCACTCATAAATTACATGTATGAAACATAAAAGGTATATTTTCTACTTAATTTTGGGGCAAAATGCCTGTTTTTGTCTAGAAATTACAGATTTCTGGAAAAATTTTATTAATTCATTTTCTTTGCTAAAACTATACATTTAAAGCTATTATCATTATAGAAAGTAATCATCTTGTCAAATGATTGTGAAATTAAATGTAATAATCAATTGAAACCATCATTTTTTGGTAAAATATGCATTTTTATGCAAAAACCACTTATTTTGAGAAAATAAGTACTAGCTCTTTTAATTTGCCTAAATTGATATGTTTTAGCTTTGATATTATGATGTTTCTTATTATAAATGGATAGAAATGTTATTTGATAACTGAAATTTAATTTATAACTTATTTTGGGGCAAAAAACCTTCTTTATGTGAAAAATTCACTTATTTCTGTTAATATTTTTTAAAATTTATATTTCTTATTTAATCAACACTGGAGAGGTTTCATATAATTGGATGGCATTAATGTGATCAAATTTAATGAGTTAGAAGAGATTTCTTTGATAATCTTGCTATTTTGGGTGGAAAATCTTGATTTTTATTTAAAAATCGCTAATTTCTGGAAAATCCTTATTACTATGAAATCAGACGTTATTATTTATATTCAAAAGAGTTCCTGGGTATATCATAGCTTGTTCTTGTAAGTCATATGCATTCGAAATATCCTCTGTTAATTCAATTGATATTTTGGGGCAAAAAACCTAATTTATGTGCAAAATTCACTTATTTCTGTGAAAATTGTTTTAAATCTATATTTTTTATTCAATCAAAGCTGGAGAGGTTTCATATAATTGGATGGCATGAAAGTGATCAAGTCTAATGAGTTAGAAGAGATTTCTTTGATAATCTTGCTTTTTTGGGTGGAAAATCTCAATTTTTATTTAAAAACCGCTGATTTCTGGAAAATCCTTATTACTATGAAATGTGTCGTTATCATTTATATTCTAAAGTGTTCCTGGGTATATCATAGTTTGTCCTTGTACGTCAAATGTATTTGAAGTATCCTCTGTTAATTTAATTGGTATTTTGGTGCAAAAAATATATTTTTTATGAATTATATATAGCCTATATCAAGAAATTTACTATTGAAAGTATCATATTTCAAACTATGATTATTATCCTCTGTATTTCCTATTCAACTGAAATATAAGACTTTCAATAGTAAGTTTCTTGATATAGGCTATATATTCATATAAAACATATTTTTTGCCCCAAAATTTCAATTTCAATTTCAATTTCTGTGAATTTTGGCAAAAATTCGACTTTTTTACCCCAAAACACACAGTAAAAATAGGAATTGGAACTTGCAACTTATTTCATCTGAAAGAGCATCAAAAATACTATATATTTACACTTTTCAATTTTTAAAAACATCAACCATATAAGAGTTATAATTTTTTTCCTATTTTCAGTGATTTTTGATTAAAAAAACATGTTTTTCCCAAAAAACACCACTTTTGCAATGGAAATTTCCATTAGACAAATTTTTACCTGAAAGAGCGCAAAAAATGCTACAAAGTTAGGCCGGTTTTGGAGGATCAAGGGGGGGAGGGGGGGTGCACCCAACCCAATGATACATCCCAGACTACATGGGAAGAGTCAAAGCTCTTTCACATGGTTCAAAAGATAAAGCACTGTATATGGATGCCTTCAAGTGACATTAGCTCTCCATACTATTTGCTGATAAAGTACCACACGATTGTAAGCTTCTGTACAGGTTCACCTTGATAAACAAGATAATGCTATGTATTAGATGCAACATGTGACCTACATGTTCAATTTTGCTGGACATATAAATTAGGTTGGATATGATCAAATCTGTTATGAATAGAGCCAAATGCGTTTTTGGTGAACAATGTCATCTTGGTATGAAAAGATTATTCATGCAATGTGCATGCATCTGACCTATATTTTTGTTAGGCTTACCATTAAAAGTAGTAATGAATGGGATTTCAAGTACCACATTGGCATATAAAGGTTCATAATGAAACCATGTTACCATATATGATGCTGCATCCGACCTACATATTCTTCACTTTGCCAAACAATATGGAACTTTGTGAAAATCAGGTCAGAAAAAAGAATAAATGCCCACGTTTGAAAGCAGGGATTCATCTTAGATCACCGAGATGGTACTACATCCAGTGCAAGTAAAAGCATCCTCGTTGAAGTTTTGAAATATTATCGTGATCTAACTTTTCCACATGAAATACCCAACACCACACAAAACCACACTATGGATGCTGTACACATCTTTGACTAGAGGTCATTTGGTCAAGAAAATGGCTTCTACGGTACATCCTTTTGTACCAAGAGGGAACTTTTATCTTTACAAAAACATGTAGTTCTACTGTTTGATTTTGAGATCCTAAATGTTTTTTATCCCCCGGAATCAAAGATTCGGGGGCATATAGTTTTTGGCCTGTCTGTCTGTTTGTCTGTCTGTTTGTCCGAAAAACTTTAACATTGGACATAACTTTTGAATGGGAAGTGATAGGGCTTTCATATTTCATATGTGTATTCCTTGTGACAAGACCTTTCCATTGATACCAAAATTTTTGACCTCGTGACCTTGACCTTTGACCTACTTTTCAAAAACTTTAACATTGGAAATAACTTTTGAATGGAAAGTGATAGGGCTTTCATATTTCACATGTGTATTCCTTGTGACAAGACCTTTCCATTGATACCAAAATTTTTGACCTCGTGACCTTGACCTTTGACCTACTTTTCAAAAACTTTAACATTGGGCATAACTTTTGAATGGTAAGTGATAGGGCTTTCATATTTCACATGTGTATTCCTTGTGACAAGACCTTTCCATTGATACCAAAATTTTTTACCTCATGACCTTGACTTTTGACCTTTTAACCCAGTGACCTCACATACATGTACTTAACAGAAAATAGTGTTCATACTAACAAAGATGCCACCGGGGGCATTCGTGTTTCACAAACACAGGCTTTATTTTATTTGCCCTTTAGAGGCATGTTTAGTCCTACTATCTCATAGTGACAGTGACCTCCATTTCCCACTTTTTTGTGTGGCCTGCGAAGCATAACGACACCTAGGGATCACTTTGTCCATTGTCTGTTTGTCACACTTGGATGTCACACCCTATAAAAGTGATTCCTGAGTGTTTCTATGTTTAGCATATGAATTAATTCAGTAATGAATTATGTAATTTATACAGTGTAAAACAAAGTACCAGCAATGTAATTCGTTCATTGGTATTTGTTATCATTGTGAGTACTTTGACTTGCAGTCCAACAGACCAATTTAAAGGTCCTGACCTTTGTATATACATTTGTGAAATATCAATCGGGTTCTTCTCAAAGTTAATTTTTTTTCAATTTGTGATAATCATTTATCAAGCAAATAAAGCAATGTGGAAATCCGAAAATAAACAAAACGACACTGAATTATGTGGTGTGAGTATCTGTGTATTTGGCAACGTGTGTCGTAAAAATAAAATCTTAAAATCATTACATGTAACACAAAATAACACAATATCTTAGGCAATTAATAAACAATTGATTAAATTATACAATCATAAATAATTGTTTGATCTAGTATTGTATCAATATATGTTTATATATTAAAGTTTATATTGATATAAGTTTTTATTGATGTTTATAACAGAACAGACTTCTCTGGAACATATGCTTGTTCATGTCTTCTAAAATCAAACTTAAAAAAAATTGATTCTATTTTTTTCTATCTTGAATATAGTATCTATATAAGGAAAATATGAAATTTATAGACCAGTCTACGTCGTGCAAAGTTTCAATCTGTTTTATGACTATCGCTTGTCAATGAGAATTAAACATAATGAAGAGCATTTTGGTCAATATAGCATAAACAATAGAAAATCTAACACTGACATTGTGATTTGTTAAATACCTCAATCCTTGTTTTAAAAGCAATATGGAAGCTAAATCCATCATCAAGAGAGTTTCAAAGAATTACCTGTATTTTAAACAAACTAAGTAAATACAATTAATATTCTGTACTACGAGCAAACAGGATCAGACAAAATGGAATCAATATTAAATATCAGATCCAAGTTACATGTACATCATGTTTGAGCAAAATTGTGGAAAATGTGACAGAAAACTAATAAGTAAAACAAAATAATCTTCTTGAGACCATACTCATTATACAGCATTTTAAAGGGAATAGCTGACTTTGCGAAAAATAGTATACCAGGAGAGGCTTACGTAATGCAACTTTTTCTATGGATCAATTGTATAAATTGTGGATTTATAGAATCTTTGCTTTAGATTTCAAAATATAATAGTTCAAACATTTCTCATTTTGTCTAATATCCTTTATTACACATCAGTAAATAATTACAATGATTAAAATCAATGTTTTAAAAAAAATGTAGTAATGATTCAAAGACAATTAGGTAACACTAGTGAACCAAAAGGTGATGTGTAAAACATCATACACAACCTTTGACTCATTAAAATCACAGAAATTGTTGAAATCATTAAATTTTATTTTTGAAAGACTTGATGCTTTCATTATTGGAAGATTATCAGAATGCATCCACATGGAGCAAACATAACAACAACAACAACGGAAAAAGAACAACAGCAAAGCAAATAATATTATGCAGAACAAAACATTAGCACTTACCGAATGAACACAATAGGAAAACAATCTTACAAAAACAAATTGATAAAGCTACTTTAGCTACCATAATAATACTGTTTTACTGATATTACATTTACTGTCCCTGTTGTTTGGCCAATGAAATAAATATGGACCTTTGGATTTAAGGTAAGAAAATGTAACATATTTTGTTTAAAGAATTTTAAAAAGTCTGGATAGAAGTCTTTTTGAATGGATACCCTTTGTCTCTATTACATGTACATGTATTACTTTGTGCTTAAAACTCGGCTTTTAGTGATTTGCCTGCATGAAAATCCCAAAAATTAAGTTTGCCTGCATAAAAATCCCAAAAATTAATTAATATCTGGGGTCGAATTTGGAAGCACATGTATCTAATCATTATGGTACATACATGTACATTTTAATTAGTAACAGCAGTACTGTTTAAACAGTACAATAATATTTGACCTTGACATGTAATTACCAATCCTCTCCATAAGGTTATCAGATCTCTATGAAAGTAACATATAAAGAGACCTAAATTTCCACCTGATAGTATCTACAAAAACTGCAGCAAGTATAGTAAATTGATCTGTAATCATATTCACAACGATATAAACTAAATGTTCTTTTTTAAGCACAAAACAGACTGTTGAGCAATATATGCAGAAAATATAGAAATAAAGCCCTTTTTCAAAAATCGATAGTGTGACTCCACTGAAAAAAGCAAAGTTTGTAGAAGCATAATAAGATAGTTTATGAATCAGAATGTAATGGGTTTGCATGTCACAAGACAGCAAGAAAAATAGCAAATGCATTTCTAAACTTTCTAATTCTTTGGTTTTGTAGATACACATGTAAATACATGTAAAAATCAAATTTACAAGGACTATAAATGTGATAAATGTATAATTATGTTGGAAATAAGAGAAGGCCTCTTATATTTGCTTTAACCAAGTATGAATAAGCTGCAAAAAAACCCAACAATATGTATACTATAAATACCATACAGTAAGGAGGTCATAAGCCTTTTTTTTTACAGCTTTGACCTTGAACTGTGCTCTTTTATCAATACGATGTATCCCTATTCCAATGGTAATCTTTTTTTTCCTAGGACTGTCAGTTTTATTTGACAGTGGTATTAAGAAAAACCTAAAATAACAGTGAACAGTCACCTTTATACAACATCATTCTTTTCTTTGTGATTTTTTTGTTTTCTTTTTAGCTTAACATTGGACCAAATACATGCAATGCCAACCTCAAGTTATTTCCTTTATTACCAGAAAAAAAACACTAAAGGCGGTAAGGCCGGATTGCGAAGTGTTTGTATTAGATGACGTATACATTTTTGCACAGAGAGAAAGGTCAAAAATAATATTGCGCAATAAAAAAAGCTATGGTCATTAGGAATATAGATGTGAAATATCAAAGCCCTACCCCTTCTGGTTAAAAAGAAGATCAAAGGTCAATGTCATTTGATCAAAAGTCATGATATCAAATGGAAGGTCTGGTCATGAGGATTCTACAACTGAAATATCGAAATTCTACCTCTTATAATTTAAAAGTAGGTCAAAGGTCAATGTCAAGGTGATTAGGTCAAAAGTCATGATATCAAATGAAAGATCTCGTCATAAGGAATCTATAAATGAAATATCAAAACCTTAACTCTTATAGTTTAAAAGTAGGTCAAAGGTCAATGTCAAGGTCATTTGATCAAAAGTCATAATATCAAATGAAAGGTCTGGTCATGGGGAATCTACATGTGAAATATCAAAACCCTACCTCTTATAGTTTAAAGTAGGTCAAAGGTCAATGTCAAGGTCACTAGGTCAAAAGTCATGATATCAAATTAAAGTTCTGGTCATGAGGAATCTATATGTGAAATATCAAAACCCTACCTCTTATAATTCAAAAGTAAGCCAAAGGTCAATGTCAAGGTCACTAATTCAAAAGTCATGATATTAAATGAAAGTTCTGGAAAGCCATAGCCTCTATAGTTCATGAGATATTGCCCAGATTAATTATTTTTAAAGTAGGTCAATCTCCAAGGTCAAGGTAAAAACTTTTGGTATCCATGGTGAGGTCTTGTGACAAGGAATACATATGTGAAATATAAAGGCCCTATCATTTACCATTCAAAAGTTATGGCCAAGGTTAAAGTTTTTCAAAAGTAGGTCAAACTCCAAGGTCAGGTCACAGGTATCCATGGAAAGGTCTTTTCACAAGAAATACACAAGTGAAATATGAAAGCCCTATCACTTACCATTCAAAAGCTATGGCCAAGATTAAAGTTTTTCAAAAGTAGGTCAAACTCCAAGGTCAAGGTCACTAGGTCAAACTTTGTTGCTGTGTTACATTCATCTCATCATGGTCTATCACCATGTCAAGTTTAAAGTTGCTCCTCCAAACAGTTTTCTCTCAACAGACTTAAATGCAAAATGTTAACGCACTGACTGACGAACAGACAGACAGACGGACTTTGCCATTTCATAGACCAGATTTTGCTTCGCAATCCGGCCAATAAAATAAAATTTACATTTGTATATTCAAAACCTGAGATTGTAGGTAACACCATTAAAAAGAAAATCTGTCTGCATAAAAGACACAATAAAGTTATTGATAAACAAAATTAAGAAACATACATATAATTCTACAAAAAAGATAGATGTTCAATAAGCTGCCAAGTGATTTGATTCCAAATAAATAAAGTCTAACATAAACAATGAGATTCAACCAGTAAATCTACATAAAGGAAAACATCAACGAACCTTACACTGTGAAATCAAGTCCACAAAAAGTTACAAACACAAGCACTAGCACGTAGCACTGTAATTTTCAATATTTTACTATATATTCATTGTGAGCCAAGACCAAATGCTGTCCCTTCAAAGACGATGAAAACAAGCTTAAGGAAGAAAAAGGCTGTATAAGTTACAATCACATGGTATGGAATGCTACATGATCATTATGTTACAGTGGACTTTATCATAACTAATCAAGCTAATCAAGGAATTTAATTATTTTTTCTTTTACCATTTTTTTTTTTCTTTTACCATAATTAAACAATGCTGTGTAGGAGAATATACACACATGTACAGAAAGTAATGTATGTTTATCAATAAAGCTAAGAAATGTCAAGTGTTTACCAATCTTAAAGCCCAGCAGTTTTCAATTTTAAACAGTAAAATAGCACTTAATGAAAAATTTGATTGTACACAAACTTAATTACAGTAAACATAGTCAAGTAATAAGTAAACACTTATATTTTTAAACACTAACATTTTGTATATGATTCCTTCAGAAAAATGTCAACATATTGTGCAAGTTTTAGCAGGGAATCTACTGAAGTTACTTCATATGAATTGACTATTCTTCTTGGAGTAGTAAGAGAAATCTTGAATAAATAAATCACCCATATGGAACCCTTGTATAAATAGTAAAATACATCACAGCATCAAGGTAGAAAATCTCCGGTACAGTAGAATAGGTCCGTCACCTGGCTGCTGTCTTTGCCTTAGCTATAAGCTCCAGTACCTCAGTGTACCCCTTGTCACTGGCAAAGGATTCTGCCGAGTTACCAAATATATCCTGTACTCTCCAACAAGCTCCACTGTCCAGTAGGAATTCTACAGCCTTCAACTTCAAACATGCAACAGCCTGAGAATAAACAAAAGAAAAATATTTTGGGGTGTTTGTACATACTAGTGCAGACAGTAGAAATCTAAAGGTGAATTTCTACATTTCTCTCATCACTATCTTGAGCAAAGTGTGCATTATTGAAACAGGACAAATTTACCTATCTCTCCAAATTCAAAATAAAAGAAATATAAACTCTCCAAATTCAAAATAAAAGAAATATAGAAGTGTGATTGATGAGAGAAGTCATTAATTTGGTTTAAAAGTTTTAAAATTTTTCTACGAAATGCCAATTAAATCCATGCATAGAATAGTAATATGATTGAGGTGAGATGGATTTTATACATCTTGTGACTTATCCTTGACCTTGCAAGTATACGCTCCTAGGTCCCGTATTACAATTCTGTGAAATATCATCATTCAAATATTTGCAGGGTAAAAAAGTTATGGCCTGAATAGAATTTTACCATCTCTATTTACTGTGACCTTGTGGTTACAGATATGATACATTATCAAGGTCACAACACATCTTTTTGTTCTGGGCAACAGCAATGTGAAATATCACTGGTCCATGTACAGTTTCACAAAAATTATTACAAAAATTTTCAGGAATTTTTGCTACTGTCATCATCAAATAAAAGCTTGATTTTTCTAATTCAATTTAGATTATATCATGCTTTCTGTTATCATTTCTGAATACTAAATATAAATTAAGAATCAAAACATTGCAATTTTAAGTTTACAAGAAGAACTTAGTGATCAAAAGTTCTGTAAATTCCTAACATTTTTCGTATTTTTGTGAAACAGGCTGCATATACACAAAGAGGTTGACTCAACTGTTCAAGAACTGATATGTTGCCTGTCACATAATTGATCCTTAATATGCTGCCTTGACCCTGAAGGTGACCTTGAAAATCAAACCTTTACCAGGGAGATTTTTTTGAGGGACAATTAAGGGTGTTTTATGCCTTACCACATGTAATGGTGTACGTTTGTCATAATCAGCTACATTGAAATCTACACCAGCTGCTTTCCATGCTTGTAAAGTGTCCATTTCCTCTAATGCTGCTGCCCTGTAAAATTATTAATTTATAAACTTTATGCTTTGCTGGGAGAGATACAAAGGATATATTTTCTTTTGTAATTTATCACTCTTACAGACAATAGCAAAATATATTGATTTCAAGAAATATGTTTTGAATAAAGTTAATTAAAAGAGAGATTACATTGACACATAGGGTTTAGATTTTCTAGAAATGACATCCATTAAAGTTTGTGTATCATCAAAGAAACAGTCAAGTCCTACTAGAAAACTTTCATTCAAAGTTCTCATTACTGAAAGCTCATCAAACTTTACAATACACATACCCTAATTTATATACATATGTAGGCTTTGAGAAAGATTATGGTTAAAAATCTAAAATCAAAGACTAAAACATTATGAAGAGAAATAAAAAGTGCAATGCTATTAAGAGAATGTTCCATCTTATCATAATTGTATCAATACACTGCCAATAATTTCGTGAAATGTTTTTAAATGCATATTTGTACATGTATATGAAATTATCAATTTCAGTTTTTAAAAAGTTGAACAAAAATACTGGCACTTACCTGCACAGTTCAATGGCTTGATTGACAGTATGCAGGGTTACTACACTGCCGGTCCTAACCAGGAGGGAAATGACGTTCTCATGCTTGCCGTTGATGGCATCCATCAAGGGAGTTAACCCCTGATGATCCTTTGCGTGGACGGACACTCCGTTATGTAGAAGGTACTGTACTACTGAATAGTGTCCCTCCCTACAGGCTACATGTAAAGCCGTACGACCATCTTGATTTGGCAAGGAAAAATCTGCTCCCTGTTATCGATAAAAAGCAGTACAAATCTTAAAAACATTTATCTATATGTAATTACTTGGTGCCAAAGAGTATATAATTGAAGGCTATCACAGAAGTTTAAGAGTATGTATTATCTTTCTCAAAACATGAACTAAGTGCTGGATACATCACATTCAGATGTTCAAACTCTGAATTTGCCTAATTGTACATTCTTTCAGATGTTCAAATTCTCAATAATGCTTGTCCTGTACAATTACCTTGTAGCAGAACTTACAATGTACTTACTGATTCTTTCAGTTTTTGTAGAGCCTGTACATCTCCAGCCATGGCAGCAGCACATGTCAGGTTAGGGTATAATGCATCACGTAACTTATTCACTTCCTGTAATATCATTCTTACACTAATTTGTCATATCCTTTCATTTGTGCAAAAAAAATACTAATTTGTTATATCCTTCTTTTCAAGGATTAAATTTTTTTTCAAAATATAAATACTACATATTGACTCATCTTTTTATACAATGATGTGCTGACATACTTATTCGGTATACCTAGGCAATGCAAAGTGTAGCATCCCCTTTCATTGCATGAGAAGCAATGTACCTCATAGTCTGTATGCAAGGAATTTGACCATTTCAAATTTGTGACCTTGACCTTTGACCTTGAAAATCAATAGGGTTCTTCCTCTTGACATAAGCAATAAAGCAATAAGTGTATGCAGTTTGGTCAAGCTCTGGTCAAAACTACGCCCTCTAGGCTGTATACAAGGATTTAACTATTTCCAATCTGTGGCCTTGACTTTTGACCTATGACCTTGAAAATCGATAGAGTTTTTCCTCTTGTCATAAATTATGAAGTTTGGTCAAGCTCTGATGAAAACTGTGCCCTCTAGGCTGTATTCAAGGGTTTTGACTATTCCAATCTGTGACCTCGACCTTTGACCTATGGCCTTGCAAATCAATAGGGTTCTTCCTCTAAACATAAGCAATAAGTGTATAAAGTTTGGTCGAGCTCTGATCAAACTATGCCCTCTAGGCTGTATACAAGGATTTTAAGTATTTCCAATCTGTGATCTTAACCTTTGACCTATGATCTTGAAAATCAAAAGGGTTCTTCCTCTTGTCATTAGTCATAAGTTTATGAAGTTTGGTCAAGCTCTGATTAAAACTGTGCCCTCTAGGCTGTATACAAAGATTTTGGCCATTTCCAATCTGTGACCTTGACCTTTGACCTATAGCGTTCTTACCTTGATATAATCAATAATTGTATGAGGTTTGGTTTAGATCCAAATAAAACTGTGCCCTCTAAGCTGTATACAAGTGTTACAGAAGTGTTACGCACTAACGCATACACTCACGTACACACAGTGTTACTATATCCCCTGCAGCTATGTTGAAAGGGGATAATACAAATATTCTTATGCTTTTGTAGCATTTTAAGAATAGTTAACAGGTTAGCTTGACATTCTTAATTTGGGCATAAATGTAGAACAAAATTCCCACTTCAGTAAGATCATAATAATCACATATCTCTTTGAAGATTTGGAAGTAGTTTACCTCTGTACTACTAATACTGAGACATTTGGCCACGCTGTCAATTAGCTCAAAGTCCATGATAGATATGGTCTCAGTACGTACAACTGTCATCTCACCTCTCAGGTTCCTAGTCATCATCTTTAACAAAATCAAATAATCTAAATACATGTTTTTTTAAACTTTTCATAGAGTTATTTTCAATCCCCTACAAATCTGACTAAGTCAGAGGCACATTTTAATAAAAATGTTCTAGAAAAATGAGTCAAGTGCGCTAATTCATGATTCACTAATAAGTTGAATTTCCCAATTTTGCCATGTTTCCTCTAAAATTTGGTTATGCTAAAATAAGTACATGTACACTTATAGTAAGTCATGATCCAAAAATTTGTTTAAACATGAGTATTTTGTTAGATGAAACAAATTTGCCAAAACAAGAGCCAAGTTTTTAAAATTATTTCATGAATGTGGGTCAAAGGTCATGATCAAGGTCATGGGATTGAAAGTTTTGATACCAAAACTGACGTCCTGTCAAAAGGTACAGGCATGCCATTCCTGAGAATGACTGCGTGTACATGCATGTATTATGTTACAGCAAAGTTGTAATGACGACTTTTACATTGTCTAAAATGTAGGTCAAAGGTCAAATATATGACATAAGATTTTTTTCCATAAAGAACACAAAACATTACAACAAAGAAATTAATATGCAAAATATGAGAGCCCGGGCTACCTCTTACAGTCAAGTAGTAATTGAAGGTCAAAAGTTTTTTTTTTTTCAAATGAAAGTTATAGGAACAAAGATTTTAGAAAAATAGAAAGAAAGGTTTATTCACACGTAATACCTTTCATGCTAAATATGAGGGTCCTCACCCTAGTACATACAATTATTCTAATGATTTACTCTAGTCAGACTTACAGATGGTTACTGAGATAGTTCAGGGCTTCCATCGATTGTTAACGTCTTTTAAAACATAACTTAAATCAAAATAAATTAATGTATTATCAAATATCTAGTTTTGACTATTCCTTTACTATGTATGTAAGTAGACAATATATACCTTTCTTTTCTTGTCTATATCCCATTCCTCCTTGCCTAAGATATAACTTAACTTGGTTAGGGCTGCTTCTGTAGTCATGTCACCACCACATAATATACCACAATCCATTAAAGCCTAAAATACATGTACATTTATGAGGTTTTGAATCCTAATACACAGTGTTGCAGGAACAGGTATCAATATGCCACAATAACAGAAGGTTTCAGGTTCAATTCCACCATTACACATTTTGTTTATCAAGATCTGCTGAAAAAAAAGTGTTCTGAACAATATTTTACTCAATTTTTGCTATATTTTGTCACAGAAACAGCTTGCCTTTGATGTAGACAGTGTTTATACAGTAAAAATCAAACTTAAACTGGTCTGTAAGCAACTTACATGTATCTTGAGAACTTCATCACAATTCACAGAATTTTCAACATTACTGTCCTACTGTAAACAGGGGGGGGGGGAGGATTTCGCGATATTAATAACAAGACTTTTTGTGGAGGAAATATTGACGATAAAAATGTCTTTCCCATTGTAGGAATGCAACGGGGATATTTTCGCGTGGGGAAATTTTCGTGAAAACCCTCTATTCGGGAAAATCGCAAAAATTACCCCCACACGAACATTTCCACGTTTACAGTACCCATCGCAATTAACAAAATTTTCAACATTACCATCCTGCAAATATATACTTATTGGTACACATGTACTCAGTCTATCTTCCTAATATCATACATTCTATATATATCCCTACCTTTCCAGTGGCATATGAAGTACTGACATTTCCCCTTGGACACTGTGATATGTTGATGATGATGACACCTATGTTAGATGCCTCCTTAAACACCTGATGTAGGTCTGGACGGTTATCTGGGGCGTTACCTGCCCCGTACGTCTGTAAGATCACACCTTGCATGGGAGGACGCAGGAACCCTCTTACCTGAAAATGATCAGCAGGTTACATCAAATGCTGTGGTAAGGCACATAATATTCTATGATTTGATGTGACATCCCCAGGAAACTCATTTACTAACATGCATCCAATTTACAGATTTACTAGAACATTCAAGGTTAAAGATTAACTTACTCACAATTTGTCAATTTACAGATTTACTTTAACACTCAAGATAAAAGGTTAACTTACTCACAATTTGTTGTAAGTAATCATCTTTTTCAAAATAAAAATTCAATGTTTTAAATTGGTAGTTTAAAAATGAACTTTAAGTAAATCAAATTCATTTCAAAGATCTCATCTCATATGGGAACATTTAACATTGTCTTAGAGAGGTTTTGAGAGATTCCAGACTTAAAACTTTGCCACAATAAAACCCTGTTACAGTATTTACTAACTGTCTGAGAGGTGATTCCAGGGAAAAGACGAATCAGTCCTACATTTTCACACATTCTTGTAAAAACCTGGAACTTTTCTGTCTCTCCACCCCTGAATACGGCAGGCCAATCAACTGAATATAAATATTATACAATTAATGAACTTGTGTGAGGTAGATATAGCAGTATAGCAACCCAAAGGATATGTTATTCACCGAGGCCACAGGCCGAGGTGAATAACATATGCTTACGGTTTGCTCTATCTACTGAACACAAGGTCATTAATTGTCATGAAATACAACGATTAGCTTGATAGCATCCATTGTTGTAAGGAATTCATAGGCATTCTCTGATGATGCAAAATATATGCATACGACGCTACTATTATGATGTCATAACTACAATACCAATTTAGAAAGATACCGGGGAAAATATGACAGTTGTTCTAAATTTAGATCTCTGGAGGTGATTATAGCAATATATTCAGAAGCTCCAGACATGATATCAGCCAATCAGTGAAGGGCATATTTTCCAGTCACACAATAAAACTTTTTCAACTGAATCTTGATGAAAATTTAAGTACATTATTTACCATCATAAAATGGAAGATCGATCAAATAACTTACCATACATGTATATTCAATTCAATGCATCATAGTTTTAGTTAAAATTCAAAGAATGAAGATAGTAGTTTTCAGTACGTGTATTTGAAAAATACCTGTAATCCTTATTTCCAGACTGACAATAGGTGGAAGATTTGGAGACACAAAGGCAGACAGACTGCCAGCATCATACTTAATTGATCTGTTACCACGTAGGATCTTGTTATCAAAGCACAAAAGTACCTACAAGTATACAATATTAAAAGCTACTTGTTTTACATAGTATTAAATAGATGCATATAATTCAGAGAAATATGTCAGAGACTGACGTAAAAATTTTCTACATAAATCTTGTCATTTTTGCAAAATATATATACATTCTGCATAATGGCTTGCATTTGTACAACTAGATTCAAGTGGGTCAAGGTCATTTGATGAAAGTTTGTAGCACTTATACTTTGCTCAGTAGTGGCTTCAAAAAGCAAAATAATGGGTCAAGGTCATTTTATGAAAGTGTGATCAAAGATACATCCAATATGCAAGTTTGGTACATGTACCACTAATACTTTGCTCATTATTGGCTTTTAAAGACAGATTACTCAAGTGCAAAAAAGGAGGTAAATGTTATTTCATGAAAGCTTGATGAAAGATGCATCCAATGCAAGTCTGACACATGTGCTCAGTATTGGCTTTAAAAAGTAAAATCACTCCAGCGGTAAAAGTAGGTAAAATGCTGCATACCATGCATGGGTCCATCTCAGCATCCCAAGATGAATCACTTGTACAAGATTGGTAACTGTTGCATCAGTACTTTGCAAGATACTGAGCTGGACCTAACGTCTTAACCAGGTAATTCCAGGGTAAAATGTAGGTCAGATGCAGCATATGATGCATGGATTCAGCTCAGCCTCTGAAGATACTAGTAAATCACCTGTGCAAGTTTGGTTACTGCAGCATCAGTATTTTGTCAAATACTGAGATACCCAAAACTTCTGAGCCGAACAGGGACAGGGACGGGGACATGGACATAATTATACGAGGACACACGGGGATATAGCATATAAGCTCACTCATCTTCATCGAGGTAAGCTAAAAGTTAACTCTTTTTTGTCCAAGGATTTAACAGTCTGAATGATAAGGGCAGACCTACCTCTGGAATACAACATTGATAACTAACAATAAAGGCAAACTTACTTCTGGAATACAATATTGACCAGCAATAATGAGTGCTGACAGAAAATTGTCCCTGCCATCACTCCTCACCTCAAATATTGGAATCTGTAAGTATACAAGACAGAATTAGTTGTACTTTTATAATGTTTTTACTTTCAAAGAGATAAAATCTATGAAGACACAGATAGCAAAAATTATATGGTTGTCATAGACTATTTTCAAGAAGCAAAAAATGTCCTTTGACCTCAGAGCTCAATAATCTATAGGATTTACCTCTTATAATTGACCTTTGAAAAACAATACAGTCATGCACCTGAATCCTCATTGTTAAGTAAGGAGATCCTAGGATTGACAGTTTTAAGTTTATCTGACCATCGGGTAAATAGGGACTGACAGACAGATAGTGCCACACCATAGTATGTCCACACGCATAAGGCCATAGTTATTAAATATTTTGTTTTACTTCTGCAGGCGGGTACCTTTTGGGAGAATTCCTCAGAAAAAAACACAATTATGCATTTTTCAGGTAAAAAATATCAGTAAATGATCTTGAATACAGTAGAATGACTATATCATAATTAATATCAGGAGATAATAGTAGTTTTTCTAAAAATAAAGTCAGAATTATCCACTTCTCTTGAGAATGATGTTTTTCTTTTATGTTTTCAGTCTTCCTTTCAAAATTCCTTCATATTGATGTTGTGTTTGTGTGTTTTCATGCCTGGTGGGAGGTTTACCTTCAGAAAAAGTTCGGGATGTTAAAACAAAATATTAAATTACTTATATAATGGCCTTATGGATAAATGCTCCTATTTTGTACAAGTCACTACATACCTGTAGGTCTGACTTAACCTGTTGATTTCCAACATTTTAAATAATCATTCCGTACAATTTTTAATTAAAAAAGACTTAAAAAAACTTCATTCATACTTACCTGAGAGCCAGTGAGAATAATGGGTTTCCCCAAATTTTCACACATAAATGACAATGCTGAGGCAGTATAAGCCATTGTATCTGTACCATGTAATACCACAAATCCATCATACTCTGTATAATGGTTCTGTAAGATAAACAGGACACTAAAAACTTGAAATAGCATTCACGTCAATATCAATCAAATCATTCAAGGTGTAAACTTTTTTTTAGTGCATTTGTATACAGATTTTTTTTAATAAAAAAAATTATGCATTCTTGAAATATCTGAAGAGATTTATCTCTTTTTTTTTTTTGGTCGTTCATTCAGATCATTTTAAATAAGAAGAGTGTTATACAATGAAGATTTCTGACTAAATTATAATGCAGCGCTATGATTTGAGAAGGTTTTGATTGCTGAGGGATGGATATCCTCTACCGACATTATACTTTAAGTCCTGCAACTCTACTTAAAATGCTTCAATCAAACTGAACTCAAACTCGACCTGTATTTGTACTCGACCTGCAACAATTTAAAATCCCCACATCCTTGGAGGCATTGAAAAAATATTGTCCACACAAGATGCTTTTCCCTGTAAGTAGTGACCTTGACGGTCTGACCATTGACCTTCAATCACAATTTTAAAGATTCAACATTTGGTCCTTAGATATACATGTACTTACAGATATATCCGTGGCTATATGTGCCCAGTCCTTCATCATCATATTACTGGAGTCCAGTAGAGGGACATACTCCTTCACCAAATACAGTATCCTCTTGCCTCTGTGGTATCTATAACACAACAAATATAATATATACTATAGCTTATATGATACGATAAAGCCTTTAACCCTTGATTGATCAATATTAAATTGTGTCTTTAGATTTCAAGTCTAAAATATAATAAATTCAAATACTGTTTTCTCATAATGCACAAAAGAGGGGTAGATACTAAGCAAGATGCTAATTAACTTAACCATACAAAATTTTCACCTTTTCAAATTGAGTTTCTTTGATTGAAATTATAAATTGTATGCTCCATTATATATTAGTAACCATGCATAAAAAATGTCAGGCAAAATTATTACTAGCATGCCTCACTTCAAATACATTTACATTTGTAAAATAAGATGTAAGCATTACCGATACAGAAAGATTAGTTTAATTGACACAAATATACAATATGTAATAATATAAGTTCACATAATGGTTAACATCAGGATAATCAAACATATAGCCAAACCTTATTATACAATTCAATTTTAACTGATAGAATTACCTTATAATGAGCCTATTGTATAATACACAGATATTCTAAAACCATTTTATTCACATAAAACACTTTTCGTGACAAGAATATTTATAGGATAAACTCACAAAAGGGAACCATGCAGACAAACTTCCAGAAAAAAATGGAATGTATACAAGTACATGTAGTACTACATATAAAGCGAAAAAAGGATAGAAAGTTTCAGAAAAGTAGGTCAAAGTCAAGGTTACAAGGTCAAAAATTTTGGTATCAATGGAAAAAAAATCTTGTCACAAGGAATACACATGTGAAATATGAAAGCCTTATCACGTACCATTCAAAAGTTATGCCCAATGTTAAAGTTTTAGAAAAGTAGGTCAAAGGTCAAGGTCATATGTTAAAAAAGTTTATAATCAATGGAAAGGTCTTGTCACAGGGAATACATATGTGAAACATGAAAGCCTTATCACTTACCATTCAAAAGTTATGCCCAATGTTAAAGTTTTTTTGAAAAGTAGGTCAAAAGTCAAGGTCACAATGTCAAACATTTTGGTCTCAATGGAAAGGTCTTGCCACAAGAAATACACATGTGAAATATGAAAGCCCTATTACGAACCATTCAAAAGTTATGCCCAATGTTAAAGTTTTTGCCACAGATAAACAGACAGATAGGCTAAAAACTACTAGTATATGCCCATGAAACTCAATGATTCCGGGGCATAACAATCTTAATAGGATTAACTCACAAAAGGGAACCATGCACACAAACTTCCTGAAAAATAGGAATGTAGTCCTACATATAAGGCATAAGAAGGAAAGATAGTAAACAGCTACCCATCATGCATGATTCATTAACATACTTAGTAATTCAAAGTTAATTATGACCCTCAAGTTTTTATTGATTACAACAGATTATAAAGTAACTGTACATTGTACTGAATACTAGTATCAGAGATGCAAAATTATGCATCCTTATGATATCACCAGTAAGACTTTTAAACGGCTTTGATTGTCAAAGACAAAAATAACATGAGGTTTCATATATGAGTTTGGATATTTTACAAGAAATTAGAGTCCAAACTAATTCAGATCCAGTTGCATCTGTGTAAATTGTATTAGATGCCAATTAGGATTCATTTCGTAAAACTCCTTAATAGGTCATTTTTAACCACTAAAATCCTTTGATATTGAATGAAGCATTCTTAGACAGCACCTTTATTTGTTCAAATTGAAGAATATTTTGATGGATTACCGGTATCTCACACTAAACGAATTGTTCCAGGTCTGTGTTTAGGGTTAAAAACAAAATACATGACAACAAAACTTCAAACTGATAAATATTCATGTCAGTTCAGGCTAGATTACAAAACAATATACAGCAAATTAAGGCACATAATTTTGTGTTACATGACTTATTTTGGAAACATAAACGCTTACCAAAAGAATTATTTCCAGTTTTCAATGAAATATAAAATTTTAAAACAATCAATTATCTTCTCGTGATATGGAATTAATATTCAAATGAACACAGCCCTCTGACCATTATCAAGTGCAAAAAAGAAGACAATGTATATTTCAAGTATTAAGTAAAATTATAATTTTCATTGCAAGTTAAATACTAGTTAGTGGCACATGCATGAAGTTTGCTTAATCTTCTTATTACATGATAATGGCAAAGATGTCAAAAAATTGTTTTAGACAGAAATTTTAATTTTTCCTTGGCTTTTAATACAAAATTGAAAATGTTCATTTGACATGCATGCCTTCATCCTTTAACACGTACATGCTTCTGTAGAAATGTTATAGGAAAGAACCATTCTGTGTGAATTGTAATTTAAGGAATACAAAATCCCCTTCTTGCAATTGTGTCTCAGGCAAAACTCTGTGATCTCATTGGTCAATCATCATCAAACTTGTACACTTTTTAAAACATCCAAAACGAAGCGTTGTAAGTTTTATCTTAGTATCTCTAGACATTTCATGGATATTTCTAAGACTAGAAAATAACAATGTAAGTCATCAAGGCCTATCAAGGGACACAAGTCTGTCAAAATAAATCAACTATATGAATATTATGATGGTACAAATTCAGTAATAATAAGTTCTTTGACAAATTTTATCATCTCTATCTTCTTTATAGAGAAAAGTACAGAAAACTCAATTTGTTAGTCATCAAGGGGCAGATCCCCTCCAAAAATAGGTCAACCACAACCAAACAAAACTTGCTCTGTTATATAACGATCCATGAACAAACTTTGTGCCAATTTCCTTCCAATATCTCAATCCATAGCAGAGAAAAGTCCTATAAAGGAACTAAATTTGGAAGTCATCAAGAGGCAAAACTCCTTTCAAACATAAGGTCTAATTTTACTCTGCAATCCAAAATGTGGGTAATTTTTTTTTATATTTCTTAATAGGGTCATTGATAATAATAATATATATATTGATAGCTGTAGAATATGGCAACCTGATTGAATTTAGTTTTAGATCTCCCATGATGCAGAATGGTTTAAATTGTACACTTCTATCTGCTCTTGGTCAATCTTAATTTGAACAAGGTTACTTAATTACCTGAGATCTTTCTCATAAAAGTCAAGGTCATTTGTTTGAGTTGTATTGACCATGATGTCATGTAAAGAACCTGCAGATCTGAAATTTTATTCCGAAGAACCAGAAGCTGGAATCTATGACCAAGAGTTAGATAAGTGAAAACCAAAGTGTAATTTTACTAAGGTGTAGATTTATGATGATAATTAAGGTGATGTGAGATGTTACATGTACAATGCCACAAAAACAATATCAAACCTGGGATCTTCTCCGTCATGGGTATTTCCTCTCTCCGTACCATGACCGAGACTGCACAATGACAAATCGGGAGACATAAATAAATACAATCATGACAATATGGCATATACAAATTATGTAGCTAAAACGTATCATTAAATGTTTCACTACATAGAGTAAGAAGGATAAATTAATTTTTTGTGGATCCATTGAGGAACAACAGTTACAGGTCAGAATCTCACTTTAAATTTGTTACACTGCCCCCCCCCCCCCCCCCCCCCCCCCCCACCCCCACACACACATACACACGCGCGCGCGCACTGTCATACGACTAGAAACAACAACCTTCCGCCTTGGGACGTTTCGGATCAATGCATGACAATGCGAAAATAATCTACATTGTACATGTTGTAGTAGTCAAATACCAACATGCACATTGTTAAAGCATCATATGCCAATATGTCTTTAATTCCCTCTATCTGTCCATGATGTTCCCTGTGTCCATTTGGGATGCAGAATTTCCATCCAAGGATCTTAATACCTTTTGAAAGGAACCCAACTTGACCTTCAAGGTCAAAAGTCAAGGTTTTAGCCAGTTTTATTATCAAAATCTTGTGGGCAAGGTACAAATGTACATGCAGACTGAACCATTAATCCCATACATGATCTTTTAAATAAAATTCGTGTTTCTAGATAGAAAGCATTATGAAAAGATGGTCAGATGGAGAAACCTGCAGTCAAAGTTTAAAGACCTGCAGGGTAAACTTTAAAGCTGATCTACAATATTCTATGAAGGGTGTATATGTTTTGTAATGATACTTACGGCATGGCCAATGTGTCCTCATTATCAAAGTTCTGAGAGTCAGCATACTCTTTATCATGGAACATAGGTAACTTCTTCAACTCATTTAACAGGTAGTTCTCCTTTGGTTCGTAAACTAAAGAATAATAAAATACCATTTTAAGTTAAATTGAACTTTCCACAAGAACATATTTGATCTCATCGAATGCACCAAATGTGGAGTTGAAATTTTCTGTCAAGAAAAAGGCCCCTACTAAATGATCTGCCCCTACATTAAGCACATACTACCATGGATAATTGGGTCTCCACACCATAGGTAATTATTATCCTTTATCAGTATACATTCTGCACAGGAGCTCGATGCCATCAACCTTCAATGACACCCGCCCCTTCCTTTATGTTTTGGCATGTCTGGTAAAAGGGTGCCGGTAAAAATGCAACTTTGGGCAGCAAACCATTTGTACTTGGAGGTATTACAAAAGTTTCAAATCCAATTAGTTTCCTTGCCAACCTTTCCAACAACACTACTACCAAGTTTCATCAAATCTGTTCTGTCGTTCTACGACGGATGAAGTAGGCTTTCGCCCAGATGAGCTAAAACACCCTCGTCCGTTTTACAGCGCGGCTGTGCGCTTTATACGCGGAAAAGGGTGAAATATAAAAATTCTTCACCATTTTACGAGGTATGACGCAGTTACGTTGTAAATATGATTAAACAAGAGGCCCAAGGGGGCCACATCGCTCATATGAGGAGACTGTATGTATGTTGTTAATCAAAAGTCAGTATAAGACCTGAAGGAAATAGCTTTTAGTGAAGCTTTGAGAAGGACAATGTGTACTTACTTCCTGAAAAGTTTGGTGACATTCTGTGCAGTAGTTTAAGAGGATAAGTAACCAGACTTGTCAGAATGACAACATAGCTCGCCGGTGGCAACCATATGTAAATTGCAACAACAACAATAAAAAAGGTCTTATCACAAGGAATGCACATGTGAAATATCAAAGCCCTATCACT